>CM061536.1:32362175-32521742 GCA_030545055.2 Neoaliturus tenellus | reverse complement strand
AATTCCAATAGCAATCCAAGAGAGTATTGACTCTAGACTCACCAGTATTTTCCGGTATATCAGCCGGATCTCCTCTAGAGGAGTGAAGCTGTCCACGATGAACGTGAGGTTGTAGCTGTGGGTAGTGTGGCTGTATGGTGAGTTCAGTCTCACGCATCGGCCTGGCTTGCCTGGTAACACAAGAGGAAACATATAGAGTACATGGAGTATAACTGAAGATGAACTGTATTCCAATACATAACCTCCATAAACATTACTCTAATGTAATTTGTAAAAGTAAAGCTCAAAAGTGAAGGTGTTGTTTGTGTGTCCCGCGAATGTATACAGAGTTGAGGAAAACCAAACAAAAAGCCGTGCGTGATAATGTAACTTTGTGTTAGTGGTAAAATATGACCAGATAAAAGCAAAGTTTTACTTCACTTTAGTAATCTTATGTAATTAAAATTAATGGACTACTTTTTATTTTAAAATATGATGGCTGCGTTTTATTTTAATTTCAAAGAGAGGTTTTGGCATAAAGTTTATGTAAAAATATATAGTGCGTTGCATCAATAAATAATTAATTATATTTTTTGTGATTCATGGATTGAGAGTTAATTTTTATTCTTAATATTTTAGCTTTGCTCTCTTATTCGAAAATACAATAAAAAGGAATATATTATGCTAATAACTACTTAAAAATAAATTACTTTAAACATCTATTTAATTAATATTATTATGCTTTAGCAAAGGGTCCGTCAGTGGTAATTTATCCTGTTTAAATCTATTGAATTTTTATTGTAATCTTGGTATCTCCGTTGGGGGTTAAATTATGGCACAAAACCCATAATTTATTTAGGTAATGTCCTTTAAAATTCTTAAAAATATTATATTAACTTACAATATAGAGGTTTTTAACTGTGCCACCATTGGGTATTTCAACTATACATCTTACAGTAATCTTTAAATTGTGAAATTTCCCTTTTTTTTAAATAATCTATTACAATTTTTGTAAATGGCCACCATTTCTGTAATTTTTTTATGAAACACCCTATACCTTATAGTGTTTTGTAAATTTCCATATAATTTTAAAGCCTTTATATGCCTTGCCATTTTTCTCTAAGCCTACCGGTTGGGGAGCTATAGAAAATTAAAGTTCATTTTTAGTTCCTTAAGAATAACATGGGGAAAATTTTAACTGAACAATATCTCCGAAACCACTCAATAAAATAAATAATACTCTATAACACAAATGTCTTACATTGATGTTTTAAGGTTTACTGCAGGAAAGCCGCAGGAACTAAATGTGGCCGACACATTTATGCTATTGTGGAAGAAATTCCGTCCACAATAACATAATTTTTTTAAAATTTTATTTGTTGTCTGCCATAGTGGAAATAAGTTAATTTGATCGTAAATGATAATTTTTATGAATAAATTTTGTTTGAAAAATGATTTTTAGAAATTTTAATTTAGAATATTTTGAGTTTTATTAAACGGTAAAGTTTTCTTGGTGTTATTTTTACGGAGCAAAAAATTAATTTTAATTTCCTCTAGCTCCCTAACTGGTAGGTTTAGAGAAAAACTGCAAGTATAAAAAGTCTTAAAATTACATCAATATTTCATAAATACCATAAAATATAGGGTGTTCCGTAAGAAATTTTAAATTTTCTGCCATATTGGAAAATGGTGGCAATTTACAATCATTTTATTTAATTTTAAAACCTTTTAAACAGCAAGGGAATGTTCTTTATTAAAGTTTACTGTAAGATGTATAGTTTTAAAAGATCGCAATGGTTGCACAGTTAACAAAACACCCTGTATAATATAACGCATATTCTCAAACATAAACGAACTAATGTTTTATGTTTAAATAATGATTGGTGATGACCTTGCACGACGACGTGTCCTGTAGCATTGCCCAGGTAGTTGTTGGCGGTGCAGGTGTAGTTAGCGAAGTCCTGCAGCTGGACATTGTCTATGTTGAGCCAGTGGCCGCCAGGGGCGACACCGGTCGAGTACCGACCCTGGATGTCGAGCGGGGAGCTGTCTTGGTGCCACGTCACCTGGCGACAGTCAACATGTAAATCGTAACAAGAAATAGCTATTTGCTTATTAAGAGCACGTCATTTCCACTCAATAATTGTAAAATTGTAAAGATAAAACAATTCGAGAGTGGCAATGATTATTTGTTATAGTAATACATACACAATTGTTCCTATTACCATAATTGCAACGGATTACATGTTTTATTGCATAAAAAATCTCATTTAGGTTATTTTTTATTTCTTTCTGCTGTAACATACTGGCAACAATCAAATCTAACCTCAATCTAAAAAAGCAACAATTACTAAGCGACAACAATGACCATTACCAGTGGCATTGTTTGTGACCTTAAATTGCTATTTGATTTAGCTAGCAGGAATGAACATTGCCGCTTTAGATCGGGAATGAAACGAATACCTGGAATGAACTGTTTTATGTACGGTTTACCGGTGGGGCAATGTGATTATTTCCATGAAGTGGCATGGAAAATATATTGAAATTTAGTAAACGTTTTGTGAAATAATCTACTTTAAATTCATAATCGGATGGGAAAATCCGCTTGACTGTGAACAGAGATTCCTGTTGTACAATGCTGTTGATTTCGTAATCAGAAGATTAAAACCTATTGATTTTCAAGTCGAATTTTGAACCGAGTTTCCTCTTGTATTTGGTTGTAACATTATCTTCACATTATACTTTATTCTATAGATAGTTTTGAATAAAGCATTACAAAAAGGGTACAAAAATATCAAACATAGTCAAACACCAACTATAAAGCATAACGTTTATTCACACCTTATAGAAATGGGACTGATGCAGTTAAAGGATAAATTGAAGTCGACTCTCAATGAAATTTTCTTACTAACGAACAAACTAATAAGTATATTTATCGATATATATTTACCAAGTATAATAAATAACATATAAAATATTTAAATATATATTTTTTACACTGTATAGCATTTTACTTTAGGCAAGGGGAGACCATGGACGAGACAAAACAGCCGCACCGAGGCCCCCTCCGCCGTGTACACCCAGGGCTTGTCCACCTCGACCTCGGGAGGATCTGGAAATATTTTTAAATATTTAGTATACAACTTTGTCGAACTAAAACTGGCATTTGATATTTTCCTAAACAAACATCAGTAGTATATCCAAATCAGCAAATAAGGTATCACCATAAACCCAATTAAAAATTAGTTTAAGACATAAATACTTGTAATTAAATTCAAATAAAGGATGCGCCAGTGGCAAGACTTGAAACTTTGTGTAAATCACTTAAATGCAAGTATAAATTCAGATTAATTTGTGATTGATCATGGCTAAAAACTTGGACGGTTTCATTCTGAATTAAAACTTGTCAGCCATGTATTGCTTCAGGATGGATTAAACTAACCAAAATTGACTATTTACTATTCAACCTTCATATACAACCTTCTAAGAAACTCATAGAAACATGTTTACCGTCAAGTTTAAAATAAGCCTATAATGAGGTTTACTACAGGGTGTTTCAAAAAGGACTTTACAACTTGATATAAATTTGATTAAACAAGGTACAGAGCTAGTTTTGGTGTTATTTTAAAGGAAAAAACTTCAATTTTTTTACCCTAAACTAAAGATGTTCTATGTGTCTTCCGTTGGTTATTCTGCAGACATCCCATCGGTTGTCGATTTCTTCCCAGACTCGCACTAGCATTTCAGGTGTAACTTGCTCAGCAGCAGCGTTAATTCTTGCTCTAAGTTCAGGTAGAGTGGCCGGCAAAGGAGGTAAGTACACCATATCTTTTATGAAACCCCAGAAAAAATGCACCACCACACTATCTGACTGACGTCCGGGATTTTCTAAATGACCGCTTCTCAAGTCAATGGATTGGCCGTGATGCACCAATTGCTTGGCACCCCCGTTTCCCTGACCTAAAACCGCTCGCTCATTTTGCTCTTCTGGGGTTTCATTAAAGATATGGTGTACGTACCTCCTTTGCCGGCCACTCTACCTGAACTTAGAGCAAGAATTTACGCTGCTACTGAGCAAGTTACACCTGAAATGCTAATGCGAGTCTGAGAAGAAATCTACTACTGATGGGATGTCTGCAGAGTAATTAACGGAAGCCAAATAGAACATCTATAGTTTAAGGTTAAAAAAACTTGAAGTTTTTCCTTTAAAATAACACCAAAACCAGCTTTGTATCTTGTTTAATCAAATTTATATGAATTTTTAAAGTTGTAAAGTCTTTTTTGAAACATCCTGTATAGTTTACATCCTATTTTTTGCAAACTCACACTTTAAAGAATTACATTTAATACGTTTAATTAAATTGTTGTACACAACAAAAACTTACAGTTTGAATTGTTTACGGTTCAACGTTATTTTTCAATTGTTAGTTGGATTATACAATGTATGAAAAAGAAGATAATTCATTCAGACGTTTTCATATATTTATTAACTTAACTTTGGTTGTAATAGATGAGTAGGAAGACCTAATTGAAAAATTCAAAATTTGTATTATGTATATTAAATTTACAAATTCCGATGAAATAAAACACAGCAGCTTAGTAAATAGGATATCAAACCCATAAACAATAATTGTATATTTAAATATTCAATTACGTACACAAAATAACTATACATTACATTGTTGTAATCTGATTACGATCGGATTTACATTTTTAATTGTTTAGTCGTTTCTAACATAGTAGCTACACCAATTTTTATCAGTCTTTTGACTGTATATTTGTACTTTTCCCTTATACTCACGCAGCACGTCCAGCTTGAGGTCGACGGACACTGGTGGGCCCACGCCGTTGGACGCCGAGCACTGGTAGACCCCGGCGTGGTGGCGCTCCACCTTCTCCAGCGTGATGGAGAATCCCTCCTTGTACAGTGACGGTCTGTCCTGGAATACAAGCAGAAGGTCAGTCCGTAACGGAGAAGGTACTTTGGGATTAGGAGGTCTATCTGTGTTGCTTGAAAAACACAGTCCAAAGGTTTTCATGTGTTTTCAAAGGTTTTCAACTCTAAAGCTGTACATTAACTTTTCATTCTATCACCAACATTTGAATTATCTACAACACTTATTTCGCCTTAACCATTCTCTCTCTCTCTCTCTCTCTCTCTCTCTCTCTCTCTCTCTCTCTCTCTCTCTCTCTCTCTCTCTCTCTCTCTCTCTCTCTCTCTCTCTCTCTCTCTCTCTATCTGAGAAGTTAAACTTTTAACTTCTCACCTACAACTAATTGTTCTCCTTCTTCTCCTACTTGAAACAGAAAATAACAATATTAACCAATATGCAAAGATTGTTGAAAATAACTTTTAAAATTTTCTAACATATAATGTTGAACCAAATTGTTCAACTTCTTCACTCAACCTCATATTTCTGTTTATAACTTATTTCCAGACCATACAACCTTCCTTGTCTCAGTCCCGCAATCGAATAAATACTCAGCCGCTTTTCTCTCCAAGCTCAATCCACTAATTTATGCTGATCTCATGCACCGATAACGCAACCCGATGAGCACGTTCCCTTAACTACCCGCAACCGTTCCCACCGTGGCCTTGAACTGAGCCAGGAGTGGCCAAACCCCACTATTAATGGGCCTTGGATTTCAAGGGTGCGAAAAGCAGACAGACCCTTTAGAGAACTTTAAAAGGAGACAGATAAGCAAAAAAGATAATAAAACAAAACTTAAAGAAACCAGAGTTTGTAGAAGATCCTAGTCTATAGTGCAGAACTTTTTGAAATTTATTGTCCGTGTTTGTGACGGTACCCTGATTGTTAATTACGATTTACCGAAACTAACAATTATTATTATTTCGGTATACTCATTTCCTACATTTATAAACCAATTTTCACAATTCTTTTTTCCCTGATATCCTTGTATACCAAATTGAAATTGAAAAAATAGGGCAACATACAAATATTTGTAATTTTTAAATTCATTTTAAGATATACCATTTAATTTCATTTTAATTCATATTTTAAAACCAATTTTTTTAACTTTCATTTTTTTAATGTTTATAAAACTGTTATTTGTGCTTCAAACAAAATCGTGTTTCCTATTATTACACATATACATCCATGGAACATGCATATAAAGTTTCAGCTTGATAGCTGTTTGTAAAAAAGTTATGTGTGCCTAAAAATCACAAATTTAAAGCTAGGTTTACCCTTGAGAGTTTTTCACTCTCAGAGAGTTTTGTACTCTCAGGAGGTACTCGTAGAAGTGTTTACACAACCAGCGAATTTTCCAAGAGAGTTAATCCCAGACAGTTTTCTTCGAGTACTATCAACAACTGTCTGAGATTTTTATGAGAGGAACTAACTAAATCTCCGAGAGTGCTAAACTTTTACGTGTAAACCTAGCTTAACATGGCGAGTATAGGGACTACTGTGTAAATTTTACGAAGTTTATTTTAGTGAAAGTTAATAAGTTTGAAAACCTTATAGCGCTCTAGCCACAGATATTGAACTAAATAAAGATTTGGCTTCGTCAAAAAGCTCCAACAGTTGGAAATAAATTGCTTTTGCCGTTTCGCCATTACAGTGAGCAACACGTTTTTTCATTTTGTATAAGTGTCTTTTTAGTGTTTGTTCTGTTTGTGTCATGCATTATTATATTTAACATTCGTACATTCGTAGAAGTTGTTGCAGATGAGGTTTATGTGTCTGAAGATGGTGTAATGCCGAACCAGCCCTAACAACTTAGTTTAAATGTTTGGCGAAAAGTAAATTATTATTTAGAAAAACAATAATTTAGTGCCTGTTTCATTACTGGTACATTTCCCTGCAAATGATTGATTGCTTATTTTAAAGTTACATTTTATATTTTTCAGTAGCCTACCATAACAGAAATGTTTTAACAACGAACATATTATTTTCTAATAGTAGTTTATTTATTAATGTAATTTTATTTTTTATGTAATATTTTTTATGTAATATTTTCGCCTTTACCTTTCGTTTATTACAACAAAGAATTGGATTTTAATCCAAGATATGGATCCAATCCAACCAACTCCTTTCCCTCAGGGGCAGTGGGCTTTCCACTGTACGGGTGTTTCTTGGCGACCCCGGGGTACCTGAGCCAAGCTGTGAGACCCTCCTCACAGTTCTTCCCGAGCTAGGGCCTTTCTTCTCATCTTTCAGGTCTTAGCTCACCGTCTTTATTCTTTCCTGAGCTAACCTTGCTCACCTTCTTGTTTTCGACCCCGAATCAAGGGTGTCTTTCCACCTTCTTTCGACCGGCGCACGCTGGGGGGTCCTGGGAGTGTCCCTGTTGTGTTGCAGGGACTGATGTGTGCCTCGCACTGCCGATGGTCTCCTCCAGTGTGTCGTCAGAAGCCAGCCGCTTCGGACCTTAGTCAGGAAGTGCGGCATGGATGCAGAGATCGGACTCTGCATTGCCACGGTGCGACCCCCAGCACGTCCGGCACATTTTGTGTATCGGTGCTGGGCAAACGGAGGTTTCGGGCCCCAGAGTCCTGGGGTAGGGGTGTCTTATCTCCTACGGGGGGTAGACCTCCGAGGGTGTACCCGCTCCCGGCCAATGAAGGGCCGCCTCTTGCCGCACGATGCGCTGGTGAAACAAAATTATGGATTTTCAAAACCAAAACACGAAATTAAAGGAGAATGAGCAGGCCGCCTTTAAGCGCAGCTCAAAACTGCAGAGGTCTCCGACCTCGAAGACTGGGACGCCGACGGGGGGAATTAAAGCCTCCCCTCCGCCGATCCCGTTCAAGGCTGCTGGTGTCGCCGGATCGTCGGCCGTAACCGGAAAGGAGAAGGATGAGGTTAAGCTGGGTATGGGGGTGACTGAGCCGGTAACACCTCTAGCCGGGATGCAAGGAATTCCTCCCAGGAAGAGTCCTCTTCGCCCGGCATTCGAGATGCAAATGCTTCGGCAGCAGCAGGACGATGCCAACGAGGAGGAAGACTCATGTCTGAAGAAAATGAACGATCTTTTGAAGGAGATGGCCAAGGCTCTCCTTATTCAGAAGAACGTCAACAAGGCGATTAAGGACGGAATTCCAAAACTCGAGGATTTCCTTGGCGAAATCGAGGAATGCCGGAAGATCAGGCTGAAGGCAGTGAAGCAGGAGCGCGACGTTATGAACCGAGTTATGTCTGCTTCGCCTCAAGCTCATCTGGCTGAGTCCCAGACTCAAGCCAGAAAGCGAAAGAAGAGGCAGAGCGGTTCTTCGCCGGAAAGCCCTGAGCTTGTTGAGGTGGACTCAGTGCCGAGACCGGTTTTTGTCACTGCGGCATCGCAGACATCTCCTGTCCAGGCTACTCAATCCGCCCCGGGCGCTGTCGCGATTCCAGCGGCTACTCCTGCAGAGGTTCCTGCTCCGGCGGCTAATCCTGCCTTGGCAGCAAACTCTGCCTCAACACCTTTGGGGGGCTGGAAGACGCGCCTGTCTAAGAAAGAAAGGAGGAGGCAGAAGCAAGTGGAGGCAGCTTCGAAAAGTGCGTCGAGGGTGGAGCGGACGCAAGTCTCAAACCCGGTGGGGGAGGCCTCTGGCAAGTCTGTCAGAAAGCCTAAACAACCCAGGCCTAAGAAGCCCAGGACGGAGGCAATCTTGATCAAGCCCTTAGGGGGGCGATCTTTTGCTGATGTTCTGGGTCAGATTAGATCGCAGGCCAAACCGGAAGAGACCGACACCGTTATCAAGTCTATTCGGCGAACCCAGAACGGGGATGTCCTCCTCGAACTGGGGAAGTCGAGTGACAAGATCGGTTTTGCCGCTTCCCTCAAGACTGCACTTGGGGACAAAGGCTCCATCAAGGCCCTAGAACCGAAATGTTCGGTCGAGATTCGGGACCTTGATGCACTCTCCACCGAAGATGAGGTGACCCGTGCGATCCAGGTGGCACTCCCGGAGATACCGGCTGATGGAGTGAGGGTATGGCTGACAAAGCCTAACCGAAGTCAACTCAGGATGGCTGTTGCTGAGATGGGCGAAAAGCACGCCAATAAGCTGCTTAGCCTTCAGCACCTCAGAGTCGGTTGGGTCAGTTGCAGGCTCAAACGGAGGGTGGTAGTTTCGAGATGCTTCCGCTGTCTCGGTTTCGGCCACTCCTCCCGAAACTGTAACGGGCCCGACAGGAGTGCCAACTGCTTCCAGTGTGGAGGCCAGGGCCACAAACGCAAGGAATGTTCCTCGAGCCCATCCTGCTTCCTCTGTAAGGATTCAGGCTCCAGTGCCCTCGGTCACTTACCCGGGTCTGGTCAGTGCGGTGCCTTCAGAGCCGCACTTGAACAGGCAAAAGGCAGCGGCCGGTAATTCGCATCCTCCAGGCCAATCTTCATAGATCCTGGGGAGCTGATAACCTTCTAGATCAGCTCGCCCGAGAACTTGGTGCTGACGCGCTCCTTATCAGCGAACAGTATCGGGACAGAGACCCAAACATTTGGATCTCCGACAGCCTCGGTACTGCTGCATTTTGGGCGCGTAATACACAGGATGTCTTGGTGCGGAGTCACGGGCGCGGCCGAGGATTCGTCTGGGTTCGGTGTAGGGACGTGACTATCTTCAGTTGCTACCTCACACCCAACGAGGCCGTCCAGGACTTTCGCGACAAGATAGATAGCCTAGAGGAGTGCGTTCTCGGCACCACCGGGCATGTCGTCGTTGGTGGCGATTTCAACGCCAGGGCCGTCGAGTGGGGAATGCCCTCTACCAGCTCCCGGGGGAAATACATCCTGGATTTCATCGCCAGGGCCGGTCTTGTCGTCCTCAACCAGGGCGACACACCTACTTTTCGGCGCCCCGGGCAGAGAGGCACGATCCCTGACGTCACCTTTGCGTCTGAGTCGCTCCTTCCGAGGATCTCTGGCTGGAGGGTTGTCGAGGACTACACGGGTAGCGACCACCAATACATCGTGTTTGACCTGCATGATCAGGCAAATCGTCGAGTTTCCGCATCTCGGGAAGGGCCACGCCGGTGGAACACCAACAAACTGGACGTGGTCAAGTTCACCGAAGTCATCTCTCGGGGAGCGCAGGGGAATCCTGGTGAGGCTGGAGCCGAGGCACTAGTAACATCCACGATGGAACTTATCGTTTCGGCCTGCGACCAGTCTATGCCGCGAAGGAAACCCCGACGCGACAAACAACCCGTTTACTGGTGGACTGAAGAGATTGCGGAACTCAGAAGAACATGTTTAAGAACTAGACGAGCCGCCACTAGAGCGAGAATTCCCGCAGACAGAGTTCGTAAGTCGGAGGCCTATAAAGCTGCGAGAAAATCTCTCCGCCAGGCGATCAACAGGAGCAAGGCGAATAGCTGGAGGAGACTTCGTGACGACGTTGATTCCGACCCGTGGGGCCTGGGTTACAAACTTGTAACACAGAAACTCGGCGCCCGCTCTCCACCTTCCATCATGGAGGGCGCCACCATGGGGAGGATCGTCGCTGCGTTGTTTCCTGAACATCCACAGCGACCGCCGGTTGACTTCGGACGGGTAGAGGACGTTCCACTTTTCACTTTCGAGGAGCTGGAAACCTCCGTTCTCTCCCTGAAGAGCAACAAGGCTCCTGGCCCGGATGGGATTCCCAGTGAGGCTTTAAAGAAAGTATTTTTAATCAACGCTGACTTGTTGTTGAGAATGTACAATGCCTGTTTGGTAGAAGGGGTGTTTCCGGCTCCCTGGAAAACAGCCAGGCTTGTACTGATCAGCAAGGGCAAAGGTGATCCCGAGCTGCCGTCGTCCCACAGGCCTCTCTGCATGTTGGACACGGCTGGGAAGCTGTTCGAGAAGCTGATCCGTTCCCGCCTGACTTCTGCCGTGGAAGCTGCCGGGGACTTATGCCCCCGTCAGTACGGCTTCAGAAAGGGACGGTCAACGATCGACGCTGTCACCGAAGTTCAGAGAGCTGTGGAGAGAGCCGAGAGCCACAACCATTTCTCCCGCCGAGTAGTGCTTCTTGTTACGCTTGATGTCAAGAATGCCTTCAACTCGGCGAGGTGGGTCGATATGTTGGATGCGCTTCGCAACACCTTTCGTATTCCTGCATATCTGTTGCGGCTCGTCGAGGATTATCTACGCTCTCGAAGCCTGATTTATGACACGAGGGACGGAACGCGGACGATGGAAGTCACTTCTGGTGCCGCACAAGGTTCAATACTCGGCCCGGATCTCTGGAACGTTGCCTATGACAGCCTCCTGAGGTCCGAGATGCCTGAGGAAACCACTTTGGTTGGGTACGCCGATGACGTCGCAGCTCTCATTGCTGCACGCAACATTGAACTGGCCCAACTGAAGTTGAACCGAGTTATGCGGGTGGTCAACAACTGGATGTCCGATCACGGTCTCTCACTTGCTCTCAGTAAGACGGAGATCGTGATTCTTACGAAGAAGAGGATCGACACCGTCGTCCCGTTTCGAGTGGGAAGGGAGGTGGTCACATCAACTCGTGCCGCCAAATACCTCGGGGTTATGGTGGACACCAAGTTAAGCTGGAGGGATCAGATCTTCCGTACGGCGGACAAGGCCGCTAAGGTAGTGACTTACCTTAGTAGGCTGATGGCCAATGTCGGGGGTCCCCGATCCAGCAGAAGACGTCTGTTGATGTCCGCGGTCCAGTCCGTGCTTCTTTACGGGGCAGAGGTGTGGGCAGGCGCTCTAGATAAGGAGTGCTACAGGTTGCGACTCGCCCGGGTTCAGCGTCAAGCTGCGCTCCGGGTGTGTTCCGCCTACCGGACAGTGTCCGAGCCTGCCGTCCTGGTGGTCACCGGAGTCATCCCTGTCAAGCTCTTGGCAGGGGAGAGGAAAGCGATTTATCAGAGACAAGGCGAGATCGGCAAGGACACGGCAAGAACAGAAGAGCGCTCCCGAACCTACCAGCAGTGGCAACACAGCTGGGAGCACGACACCCGAGGACGATGGACTGCGCGACTTATCAAGCAGGTCCAACCATGGGTGGAACGGCGGCATGGGGAGGTGGACTACTACCTGACCCAATTTTTGACAGGTCACGGCTATTTTCGGTCGTACCTGAACCGTATGGGAAAGACCGGTTCACCGGACTGCATTTATTGCCCGGGTGTTCCCGACGATGCGGAACACACATTCTTCCGCTGTCCCCGTTGGGAAGGGCCCCGCCTGGAGGCCACACAAATCTTTGGTGCATTTTCGGTGGACTCGGTCTGCCAAAAGATTTTGGAGGATGAGGGCAACTGGGATTGTTTGTCACAGTTCGTCCTGGGCATCCTCCTGGAAAAGAAAACCGATCTGGACCGTGAAGTGGCCCAGATCCCTTGATCGAGCGGCTGGATAAGGAGCGAGCCCCACGGGCGTAAGCCAAATTTAGGCCTAGCCTGACGTAATGTGACAAACAATTCCAGGTTAGATTCCTAAAGAGTAGAGGAGGTTTTTTAGTGGGTAAACTCGTTTTTAGGGGAGCCCCACACTACAGGCTGGCCACCTGTGTGCGTAATGCATTTTTCCGCCTCTCCCTCAAAAAAAAAAAAAAAAAAAAAATCCAACCAACTCCTTCGCTTAAAATGATATTAAGTTTGGTGCTGATTTTAATTCTTTCCAAGAACACATTACTATTTATTTCTATGACCATTTTGTAAGATACGTATAACAATTTCACCGAGACGCCGTCTTTGCGAGCTGTCAAAGAAAGAGATGAAGTTCCACTCAGATTTGACATTCAATAAAATATCTGGACTGAGAAGAGGGGTGATTACAGGATAAAAGCAAGGGGAGAAAAACGTTTGAGTGATCAATCATCCGTTTTATATCACAGATTGAGAGCTCACTGGGAACCTTTCAGGGGGAATATTTCCCGGCAATACAAGAGGCTCCCTTTCAACAGTCTCATTTGAGGAATATATTTATTTAACTGGGATCAGAGTGAGAGTAGTTATATGGATGTTCAGACTGTTAATTTCTAATCTTCATGATAGGCTGTTAACTCGACAGTTCAATTTAAAATAACAATTTAGAAGCAAAATATTTAGTTATTTACATACACTTACAATCACTACAGTTGTATAGTTTGGTAGAAAAAAACCATTTATTTGTACAATTTGCTCAAAAATCCAATAAATTTTGTATGATTTTAGGAGTTTAAGGTTTTAGGTTCTACATATAAGGGTTTTATACCTCCTTTTTAAAGACCATTAAAAATACTAATAAAGATTTTTAAAACTTTCCATGTCTAAAAATGGTGGCCTACCAAAAATCCCATCATGCCCATAGAAGCTAAGGGGGGGCAAAAAAAAAAAAAAAAAAAAAAAAAAAAACACACACACACAAAATAAATTAAGTCTCAAAATATATTAATCCGAATCCGTCATAAATTTTTTTAAGTTGGTCGTCATTTAGCAAAATGGTGACAAATGAATTAATATTTTTAATGGTCTCTAAAGAAGAGTAAAGAACCCCCCCCCCCATTAAATTTGTTCTGTAACTATTCTATTTTCGCAAATACCAATGGTGGCCGCATTGAGTTGATCACCCTGAATACTTAATTTGCATATAAATATAAGCATATGATAATGAAATTTAAAGGAGGTGAAATTAAATATAAAATATTAGCTAGTACTTTTATGACATAACTAAAAGCGTGGTTTGTTTATAAGAAAGGTAGGCTTCAACGAAAATATACATACACACTGTATGGTTAATTTATAAAAACATTCCTTTAAGATGTACATTTTTTATTTGCTTTTGTTTAAAGTAACCAAAACTAGTATTAGTTAATTTAATTGTACAAAATATTTAGTATATTGAAAATTTAATATAACTCGTTAAATGTACGTTAATTTTAATAACTAAAAAGATCTGCAAAATTTACGTTTAAATTGTTCACAGTCTATCGAATTCCAATAAATATGTGATATTTGATTTCCTTAACAATTTTAATAATTTTTTGGACTAATACCTCTCTGCGTATTGGGCTAGAGGTATTTTCGACAAAGTTGGAACTTTTTATGAAGTTTCACCTGGGGAAGACTGGGCTAAGTGGAAACGTGACAGAACTTTCAACAGGTCCTAGATACCTGAGAACACCGTGGCTTAAGTAGTTTTTATTAATCTTCACCCACCATGATAAACTTTGTTCAATGTAAAAAAGGTCACTAATAAAATGCCTCCACGAAAGTTTCCATTTAATGGGATGTAATATGAAAGGCATTATCACTATGGTACAAATTATTACAAAATATAGAAAATTAATTATAAATTTATTTTTAAAAAGTAATTTGTCACGGTGAATGTTTTTGCAAAACATAATAGATGAGCATTTTTTTAAATACGTAAAATTAAAAATGAAGACTTTCATAAAGAAAATAAAGACCTAACATAGTTCAATATTCAAAAAAAAAGATAGTTAATATAGATTTGAGTGTAATCTATGTTTAAGGTTTTTTTGTCTCTTCATATAGCTACATGTTTAGCTGGGAAATACCTTCTAGAAGTTTCATATGTATAAAATATAAATAGTTTTAGTATATACATTTTTAGTTTTTATAGTTTTATTTAACCATGCGCTAAATTTTGTTTTTCTCGGATGTATGGATGATTCCACGGACTATACTCCAAACATTCTTTCTTACAAGTTAGTTTATATAAAATGAATACCATAGCTAAATATCTAAATGTATTATAATCGTCAAACAAATCGCTTGAATATGTAAATGATATAAAAACCCAATACATCCTTCTCCAATTTTAGTTTTGTTTGTACATGTAATCAATTGTTCCGGCAATGGCCTACTATCATAATTAAGACTATTATTCATCTTAATAACAAATGTATGATCACGTGAAACACGATAACCAATGTACCAAGTATGCCAGCAATGTACTACGGTTACCTTCCTCGTCCACAGTACTGAAGGCATGGGGTTAGGTTAGGTTCACTATATCACTATTTTAGACAGTGGCCTCACACAGTGGGTGTTTTAACCTGAATATGAATGAGATATTATTGTAGGATGATTGTGGCACGATCTTGTAGTCTTGTTACCAACTAAGGCCAACATTCTCCTTGGACAGGACTGTTAATTAATAGCCCAAACGCCAACGGTATCTAGGGACCTACAGTTTAACTTGGGATCGGAACTAGATTTTCGACCTATTATATACGAATTGGTCTTATTATGAGGATGGTCTTTATAGATAAACTACCACTCTGGACGTTAATCCACTAGGAAATATTGCATCCACATGTATTAGGGTAGGTAAGGTTAAGTTAGCTTCCTACTCCACAGTATGGAGGGCATAGGGTTAGGTTAGGGTAAGTTACCTTCCTCGTTAACAGAATGGAGGACATGGGTCAGAGTAGGTTAACTTCCTAGACCACAGTATGCAGAGCATGGGTTTAGATTATGTTAGGTTAGGTTACCTTCCTCTTCCATAGTATGGAGGGCTTTTGGTTAGGTTAGGTTGTGATAGGTTACCTCCCTCTTACAAAGAATCGAGGACATGGGTTAGGTTAGGTTACCTTACTATTCCATAGTATGGAGGACATAGGGTTAGGTTACCTTCCTCTTTCACAGAATGGAGGTCATGGATTAGGTTAGGTTACCTTCCTAGTCCACAGTATGGATTGCATGGGTTTAGATTATGTTAGGTAAGTTGCATTCCTCTTCCAAAGTACTGAGGGCATTTGGTTAGGTTAGGTTGGGTTGGGTTACCTCCCTCTTACAAAGAATCGAGGACATGAGGTTAGGTTAGGTTACCTTCCTAGACCACAGTATGGAGGGCATGGGTTTAGATTATGTTAGGTTAGGTTACCTTCCTCGTCCACAGTATGGTGGGCTTGGGTTTAGATTATGTTAGGTTAGGTTACCTTCCTCTTCCATAGTATGGAGGGCTTTTGGTTAGGTTAGGTTGTGTTAGGTTACCTCCCTCTTACAAAGAATCGAGGACATGGGGTTAGGTTAGGTTACCTTACTATTCCATAGTATGGAGGACATAGGGTTAGGTTACCTTCCTAGTCCACAGTATGGATTGCATGGGTTTAGATTATGTTAGGTAAGTTACATTCCTTTTCCAAAGTACGGAGGGCATTTGGTTAGCTTAGGTTGGGTTGGGTTACCTCCCTCTTACAAAGAATCGATGACATGGGGTTAGGATAGGTTACCTTCCTAGTCCACAGTATCGATTGCATGGGTTTAGATTATGTTAGGTAAGTAACATTCCATTTCCAAAGTACGGAGGGCATTTGGTTAGGTTAGGCTGGGTTGGGTTACCTCCCTCTTACAAAGAATCGAGGACATGGGGTTAGGTTAGGTTACCTTCCTAGACCACAGTATGGAGGGCATGGGTTTAGATTATGTTAGGTTAGGTTACCATCCTCGTCCACAGTATGGTGCGCATGGGTTTAGATTATGTTAGGTTAAGTTACCTTCCTCGTCCACAGTATGGAGGGCATGGGTTTAGATTATGTTAGGTTAGGTTACCTTCCTAGACCACAGTATAGAGGGCAAGGTGTTAGATTATGTTAGGTTAGGTTACTTTCCTCGTCCACAGTATGGAGGGCATGGGTTTAGATTATGTTAGGTTAGGTTACCTTCCTAGACCACAGTATAGAGGGCAAGGTGTTAGATTATGTTAGGTTAGGTTACCTTCCTCGTCCACAGTATATAGGGCAAGGTGTTAGATTATGTTAGGTTAGGTTAACTTTCTCGTTCACAGTATGGAGGGCATGGGTTTAGATTATGTCAGGTTAGGTTACCTTCCTAGACCACAGTATGGAGGGCATGGGTTTAGATTATGTTAGGTTAGGTTACCATCCTCGTCCACAGTATGGTGCGCATGGGTTTAGATTATGTTAGGTTAAGTTACCTTCCTCGTCCACAGTATGGAGGGCATGGGTTTAGATTATGTTAGGTTAGGTTACCTTCCTAGACCACAGTATAGAGGGCAAGGTGTTAGATTATGTTAGGTTAGGTTACCTTCCTCGTCCACAGTATGGAGGGCATGGGTTTAGATTATATTAGGTTAGGTTACCTTCCTAGACCACAGTATAGAGGGCAAGGTGTTAGATTATGTTAGGTTAGGTTACCTTCCTCGTCCACAGTATATAGGGCAAGGTGTTAGATTATGTTAGGTTAGGTTAACTTTCTCGTTCACAGTATGGAGGGCATGGGTTTAGATTATGTCAGGTTAGGTTACCTTCCTAGACCACAGTATAGAGGGCAAGGTGTTAGATTATGTTAGGTTAGGTTACCTTCCTAGACTACAGTATAGAGGGCAAGGTGTTAGATTATGTTAGGTTAGGTTACCTTCCTCGTCCACAGTATGGAGGGCATGGGGTTGCCAGAGGCCGTACAGGTGAGGGTGACTGTCCCTCCCCGCTTGGTTGTCAGCTGGCCGTTGGGGACCGAGCTTTGAATAGTGGGCGGCACTAAAACAGAGAATGATACATGTCATGAGATCTTATACCTGTTTATAAACTTTTTCATGGTTAAATGTTTTTTTTTTTTACTTTGAACATTAAAAATCCTTTATTTGGAGTAAAAAATAATTTAGATCGAATCGCTCATTTAAAATTTGTTTTTTAATCTCAGTTTGGTACTGTTTTAATAGTCAAAATAAAATATATCATTTTAATAAAACCTCACTGATTGGATTTTCAATATTGCCTACTAATTGTGGTACATTCTATGACATCTTCATCCAAACGGAGCACCAAGAATAAATCCCTTGTTAAACAATACCTTGGTATACAATAGAATATACAATTCCTGAGTGGGGTTCATCGCCTGACACCCAATGTCAAAAGAAATCCCAAACCAGAATTAACAAGAACTTGGAGTCATGAAGATAAATTTAGGCCGACTTATAAACATGACCGAAAAATATAACTTTAAAGTTTTATCAATACTTCTTATTGGAGAGGTCCATTAGTGAAAGTGTGATAAAATAAGAATGGCCTGTACCTTCTTAAACGTTTTCAAGACCAAACAAGTACCTATAAATAAAGTAGGTAGGTTAATATTTATTTAAAGGTCTTCTCAACTATACAGGGTGTTTCAGAACTCCCTACCAATATTTTAGGGCATTGTTCCTGGGTTAAAAACATATCTAAATATCATATTTAAATTGTCCGGAAGTCTTAAGTTACTCACACAGACGCCATTTTGTTTTTTACACATAATAATTTTTATTTCCGTAACGGATGGTTGTATTCAGATCATACTTGGTATAAATCTTTATCATACCAATGTACATTCCCAAGAAAATATTTAATAAAAATGTGGATTTTGCATTGAATTTAATGCAAATAAGTCCATTTTAACAGCAAAATCAATGTTTTTATGAAGAAAAATCGCAATAACTCCGTTGTTTGTTGTCAAATCCTTACAAACTTGGCACCATTGGTTAGGTAATTTAATTTGGCAACTTTTTTGTGTCTTGTAAAATTTTTATAAAATTTACCGATTTTTAGATATTTGAGTTTGAAAATTTAAAATGACCGCCATTTTGAAAATATACATAGGAAAAAATTAGTTTTTTTTCCTGGAAATGTACATTGGTATGATAAAGATTCATGCCAAATATGAATTCAATACAACCCTCCGTTACGGAAATAAAAATTATTATGTGTAAAAAACAAAATGGCGGCTGTGTGAGTAACTTAAGACTTCCGGACATTTTAAATATAATATTTAGATATGTTTTTAACCCAGGAACAATGCCCTAATATATTGGTAGGGAGTTCTGAAACACCCTGTATATCCCAGATAGCACAAAAACGTAAACATCACGTGAAATTCACGTTTTCTTTTTGCATTTTTCACATTATTATTACGTAAAAAAGATGTAAATTTCATGTAAATTTTACGTTTTTTTCTTCACGCGAAAATGTCGTGAAGAGGTCACTAAATTTCACGTAAAAAAAAAACGCGAAAAAAGACGTGAAAATGACGTTTATGTTTCACTTAATTTTTACCTTTTAACTTATGTTTTACTGAACATTTTACAATTTTTTCAACAAAATTTGTAAATGAATGCTTTTTTTCTAACCAATACATTTAAAAAATGTAAATAAAGTCGATCAAAAATTTTCCATATTCACCTGGATTTGAACCCTCAACCTTTCTATCAGTGTCCTAGCGTCTTAACCCTCTCGGTCACTTTGCTGTACCTCAGGTGGATTTAAATTACTATTTATACATTTAATACTCAAAATTCATTGTACTTAAGTCAAAATTAAAACTCTGGCCCGATTTGAAATAACTCTGTGTTTGTAAATAATAATAATTTTTTAATCTTTTATAACTATATTTAATATTGCGTATTAAATATTTAAAGTGTTATTTAAATTTGTATAACCAAAGCATGAAATTACATCCTGTTAGAATAATGTAAAGGCTAAAAAATATAATTATAAATTGTTGATACCACAAATTGAAATTCAAATTGTTATTTCGAAAGCTATAATTAGACAATATCTCTACATAAGTAAATCAGATACTTTGACAGTCAAATAAAATTATCAATAACTAAAAAGTAAAATAAAATTTAAAAATAAATTTTTTAATTTATTTTTCTAAAATATACATTTTTTCTAAATTTTTAAAAGCAAAATACCTACTATCTCGTTTACTTGTTTTTTAGATTTAAATGTTGCCACATAATTTGTACATGAGAAATATTCTATTATTTACCTTTTTCTCTTTTGAAATTTTTCACATAATTTTAACGTTAAAATGATATTAATTTTTCATCAGTTTTTGACATTTTACTTTTTTAACGTAATTTTGACATGAAAAAAATATTCTTCTTCTCACCTTTTTTCACGTTCACATTTTTCACGTAATTTTGACGTGAAAAAATATTCTTTTTTCACCTTTTTTCATATTTACATTTTCCACGTAATTTTCACGTGAAAAAAATATTCTTCTATTCACTTTTACATAATTTTTACATTTTTCACGTAAAAAAACGTGATTTTCACATTTTGTGCTATTTGGGATATTTATGATAATTTCATCTTATTTATTTATTCATTTGTAAAGATACATATACAAGTAAAATTAACACACACAATCACATTCTGTGATAGCTACGGGCATAACCCAAAACAGCTATCTTGAGTAAAATAAAAATAATAAAATATACCATTGTAAAACTAAAATGCCAAACTAAATGCACAATATCAGTAGACATAACTTAAAAAATTTAAACTAAAATCGCAAAAATTGAAAACAAATAGAAAACTGCCAAATAAATTAAATTTTCACAAAATAATTCTTTAGAGCGCTTTGTAAATGAGTTAAAAGTGCCAATAAAAACATCTAAATGAGCACTATTATTATTGTTTTTTTCTTAAAATTCAAAAAAATGTAAAATTAAAATGGTTTACTGTATGAAAAAGGTATATAAAAATATCAGAAACTCTCAAACTACGGCAAGGAACATAAAGACTTCAATTTTCTATAAAATATCTAGAATTAATTAAACTATTAATAATTTTGTATAAAAACTATAATAAAAATACATTTCTTCTAACTAACAATGTGGGAATATTAAACACATTTCTAAGTTCTTTTGTAGGGAAATATCTTGGTGGGCTATGATGACAACTTTAAAAATAAAAATTGATTTTGAACAACCTCAATTTTATGGGGTGTGGATCCCAAACAACACAACAATACTCTAATCTGCTTCTTACTAATGTGATATAAATCAAGTAAACTGAATCCAAATTCTGAAAATATTTTGTGTTTCTGATAGTAAAACCAAGAAGTTTATAGGCTTCGATATTGACAAAATCTATATGATCATGAAACTTTAATTGATGATCAAAATTTTCCCCTAAATCTCGTATTTTTGAAAGACACTGCAAACGGGTTCCATCTATTGTATAATTGTAAACTAAAGGATTTATTTGGCGAGTAAACGACATGTAACAACATTTCTTTGCATTCAATTTTAATTCATTATTGGAACACCATATGACAAGTTGAATAATAGGTGACTTCAAGATTCACATATAAGTTATATGACAGATACGCATATACATTTTTAGATCATCTGCAAAAAGTAATCATTGAGAATTAGAAATATGATTTGGAAGGTCATTTATGAAAAGTATAAATAGTAAAGGGCCCAAATTCGATCCTTGGGGAACACCTGAAGTACTTAGATATTTTTTTTTACTTAATATATGAAATCGAAACAAATTGAAAACGATTCATTAGATGACAAGATAACGATTGTAAAAAGTTTAAAGTAAAACCTAAGTTGGAAATTTTGAAAAGAAGTATGTCATGATTAACTTCGTCGAAAGCTTTCGAAAAATCTGTATGGATAACATCTACTCTGCCTCCTTTATCTTATTCATTCGAAATGTCTAAAGAAAATTCCATGAGATTCGTAACAGTAGACTTGAATAGCAAAAATCTATGCTGCTGTGGTGTTATTAAAGTTATTATCATCTTTGCTCTCATACATTTGATATGGTCTTTTGTACATAGATGTAAAGGAAATGACATTAAATGATGTGCACTGTAAAAATTAAATAATTTCCTCATCAAGAACAATTTATTGGCTTCTAATTTATTTCACTTCATTATTCATAATTATTCATAATTATTTCTTTAATGAAGTGAAATAAATTAGAAGCCAATAAATTGTTCTTGGTGAGGAAATTATTTAATTTTTACAGTGCACATAATTTAATGTCATTTCCTTTACATCTATGTACAAAAGACCATATCAAATGTATGAGAGCAAAGATGATAATAACTTTAATAACACCACAGCAGCATAGATTTTTGCTATTCAAGTCTACTGTTACGAATCTCAAGGAATTTTCTTTAGACATTTCGAATGAATAAGATAAAGGAGGCAGAGTAGATGTTATCCATACAGATTTTTCGAAAGCTTTCGACGCAGTTAATCATGACATACTTCTTTTCAAAATTTCCAACTTAGGTTTTACTTTAAACTTTTTTACAATCGTTATCTTGTCATCTAATGAATCGTTTTCAATTTGTTTCGATTTCATATATTAAGTCAAAAAAAATATCTAAGTACTTCAGGTGTTCCCCAAGGATCGAATTTGGGCCCTTTACTATTTATACTTTTCATAAATGACCTTCCAAATCATATTTCTAATTCTAAATGATTACTTTTTGCAGATGATCTAAAAATGTATATGCGTATCTGTCATATAACTTATATGTGAATCTTGAAGTCACCTATTATTCAACTTGTCATATGGTGTTCCAATAATGAATTAAAATTGAATGCAAAGAAATGTTGTTACATGTCGTTTACTCGCCAAATAAATCCTTTAGTTTACAATTATACAATAGATGGAACCCGTTTGCAGTGTCTTTCAAAAATACGAGATTTAGGGGAAAATTTTGATCATCAATTAAAGTTTCATGATCATATAGATTTTGTCACTAATGAAGCCTATAAACTTCTTGGTTTTACTATCAGAAACACAAAATATTTTCAGAATTTGGATTCAGTTTACTTGATTTATATCACATTAGAATTTTCTTTAGACATTTCGAATGAATAAGATAAAGGAGGCAGAGTAGATGTTATCCATACAGATTTTTCGAAAGCTTCCGACGAAGTTAATCATGACATACTTCTTTTCAAAATTTCCAACTTAGGTTTTACTTTAAACTTTTTTACAATCGTTATATTGTCTTCTAATGCATCGTTTTCAATTTGTTTCGATTTCATATATTAAGTCAAAAAATATCTAAGTACTTCAGGTGTTAAATACTACGAAGTTTCCAAATACTTACGCAGCACTTGCACGTTGTGTATCTGGTCGCGCGCCACCTCGTCAGCTATCTGACAAACGTACTCGCCGGCGTCCTGCGAGGTGACGTTGACGATCCTCAGGCTGTAGCCGCCCACCAGGGACACTCTGGGGTCACGAGTGACCCTCAGCTTATCCGCAGTGATGACGAGGCTGCCTCGCCGCCACAGCAGAACGTACGTTCCTGTCAATAGACACGAATGCATGTAGCGAGACTTGACTTTGACGATCCCAAGATTGTAGCCGCCCACCAGGAACACTCTGGGGTCACGGGAGACCCTCAGCTTATCGGCAGTGATGACGAGGCTGCCTCGCCGCCACAGCAGCACGTACGTTCCTGTCAATAGACACGAATGTAGCGAGACTTGACCTTGCCGATCGTTAGATTGTAGCCACCCACCAGGGACACTTTGGGGTCACGGGTGACCCTCAGCTTTTCGGAAGTGATGACGAGGCACAGGTGTAGCGAGACGTGATGTTGACAATCCTAAGGTTACATTACGAAAGTCTCTGTCAACAGACACAGGTGTAGCGAGACGTGATGTTGACAATCCTAAGGTTACATTACGAAAGTCTCTGTCAACAGACACAGGTGTAGCGAGACGTGATGTTGACAATCCTAAGGTTACATTACGAAAGTCTCTGTCAACAGACACAGGTGTAGCGAGACGTGATGTTGACAATCCTAAGGTTACATTACGAAAGTCTCTGTCAACAGACACAGGTGTAGCGAGACGTGATGTTGACAATCCTAAGGTTACATTACGAAAGTCTCTGTCAACAGACACAGGTGTAGCGAGACGTGATGTTGACAATCCTAAGGTTACATTACGAAAGTCTCTGTCATCAGACACAGGTGTAGCGAGACGTGATGTTGACAATCCTAAGGTTACATTTCGAAAGTCCCTGTCAACAGACACAGGTGTAGCGAGATGTGATGTTGACAATCCTAAGGTTACATTACGAAAGTCTCTGTCAACAGACATAGGTGTAGCGAGACGTGATGTTGACAACCCTAAGGTTACATTACGAAAGTCTCTGTCAACAGACACAGGTGTAGCGAGATGTGATGTTGACAATCCTAAGGTTACATTACGAAAGTCTCTGTCAACAGACACAGGTGTAGCGAGACGTGATGTTGACAATCCTAAGGTTACATTTCGAAAGTCTCTGTCAACTGACACAGGTGTAGCGAGACGTGATGTTGACAATCCTAAGGTTACATTACGAAAGTCTCTGTCAACAGACACAGGTGTAGCGAGACGTGATGTTGACAATCCTAAGAATACATTACGAAAGTCTCTGTCAACAGACACAGGTGTAGCGAGACGTGATGTTGACAATCCTAAGGTTACATTACGAAAGCCTCTGTCAACAGACACAGGTGTAGCGAGACGTGATGTTGACAATCCTAAGGTTACATTACGAAAGTCTCTGTCAACAGACACCGGTGTAGTGAGACGTGATGTTGACAATTCTAAGGTTACATTACGAAAGTCTCTGTCAACAGACACAGGTGTAGCGAGACGTGATGTTGACAATCCTAAGGTTACATTACGAAAGTCTCTGTCAACAGACACAGGTGTAGCGAGACGTGATGTTGACAATCCTAAGGTTACATTACGAAAGTCTCTGTCAACAGACACAGGTGTAGCGAGACGTGATGTTGACAATCCTAAGGTTACATTACGAAAGTCTCTGTCAACAGACACAGGTGTAGCGAGACGTGATGTTGACAATCCTAAGGTTACATTACGAAAGTCTCTGTCAACAAACACAGGTGTAGCGAGACGTGATGTTGACAATCCTAAGGTTACATTACGAAAGTCTCTGTAACAGACACAGGTGTAGCGAGATGTGATGTTGACAATCCTAAGGTTACATTACGAAAGTCTCTGTCAACAGACACAGGTGTAGCGAGACGTGATGTTGACAATCCTAAGGTTACATTACGAAAGTCTCTGTCAACAGACACAGGTGTAGCGAGAGGTGATGTTGGCAATCCTAAGGTTAAATTACGAAAGTCTCTGTCAACAGACACAGGTGTATCGAGATGTGATGTTGACAATATTAAGGTTACATTACAAAAGTCTCTGTCAACAGACACAGTTGTAGCGAGACGTAATGTTGACAATCCTAAGGTTACATTTCAAAAGTCCCTGTCAACAGACACAGGTGTAGCGAGATGTGATGTTGACAATCCTAAGGTTACATTACGAAAGTCTCTGTCAACAGACATAGGTGTTGCGAGACGTGATGTTGACAACCCTAAGGTTACATTACGAAAGTCTCTGTCAACAGACAAAGGTGTAGCGAGATGTGATGTTGACAATCCTAAGGTTACATTACGAAAGTCTCTGTCAACAGACACAGGTATAGCGAGACGTGATGTTGACAATCCTAAGGTTACATTTCGAAAGTCTCTGTCAACTGACACAGGTGTATCGAGACGTGATGTTGACAATCATAAGGTTACATTACGAAAGTCTCTGTCAACAGACACAGGTGTAGCGAGACGTGATGTTGACGATCCTAAGGTTACATTACGAAAGTCTCTGTCAACAGACACAGGTGAAGCGAGACGTGATGTTGACGATCCTAAGGTTACATTACGAAAGGCTCTGTCAACAGACACAGGTGTAGCGAGACGTGATGTTGACAATCCTAAGGTTACATTACGAAAGTCTCTGTCAACAGACACTGGTGTAGCGAGACGTGATGTTGACAATCCTAAGGTTACATTACGAAAGTCTCTGTCAACAGACACAGGTGTAGCGAGACGTGATGTTGACAATCCTAAGGTTACATTACGAAAGTCTCTGTCAACAGACACAGGTGTAGCGAGACGTGATGTTGATAATCCTAAGGTTACATTACGAAAGTCTCTGTCAACAGACACAGGTGTAGCGAGACGTTAGGTTGACAATCCTAAGGTTACATTACGAAAGTCTCTGTCAACAGACACAGGTGTAGCGAGACGTGATGTTGACAATCCTAAGGTTACATTACGAAAGTCTCTGTCAACAGACACAGGTGTAGCGAGACGTGATGTTGACAATCCTAAGGTTACATTACGAAAGTCTCTGTCAACAGACACAGGTGTAGCGAGACGTGATGTTGACAATCCTAAGGTTACATTACGAAAGTCTCTGTCAAGAGACACAGGTGTAGCGAGACGTGATGTTGACAATCCTAAGGTTACATTACGAAAGTCTCTGTCAACAGACACAGGTGTAGCGAGACGTGATGTTGACAATCCTAAGGTTACATTACGAAAGTCTCAGTCAACAGACACAGGTGTAGCGAGACGTGATGTTGACAATCCTAAGGTTACATTACGAAAGTCTCTGTCAACAAACACAGGTGTAGCGAGACGTGATGTTGACAATCCTAAGGTTACATTACGAAAGTCTCTGTCAACAGACACAGGTGTAGCGAGACGTGATGTTGACGATCCTAAGGTTACATTACGAAAGTCTCTGTCAACAGACACAGGTGAAGCGAGACGTGATGTTGACGATCCTAAGGTTACATTACGAAAGTCTCTGTCAACAGACACAGGTGTAGCGAGACGTTATGTTGACCATCCTAAGGTTACATTACGAAAGTCTCTGTCAACTGACACAGGTGTAGTGAGACGTTATGTTGACAATCCTAAGGTTACATTACGAAAGTCTCTGTCAACAGACACAGGTGTAGCGAGACGTGATGTTGACAATCCTAAGGTTACATTACGAAAGTCTCTGTCAACAGACACCGGTGTAGTGAGACGTGATGTTGACAACCCTAAGGTTACATTACGAAAGTCTCTGTCAACAGACACAGGTGTAGCGAGACGTTATGTTGACCATCCTAAGGTTACATTACGAAAGTCTCTGTCAACTGACACAGGTGTAGTGAGACGTTATGTTGACAATCCTAAGGTTACATTACGAAAGTCTCTGTCAACAGACACAGGTGTAGCGAGACGTGATGTTGACAATCCTAAGGTTACATTACGAAAGTCTCTGTCAACAGACACCGGTGTAGTGAGACGTGATGTTGACAATCCTAAGGTTACATTACGAAAGTCTCTGTCAACAGACACAGGTGTAGCGAGACGTGATGTTGACAATCCTAAGGTTACATTACGAAAGTCTCTGTCAACAGACACAGGTGTAGCGAGACGTGATGTTGACAATCCTAAGGTTACATTACGAAAGTCTCTGTCAACAGACACAGGTGTAGCGAGACGTGATGTTGACAATCATAAGGTTACATTACGAAAGTCTATGTCAACAAACACAGGTGTAGCGAGACGTGATGTTGACAATCCTAAGGTTACATTACGAAAGTCTCTGTCAACTGACACAGGTGTAGCGAGACGTTATGTTGAAAATCCTAAGGTTACATTACGAAAGTCTCTGTCAACAGACACAGGTGTAGCGAGACGTGATGTTGACAATCCTAAGGTTACATTACGAAAGTCTCTGTCGACAGACACAGGTGTAGCGAGACGTGATGTTGACAATCCTAAGGTTACATTTCGAAAGTCTCTGTCAACTGACACAGGTGTAGCGAGACGTGATGTTGACAATCATTACGTTGCATTACGAAAGTCTCTGTCAACAGACACAGGTGTAGTGAGACGTGATGTTGACGATCCTAAGGTTACATTACGAAAGTCTCTGTCAACAGACACAGGTGAAGCGAGACGGGATTATGACGATCCTAAGGTTACATTACGAAAGTCTCTGTCAACAGACACAGGTGTAGCGAGACGTGATGTTGACGATCCTAAGGTTACATTACGAAAGTCTCTGTCAACAGATACAGGTGTAGCGAGATGTGACGTTGACGATCCTAAGGTTACATTACGAAAGTCTCTGTCAACAGACAAAGGTGTAGCGAGACGTGATGTTGACAATCCTAAGGTTACATTACGAAATTCTCTGTCAACAGACACAGGTGTAGCGAGACGTGATGTTGACAATCCTAAGGTTACATTACGAAAGTCTCTGTCAACAGACACAGGTGTAGCGAGATGTGATGTTGACAATCCTAAGGTTACATTACGAAAGTCTCTGTCAACAAACACAGGTGTAGCGAGACGTGATGTTGACAATCCTAAGGTTACATTACGAAAGTCTCTGTCAACAGACACAGGTGTAGCGAGACGTGATGTTGACAATCCTAAGGTTACATTACGAAAGTCTCTGTCAACAGACACAGGTGAAGCGAGACGTGATTATGACGATCCTAAGGTTACATTACGAAAGTCTCTGTCAACAGACACAGGTGTAGCGAGACGTGATGTTGACGATCCTAAGGTTACATTACGAAAGTCTCTGTCAACAGACACAGGTGTAGCGAGATGTGACGTTGACGATCCTAAGGTTACATTACGAAAGTCTCTGTCAACAGACAAAGGTGTAGCGAGACGTGATGTTGACAATCCTAAGGTTACATTACGAAAGTCTCTGTCAACAGACACAGGTGTAGCGAGACGTGATGTTGACAATCCTAAGGTTACATTACGAAAGTCTCTGTCAACAGACACAGGTTTAGCGAGATGTGATGTTGACAATCCTAAGGTTACATTACGAAAGTCTCTGTCAACAGACACAGGTGTAGCGAGACGTGATGTTGACAATCCTAGGGTTACATTACGAAATTCTCTGTCAACAGACACAGGTGTAGCGAGACGTGATGTTGACAATCCTAAGGTTACATTACGAAATTCTCTGTCAACAGACACAGGTGTAGCGAGACGTGATGTTGACAATCCTAAGAATACATTACGAAAGTCTCTGTCAACAGACACAGGTGTAGCGAGACGTGATGTTGACAATCCTAAGGTTACATTACGAAAGCCTCTGTCAACAGACACAGGTGTAGCGAGACGTGATGTTGACAATCCTAAGGTTACATTACGAAAGTCTCTGTCAACAGACACAGGTGTAGCGAGACGTGATGTTGACAATCCTAAGGTTACATTACGAAAGTCTATGTCAACAAACACAGGTGTAGCGAGACGTGATGTTGACAATCCTAAGGTTACAATATGAAAGTCTCTGTCAACTGACACAGGTGTAGCAAAACGTTATGTTGACTATCTTAAGGTTACATTACGAAAGTCTCTGTCAACAGACACAGGTGTAGCGAGACGTGATGTTGACAATCCTAAGGTTACATTACGAAACTCTCTGTCAACAGACACAGGTGTAGCGAGACGTGATGTTGACAATCCTAAGGTTACATTACGAAAGTCTCTGCCAACAGACACAGGTGTAGCGAGACGTGATGTTGACAATCCTAAGGTTAAATTACGAAACTCTCTGTCAACAGACACAGGTGTAGCGAGATGTGATGTTGACAATCCTAAGGTTACATTACGAAAGTCTCTGTCAACAGACACAGGTGTAGCGAGACGTGATGTTGACAATCATAAGGTTACATTTCAAAAGTCCCTGTCAATAGACACAGGTGTAGCGAGATGTGATGTTGACAATCCTAAGGTTACATTACGAAAGTCTCTGTCAACAGACACAGGTGTAGCGAGACGTGATGTTGACAACCCTAAGGTTACGTTACGAAAGTCTCTGTCAACAGACACAGGTGTAGCGAGATGTCATGTTGACAATCCTAAGGTTACATTACGAAAGTCTCTGTCAACAGACACAGGTATAGCGAGACGTGATATTGACAATCCTAAGGTTACATTTCGAAAGTCTCTGTCAACTGACACAGGTGTAGCGAGACGTGATGTTGACAATCATAAGGTTACATTACGAAAGTCTCTGTCAACAGACACAGGTGTAGCGAGACGTGCTGTTGACGATCCTAAGGTTACATTACGAAAGTCTCTGTCAACAGACACAGGTGAAGCGAGACGTGATGTTGACGAGCCTAAGGTTACATTACGAAAGTCTCTGTCAACAGACACAGGTGTAGCGAGACGTTATGTTTACGATCCTAAGATTACATTACGAAAGTCTCTGTCAACAGACACAGGTGTAGCGAGATGTGACGTTGGCGATCCTAAGGTTACATTACGAAAGTCTCTGTCAACAGACACAGGTGTAGCGAGACGTGATGTTGATAATCCTAAGGTTACATTACGAAAGTCTCTGTCAACAGACACAGGTGTAGCGAGACGTGATGTTGACAATCCTAAGGTTACATTACGAAAGTCTCTGTCAAGAGACACAGGTGTAGCGAGACGTGATGTTGACAATCCTAAGGTTACATTACGAAAGTCTCTGTCAACAGACACAGGTGTAGCGAGACGTGATGTTGACGAGCCTAAGGTTACATTACGAAAGTCTCTGTCAACAGACACAGGTGTAGCGAGACGTGATGTTTACGATCCTAAGATTACATTACGAAAGTCTATGTCAACAAACACAGGTGTAGCGAGACGTGATGTTGACAATCCTAAGGTTACATTACGAAAGTCTCTGTCAACTGACACAGGTGTAGCGAGACGTTATGTTGAAAATCCTAAGGTTACATTACGAAAGTCTCTGTCAACAGACACAGGTGTAGCGAGACGTGATGTTGACAATCCTAAGGTTACATTACGAAAGTCTCTGTCGACAGACACAGGTGTAGCGAGACGTGATGTTGACAATCCTAAGGTTACATTTCGAAAGTCTCTGTCAACTGACACAGGTGTAGCGAGACGTGATGTTGACAATCATAAGGTTGCATTACGAAAGTCTCTGTCAACAGACATAGGTGTAGTGAGACGTGATGTTGACGATCCTAAGGTTACATTACGAAAGTCTCTGTCAACAGACACAGGTGTAGCGAGACGTGATGTTGACAATCCTAAGGTTACATTACGAAAGTCTCTGTCAACAAACACAGGTGTAGCGAGACGTGATGTTGACAATTCTAAGGTTACATTACGAAAGTCTCTGTCAACAGACACAGGTGTAGCGAGATGTGATGTTGACAATCCTAAGGTTACATTACGAAAGTCTCTGTCAACAGACACAGGTGTAGCGAGACGTGATGTTGACAATCCTAAGGTTACATTACGAAAGTCTCTGTCAACAGACACAGGTGTAGCGAGAGGTGATGTTGGCAATCCTAAGGTTAAATTACGAAAGTCTCTGTCAACAGACACAGGTGTATCGAGATGTGATGTTGACAATATTAAGGTTACATTACAAAAGTCTCTGTCAACAGACACAGTTGTAGCGAGACGTAATGTTGACAATCCTAAGGTTACATTTCAAAAGTCCCTGTCAACAGACACAGGTGTAGCGAGATGTGATGTTGACAATCCTAAGGTTACATTACGAAAGTCTCTGTCAACAGACATTGGTGTTACGAGACGTGATGTTGACAAATCTAAGGTTACATTACGAAAGTCTCTGTAAACAGACAAAGGTGTAGCGAGATGTGATGTTGACAATCCTAAGGTTACATTACGAAAGTCTCTGTCAACAGACACAGGTATAGCGAGACGTGATGTTGACAATCCTAAGGTTACATTTCGAAAGTCTCTGTCAACTGACACAGGTGTATCGAGACGTGATGTTGACAATCATAAGGTTACATTACGAAAGTCTCTGTCAACAGACACAGGTGTAGCGAGACGTGATGTTGACGATCCTAAGGTTACATTACGAAAGTCTCTGTCAACAGACACAGGTGAAGCGAGACGTGATGTTGACGATCCTAAGGTTACATTACGAAAGTCTCTGTCAACAGACACAGGTGTAGCGAGACGTTATGTTGACCATCCTAAGGTTACATTACGAAAGTCTCTGTCAACAGACACTGGTGTAGCGAGCCGTGATGTTGACAATCCTAAGGTTACATTACGAAAGTCTCTGTCAACAGACACAGGTGTAGCGAGACGTGATGTTGACAATCCTAAGGTTACATTACGAAAGTCTCTGTCAACAGACACAGGTGTAGCGAGACGTGATGTTGATAATCCTAAGGTTACATTACGAAAGTCTCTGTCAACAGACACAGGTGTAGCGAGACGTTAGGTTGACAATCCTAAGGTTACATTACGAAAGTCTCAGTCAACAGACACAGGTGTAGCGAGACGTGATGTTGACAATCCTAAGGTTACATTACGAAAGTCTCTGTCAACAGACACAGGTGTAGCGAGACGTGATGTTGACAATCCTAAGGTTACATTACGAAAGTCTCTGTCAACAGACACAGGTGTAGCGAGACGTGATGTTGACAATCCTAAGGTTACATTACGAAAGTCTCTGTCAAGAGACACAGGTGTAGCGAGACGTGATGTTGACAATCCTAAGGTTACATTACGAAAGTCTCTGTCAACAGACACAGGTGTAGCGAGACGTGATGTTGACAATCCTAAGGTTACATTACGAAAGTCTCAGTCAACAGACACAGGTGTAGCGAGACGTGATGTTGACAATCCTAAGGTTACATTACGAAAGTCTCTGTCAACAGACACAGGTGTAGCGAGACGTGATGTTGACAATCCTAAGGTTACATTACGAAAGTCTCTGTCAACAGACACAGGTGTAGCGAGACGTGATGTTGACGATCCTAAGGTTACATTACGAAAGTCTCTGTCAACAGACACAGGTGAAGCGAGACGTGATGTTGACGATCCTAAGGTTACATTACGAAAGTCTCTGTCAACAGACACAGGTGTAGCGAGACGTTATGTTGACCATCCTAAGGTTACATTACGAAAGTCTCTGTCAACAGACACAGGTATAGCGAGACGTGATGTTGACAATCCTAAGGTTACATTTCGAAAGTCTCTGTCAACTGACACAGGTGTATCGAGACGTGATGTTGACAATCATAAGGTTACATTACGAAAGTCTCTGTCAACAGACACAGGTGTAGCGAGACGTGATGTTGACAATCCTAAGGTTACATTACGAAAGTCTCTGTCAACAGACACCGGTGTAGTGAGACGTGATGTTGACAATCCTAAGGTTACATTACGAAAGTCTCTGTCAACAGACACAGGTGTAGCGAGACGTGATGTTGACAATCCTAAGGTTACATTACGAAAGTCTCTGTCAACAGACACAGGTGTAGCGAGACGTGATGTTGACAATCCTAAGGTTACATTACGAAAGTCTCTGTCAACAGACACAGGTGTAGCGAGACGTGATGTTGACAATCCTAAGGTTACATTACGAAAGTCTATGTCAACAAACACAGGTGTAGCGAGACGTGATGTTGACAATCCTAAGGTTACATTACGAAAGTCTCTGTCAACTGACACAGGTGTAGCGAGACGTTATGTTGAAAATCCTAAGGTTACATTACGAAAGTCTCTGTCAACAGACACAGGTGTAGCGAGACGTGATGTTGACAATCCTAGGGTTACATTACGAAAGTCTCTGTCGACAGACACAGGTGTAGCGAGACGTGATGTTGACAATCCTAAGGTTACATTTCGAAAGTCTCTGTCAACTGACACAGGTGTAGCGAGACGTGATGTTGACAATCATAAGGTTGCATTACGAAAGTCTCTGTCAACAGACACAGGTGTAGTGAGACGTGATGTTGACGATCCTAAGGTTACATTACGAAAGTCTCTGTCAACAGACACAGGTGAAGCGAGACGTGATTATGACGATCCTAAGGTTACATTACGAAAGTCTCTGTCAACAGACACAGGTGTAGCGAGACGTGATGTTGACGATCCTAAGGTTACATTACGAAAGTCTCTGTCAACAGACACAGGTGTAGCGAGATGTGACGTTGACGATCCTAAGGTTACATTACGAAATTCTCTGTCAACAGACAAAGGTGTAGCGAGACGTGATGTTGACAATCCTAAGGTTACATTACGAAAGTCTCTGTCAACAGACACAGGTGTAGCGAGACGTGATGTTGACAATCCTAAGGTTACATTACGAAAGTCTCTGTCAACAGACACAGGTGTAGCGAGATGTGATGTTGACAATCCTAATGTTACATTACGAAAGTCTCTGTCAACAGACACAGGTGTAGCGAGACGTGATGTTGACAATCCTAAGGTTACATTACGAAAGTCTCTGTCAACAGACACAGGTGTAGCGAGACGTGATGTTGACAATCCTAAGGTTACATTACGAAAGTCTCTGTCAACAGACACAGGTGAAGCGAGACGTGATTATGACGATCCTAAGGTTACATTACGATAGTCTCTGTCAACAGACACAGGTGTAGCGAGACGTGATGTTGACGATCCTAAGGTTACATTACGAAAGTCTCTGTCAACAGACACAGGTGTAGCGAGATGTGACGTTGACGATCCTAAGGTTACATTACGAAAGTCTCTGTCAACAGACAAAGGTGTAGCGAGACGTGATGTTGACAATCCTAAGGTTACATTACGAAAGTCTCTGTCAACAGACACAGGTGTAGCGAGACGTGATGTTGACAATCCTAAGGTTACATTACGAAAGTCTCTGTCAACAGACACAGGTGAAGCGAGATGTGATGTTGACAATCCTAAGGTTACATTACGAAAGTCTCTGTCAACAGACACAGGTGTAGCGAGACGTGATGTTGACAATCCTAAGGTTACATTACGAAAGTCTCTGTCAACAGACACAGGTGTAGCGAGACGTGATGTTGACAATCCTAAGGTTACATTACGAAAGTCTCTGTCAACAGACACAGGTGTAGCGAGACGTGATGTTGACAATCCTAAGAATACATTACGAAAGTCTCTGTCAACAGACACAGGTGTAGCGAGACGTGATGTTGACAATCCTAAGGTTACATTACGAAAGCCTCTGTCAACAGACACAGGTGTAGCGAGACGTGATGTTGACAATCCTAAGGTTACATTACGAAAGTCTCTGTCAACAGACACAGGTGTAGCGAGACGTGATGTTGACAATCCTAAGGTTACATTACGAAACTCTCTGTCAACAGACACAGGTGTAGCGAGACGTGATGTTGACAATCCTAAGGTTACATTACGAAAGTCTATGTCAACAAACACAGGTGTAGCGAGACGTGATGTTGACAATCCTAAGGTTACATTACGAAACTCTCTGTCAACAGACACAGGTGTAGCGAGACGTGATGTTTACGATCCTAAGATTACATTACGAAAGTCTCTGTCAACAGACACAGGTGTAGCGAGATGTGACGTTGGCGATCCTAAGGTTACATTACGAAAGTCTCTGTCAACAGACACAGGTGTAGCGAGACGTGATGTTGATAATCCTAAGGTTACATTACGAAAGTCTCTGTCAACAGACACAGGTGTAGCGAGACGTGATGTTGACAATCCTAAGGTTACATTACGAAAGTCTCTATCAAGAGACACAGGTGTAGCGAGACGTGATGTTGACAATCCTAAGGTTACATTACGAAAGTCTCTGTCAACAGACACAGGTGTAGCGAGACGTGATGTTGACAATCCTAAGGTTACATTACGAAAGTCTCTGTCAACAGACACAGGTGTAGCGAGACGTGATGTTGACGATCCTAAGGTTACATTACGAAAGTCTCTGTCAACAGACACAGGTGTAGCGAGATGTGACGTTGACGATCCTAAGGTTACATTACGAAAGTCTCTGTCAACAGACAAAGGTGTAGCGAGACGTGATGTTGACAATCCTAAGGTTACATTACGAAAGTCTCTGTCAACAGACACAGGTGTAGCGAGACGTGATGTTGACAATCCTAAGGTTACATTACGAAAGTCTCTGTCAACAGACACAGGTGTAGCGAGATGTGATGTTGACAATCCTAAGGTTACATTACGAAAGTCTCTGTCAACAGACACAGGTGTAGTGAGACGTGATGTTGACAATCCTAAGGTTACATTACGAAAGTCTCTGTCAACAGACACAGGTGTAGCGAGACGTGATGTTGACAATCCTAAGGTTACATTACGAAAGTCTCTGTCAACAGACACAGGTGTAGCGAGACGTGATGTTGACAATCCTAAGAATACATTACGAAAGTCTCTGTCAACAGACACAGGTGTAGCGAGACGTGATGTTGACAATCCTAAGGTTACATTACGAAAGCCTCTGTCAACAGACACAGGTGTAGCGAGACGTGATGTTGACAATCCTAAGGTTACATTACGAAAGTCTCTGTCAACAGACACAGGTGTAGCGAGACGTGATGTTGACAATCCTAAGGTTACATTACGAAACTCTCTGTCAACAGACACAGGTGTAGCGAGACGTGATGTTGACAATCCTAAGGTTACATTACGAAAGTCTCTGCCAACAGACACAGGTGTAGCGAGACGTGATGTTGACAATCCTAAGGTTAAATTACGAAACTCTCTGTCAACAGACACAGGTGTAGCGAGATGTGATGTTGACAATCCTAAGGTTACATTACGAAAGTCTCTGTCAACAGACACAGGTGTAGCGAGACGTGATGTTGACAATCATAAGGTTACATTTCAAAAGTCCCTGTCAATAGACACAGGTGTAGCGAGATGTGATGTTGACAATCCTAAGGTTACATTACGAAAGTCTCTGTCAACAGACACAGGTGTAGCGAGACGTGATGTTGACAACCCTAAGGTTACATTACGAAAGTCTCTGTCAACAGACACAGGTGTAGCGAGATGTGATGTTGACAATCCTAAGGTTACATTACGAAAGTCTCTGTCAACAGACACAGGTATAGCGAGACGTGATATTGACAATCCTAAGGTTACATTTCGAAAGTCTCTGTCAACTGACACAGGTGTAGCGAGACGTGATGTTGACAATCATAAGGTTACATTACGAAAGTCTCTGTCAACAGACACAGGTGTAGTGAGACGTGCTGTTGACGATCCTAAGGTTACATTACGAAAGTCTCTGTCAACAGACACAGGTGAAGCGAGACGTGATGTTGACGAGCCTAAGGTTACATTACGAAAGTCTCTGTCAACAGACACAGGTGTAGCGAGACGTGATGTTTACGATCCTAAGATTACATTACGAAAGTCTCTGTCAACAGACACAGGTGTAGCGAGATGTGACGTTGGCGATCCTAAGGTTACATTACGAAAGTCTCTGTCAACAGACACAGGTGTAGCGAGACGTGATGTTGATAATCCTAAGGTTACATTACGAAAGTCTCTGTCAACAGACACAGGTGTAGCGAGACGTGATGTTGACAATCCTAAGGTTACATTACGAAAGTCTCTATCAAGAGACACAGGTGTAGCGAGACGTGATGTTGACAATCCTAAGGTTACATTACGAAAGTCTCTGTCAACAGACACAGGTGTAGCGAGACGTGATGTTGACAATCCTAAGGTTACATTACGAAAGTCTCTGTCAACAGACACAGGTGTAGCGAGACGTGATGTTGACAATCCTAAGGTTACATTACGAAAGTCTCTGTCAACAGACACAGGTGTAGCGAGACTTGATGTTGACAATCCTAAGGTTACATTACGATAGTCTCTGTCAACAGACACAGGTGTAGCGAGACGTGATGTTGACAATCCTAAGGTTGCATTACGAAAGTCTCTGTCAACAGACACAGGTGTAGCGAGATGTGATGTTGACAATCTTAAGGTTACATTACGAAAGTCTCTGTCAACAGACACAGGTGTAGCGAGACGTGATGTTGACAATCCTAAGGTTACATTTCGAAAGTCTCTTTCAACAGACACAGGTGTAGCGAGATGTGATGTTGACAATCCTAAGGTTACATTACGAAAGTCTCTGTCAACAACCACAGGTGTAGCGAGACGTGATGTTGTTAACCCTAAGGTTACATTACGAAAGTCTCTGTCAACAGACACAGGTGTAGCGAGACGTGATGTTGACAACCCTAAGGTTACATTACGAAAGTCTCTGTCAACTGACACAGGTGTAGCGAGACGTGATGTTGACAATCCTAAGGTTACATTACGAAAGTCTCTGTCAACTGACACAGGTGAAGCGATTCCTGTTTTTGATGACTATCAGGTTGTAGCAGGTTGTATGTCAATACACAAAAGTAAGTATTAAATTGTGTTAACATTAAAAGCTATCTACAAATTCTTTTTGTTATGATTACAATAAATTCATATTTGTAATGTGTTTAATGGATGTGCCCAATTTATATTGAAGCCAATCTTAAGTGTAGAGTAATAGAGTATTAAAATTAATGACGAATACGCTCTTGCCTCGACAACCTTACATAACGCACAACTAGATAACTTATCATCTACTTGCTCAACATCATTTTTAGTGTAACCAACTAGTGTTATTAATAAATGATAAAATAGCAATTCCTTGGTATATTTCTTTTATTTTAAATTAAATTTTTGCAATATAAAAATCAGTAAGTAAAGAAGGATAAAAGTAATCACATTATGAAGTTATATTTACAAACTGCATTACAAGATATCCGATGACTAAGTAATTTTCTATCGCACTCTTGCAAACTAAACAGAACAAAATAATTAGCTTAGGTTCAATAACATTAGAAATGTCGGTAAACTTTAGTAGTCAATATAATCAAGAGAAGGAACGTTCATCTACAGTTTCGCGGAGTGATCTCTAATATCGAAGACGTTTGCAGTTGAATTCATGCCAGTTGATCGATCTCTGCCATTATATTCATCTCTTGGGCTTTTATATTCTTCTCATCACTTTCGAACGATCCCGCCGCGCCGTTTGAGGTTCTTGAGCTGTATTTTGAGCACCTCAAGTGCAGCAATAACTGCAGTGGATGAAGTATATTTACTTCTGAGGTAGGTTCATAAATATTTTATTAAGATTGAACATTTTATTGGAGTCCGCTTTATAATTCTTGGATATAAAGTTTCATTTTAACGATTTTTAACTTCATTGGGGACGTTTTAAGTAAAATTTCTTTATATTATTTTATTGCCCTTTTTCATAACAATAATTATTTTCAGAGCCTTGAAAATCATGCCATCCAAATTATGTCCCCAAAACATCATACAATTTTTGGTACCTTCAAAGAGATAGTTTCAAGAGGTAGTACTGAGTTAAAAACTATTATTGTTTTATCTGCCATATATCTAGAAACATTGAACTTAATTGGGACTTTTAGTACGCCCTGTATAAAAATACAAGAAATGTGATAATATCTTATTTTAAAGTCCATCCACATTTTTCACTTTCGACAACACATCCTTAGAATATAGGTTCTAAAAGTAACTTTATTTAGGAAAAAAATTAATATTTTACCGAGATTGTCGACTTCACATGGCATCTCCAGGGTCTCGCCAGCCACGACCCTGAACGTCTGGCCCTTAGACTTAAAGTTAGGTGCATCCGAGCCGGCCATGTGGACACCTGAAACACACAGGAAAACTTGTTAAAGATAACTTTCGTTAAATCTCAGAAACTTAAACAAAACTTTCTTATAAAGGTAAATATTTATTAGCATTGGTGTATCAACAAAGATGTGAAAACTAAATGCAATTACTTTTAAGGACTCTTTAAAATAACGGATTTATCTTTAAGTTTCACATTTTATTTTATAAAATTTATAAAACTGTAAATTATAGGTTATTAAAATATCTAAAGAAAAACTTTAAAACTGATTTATACTAGTTGCGAAGTTGAGAGTTTGTACAACAAACGAAGTTGTCAGAACACTGCGGTAAGTCTTTTGGCTGTCCACTATGACAATTTTCCTTCCTTCATAATCCATTCATAATAAAGGCAGCGGAGTGTAAGGATTGCATCGGGCATGCAAACCCCTAGCTGGAACATGAGTGAACAGTCGGTTGGTTGAACGTTTAGAAGGCAGAGCGGACCATTGTCACAGAGCACGGGGGTTGGCCCTCTGAATGGTCGAACGACCGTCTGATGTCCCATCTCTCACCCTTTCTTTTCCTTCAATATCCCATCCTTCTGGGGGCTTGTGCAAAATGTCCATTTGAGGCAGACGTGCTTAACGGTTCGGCCGGGGTATCCTTATCCACCACCAACAACAACAAACAAACAAACATACAAATAACCTTTATGTACAGTAAGTTATAACTTCTAAGAAAACCGGGTGTACCTTAAGTCCCAGAACTAACATATAATTTTCTTGTTTTCCATAGTTATGACAGTTAAATTTTGTAAGTTTTAGAGCAAATAATAATTTTTATTGTGGAGGGGGGGGGGGGCAATTTTGTGTCATTTCACACTTTGACAGGATGATCCACTGTGGAAGTGTTAAAATTATTAAATTTAAACATAGGTTAACCTGCACATCAATTTAAACATCTCATTCGTTAAATGAATACAAATTTCACAAACCAGGCCTTAAAAGGATGACCAAATCAAAAACGTAAGGTGTCCAAACTTTGGTGCATTGGAGGGTAGGCAACTCTGATACTATTTGCTCTTAAAAAGCCGCTTTTTGATTAATAACCCCCACCTTGCCATGTCAGATAAGTTTTATATATTAGTTTATTTTATTTTAATAAGTTTGACGCAACCTATCCAACAGTGTCAGTCAACAGGGATGACCTCAAGTAAGTATTGAGTAAGTGACTTTGCATTAAAGTTATATTGCCCACATTTGTAAATGTAATAGCTTATGATATATAACTTCCGAAATTTTACACGGCTTGGTAAGAATATGATTGTTTTTGCACATATCAACATGTTCTTAATTTTTCAATTAAAACATTCCATCTTTTGTTGGGATATCCCCCCCTAGCCATTTAAAGCTTTTATTTCCTTTAAAGTTTTAGGGGAAGTATCAATTTACTAAATCTCATTTAACTTCAATGGTCTTCGTCATACTATAAACCATACGTAATTTTTAAGCACAACAATATGCTACAAACTCGACTTTAGAAGTTTGAATGAGTTTGGATCACTGAATTTTAAAATTTAATGAATATGATTTTTATCAAAGTTTGATTGCTAATTTTTTGGTCATTATCTCATAGTACAAAATATGTACCAGGTAAGACGTAGTCAAGGTTGCGGGAATGTACACAAATAAAGTGACACTTAATTTAATGTGTACACAACCTATGCTTACATGTAAGATTTAATACTTAGTATGGCGTATACTAAAAAATTATTAATATTAGTTTCCAAACAGTGTTTTTTAATATTTTTTAACATTTACTAAAAAATAATATTGTCATGAGTTGAAAAAATATAAATATTAGACCTATTTGGAACTATCGAGACACCCATAAGATTACATATACACAAATTAAGTGAATGTTCATTTAAAAAGTTCTCCAAATGACTTTATTTCGCTTGGACCATTCAATCAAGTTTTTTTTTTTTTTTTCAAACTAGTATGATCTATATCACCTATTAAAATGTTCAACCAAAGTCACAATTCATCATAACTATTTCTAAAAATAAAGACTACTTTAGTAGCTGACTTGGAAACCATTTTTATTGGAATTATAATTTAGACTTTAATATTTTTGCATTTATGTAATTGGTATTAGACAGCTCTGCAATCACACATTATTAATCATAGCTGCTTACATTATACATTATCAATTATCAACGATAGCTGCTTGCACTACGAGACTCTATCGAGGTTACATGTATGTAGGTCGCACACGACTAGCATTGCAGGTCAATACAAAGCTTGCATCTTGTATTAGGGTGCTGGGCAATCACGTTTATAGGTAAACATGAATTTCGCTTAACCTATGTTGCAATCACAACTAACTGATAAGACAAAATGTTACCTTGTTTGCGTAATGGTTTATTTCGGGTTTAAAACATAATAGTTTTAAGAATTGATGAGTTTATTTCATTACATTAAATATTAAAATAAATATAAATGATAAGATGGTTTAATACCATATGTGAGGTAATGTTAGGTTCAATTGTGACAGGAAGTACCACCATTACTAATGTTAACAGGTTAAAAATAAATTAGGTTCAATTAAAAAAATATATATACCCCCGTCGCAGCAGACCTGCGCACTCAGCGAATTTGCAAAGAATCTTGAGATTTTGTATTTTCCCCATAAACACCATAGGAATGAGTATGGTGGTTTGCTGCCATGAGATGTTGTTAGAAAGTATTAGTTTTGTTAGGAAATATAATAGTAAGGCAAGGTAAATATCAAATTGTATCAATATTCGGCTCTTTTTATTTTTCCCCATAACCCCTATGGGGGTGAGTATGTAGGTTTGCCACCATATGGGTGTTGTAAGCAAATATCAGTTAAACCCTACCTAGTGAATGTACATACCAAATTTTATCAAGTTATTCCAATAAAGACGCGTGATACAGGGTTTTGTTGATTTCCCTTAGATTAACATGGGAAACCTATTTTTGACTTTTCTCCGTAACTTTTTAAGCGAAGTTAAAAATTCAAAATATTAAATTGTTTGTTTTTTACGCTCTTTTAAATGGTTCTAGTTAAAACTGTTGAATTTTGAAAATGAAGGTCCAAAAATGTCAAAAACCCATTTTTGACCCCTTTGAAACCCCATAAAACCCTGTTCCCATAACCCGATTATGCTGGTTTGCGAACTCATGAAAATATACCTGGTCTTATACCTTCATACTAAATTTCATCAAAATCGGATGTTACTGTCAAAAGTTATCGGGACACATATATAGATACATACATATATATGAAATTGAACGAATGGTGTTTTTGGCTTCTGGGGACCTCAAAACGAAAAAGTGTTATGGTCCCGGACCTAGGTTTCACCATGACTACTACCGTAATAGCGTATTCCCTATAGGGAAAGTCGCTAAAAAACAAGGTTAATAATTATAAATTAATTGGTAGCCAAAACCAATCCAACTATTCACAGAATAAATGGTAAACAGGACGGATCATTTAAAAACATTTAACCAATGTCTTTAACCTGGAAAATATTCCAGTTAAAACTGTATAGCTATTTTAAATAAAAATATGTTTTGACAAACTTCTTCTCATTCAGCGTCCTTGCATTAGTAGCATATAATTAATTTTTCCACGTTGATGTTTAATTTAAAATTCTATTTGATTTCATAACGTAATATTTCTTGTTATATTTATACATTATTATTTTTCGTCATACTATATTTTTATTTAAAATAAAACAATAAAATAATGATGGTTAAAATCGCAAAATTATATTGCATCATTGATTAGGCATTATCAATTAATTATTACATACATTAAAATATGTTTAATGTAAAAACATAACGTATAAAATTGAAATAAATAACTTAACATTAAAACATACCTTATTGATGGATTTTCATCGATTACCTAAGTGGTCTATCGAGTTTGAATACGTTGCAAATTGCTATGTTTATGGCATTTAAAAAATCTTAAAAAACTTAAGGCAACAAAAATAGCCTTAGACTATAAAATCAATAATCATGATTTTCATATAATAGAACTTCTTTTTAATCTTCGATTTCAACTTATTGAAAAATATTAGTTGACTATACTCAGTTAAATAATTAAAATAAAGCATTACAACTGTAATGGAGTTTCTGTTTTACGTGAATCATATAAAAACAATAACTTATCATGAAGTTGGTGTTTTATAAACTTTCCTAATAACTCTGACCAATGTATAGGGTTACTTCTGGTAGAAACTTTCCTAAACGTAAATATCCGAAACTGCAAAAGCGTAGTGTAAATTTCTAACGTATTGTGAACGTTAAAGTTGGTCCACATGGAAGTTGAACTTGGGAAACTACCGGTTTTGCTTTCCGGTGGCCGAAATCCACCGTGTACTGTTCTCACTTTATATTTAATATTCCTTAGAAATTATTTTACGATATGATTTTCTAGTTATGACAAAAATATACATGAATTTTAAAAATTGTTATAACATTTGTATTATAACAATTATAAAAAGAAGTAGGGGACAACAATTATAATAATATTAATACAAAACAAGTTTTCTTGTTTTATTGTTGATACAATATGAAGAAATATTTTCAAAGAAAATACAGTGTGAAATGTAACTATGATATTTCTGCATAAAACATGCAAAACGAGAGAAGAGAAAACTCACAGATAGTTTTCGTTAAAAAGTCAATTAAGTAAAAGACTCTGTGTATGAGAATTTTAAGTAGTAAATGGTATTATATACAGTAAGGGTGAACTATGTAAAAATATAATATGTACAATACACACTCTCATTCTATAATTCGATAATATGATTTCGATGAATGGGGTGAACTATGGGAATAAATGAGGATTTTCCTAATATTCATACGAACAATACATTTTAAAACGTGAAAATAATATACTTAATATGTAACTTAAAATAAAATCAACTAATTATTTAAAAGTTTGTTCTTTTCAATTTACTTATATTAAGCGTTTCTAGAATAGGTAGTTATGTAAGGTGTTATTTGCAAATTTTATCCACGCTAGAAAAAAATATGACATGGATATGATTAAAAACGACATTTTAATATACTGTACTCATCGGTTATTTGCAACACCAAATATGAATGTGGTTTAGAATGTGATTTAAATGTGGTGGTTTGAAAAAAAAATCTCGCAGTACATGAACCTTGCATAGCTATTCCCCATGGCCTACAGCCAAATAAGTTTCTTTCAATGTGTGGCATTCGAAGAACTGCGATAAAAAGTAATTATATCTAATAGTATTTCTTTGAATCAGCTATTTTGAACAGCAACAACAGTATTTAAGCCAATTCGGGGCAATGTTATAAAATAAACAAGATGAATCATTTTGGTCATGTACAGCAGCAACCACAATATTTTTACTGTGAAGAGAAAATAAGGTAAGAAAATGGTTTTATCAATCCGTACTTGTATTTTGGATCTACCAACCTAACTACCAAAGATTAGATCAAACGAAGATCTATCAAAGATATGACGAAGATCAAATAATAACTAATGAGTCTTATTTTGTTGTAATAATAAGTTGTTTTATTGTTGATTTTATGTTATTTAAAATATATTTCATCCCCCAGTCTAAAACCTTGAAGTAGGTTGAAATTGATGTTGTAAAACCAACATAAAATATTATGTCCTTTTGGTCAATCCTCTTTAATATCTTTTTGTTCTTGTTTTATTCTTTCATATTAGCATACAATTATGAAATTTATCATAAAATTTAAATTACCATAACTAATATTTTTGTACCGTTAATATTAAAAATAATAAATAAGACAATCTGTATTTTTTATTCTTTGTAAGCCGCATATTTATATTCTAAAATTTAAGTGAAGCTAAATTGACAGTGTAGTTTACAAACATTAAAAAATAAAAATGAAGTCCTGCAATAAATTATTTATATCATTAACGTACAAACATCATAAGATATCTACCAAGATGTACATATTTTATAACACAGCAGTTGAGCACTTGCATTCCTAAAAAAAAAAAAAAACATTATAATAATAATTTTTTTTAAGTTGAAATAATAAAACGTCTTCCAACACTACTAGATATATTTTTATTGTAATTGCTTACAAGACGATAAATATACAGGGTGGATTTCTTAAAGTGATCCAATAGCTAACTTTTTTATTTTACATCTGACAGTATACTTGTTATAGGGGACCCCCCTTTATTTTATTTTATTTTATTTTTTTTTTTTTTTTGCTTTCAGGTATGTATTTCACTTTTCAAAATTTCCCGCCATTTTTCCAATATGGCGGCCAACTTTAAATTTTCTTATGGAACACCCTACATTTTATGTGTTTTTGAAATTTCCATGTGATTTTAAGACTTTTTCATTCTTTGCAATTTTTCTCTAAACCTAACGGTTAGGGAGCTACAGGCAATTCAAGTTCATTTTAGTTCCATAAGAATAACATGGGGCAAACTATATATGCCCATATCTCCGAAACCATTGATTAAAATAAAAAATACTCAAGAATTAAAATGTCTTAAATTGATGTTGTAAGAACATTTCACTCATAAAAATTATCATTTACCCATAAATTAACTTCTTTCCAAAACGGCGGGCAAAATATTAAATTTTCAAAAAATATTTTGTTATTATAAATAAAATAGATAAATTTAAGACTTTTTTATTCTTGAGTATTTTTTATTTTAATCAATGGTTTCGGAGATATGGGCAGATAAAGTTTGCCCCATGTTATTCTTATGGAACTAAAAATGAACTTGAATTACCTGTAGCTCCCTAACCGTTAGGTTTAGAGAAAAACTGCAAGGAATCAAAAAGTCTTAAAATCACATGGAAATTTCAAAAACACCATAAAATGTAGGGTGTTCTGCAAGAAATTTTAAAGTTGGGCGCCATATTCGAAAAATGGCGGGAAATTTTGAAAAGTGAAATACATACCTGAAAGCAAAATAAAAAAGTAAAGGGGGTCCTCCATAAGAAGTATACTGTCAGATATCAGGGTGTTCGCAAAAAACGTTTCAGGAATTCAGGAGGTTATTGCCCACATCAAAATAAGCAAAAAAGTCCTATAAACATATGTCCTAAAATGCTTCGTTAACCCGCTAGCCGCCATTTTGTTTTTTTACACTAAATAATTTTTATTTCCGTAATGGATAATTGTATTAAGTTAATATTTGGCATGAACCTTCATCATAGTATAGAACCTTGATAGTTCGACTATTTGTGGACTTAGAGAGTGTCGAACTATAGAAAAGTCGATTTATAGGGAGTATATGGGAAGTTTTATTACAGGGAGCATAAAAAAATCATGAGTTGAATTTAGAAAACACTAAATTTTAATGAAAACATATCTTGATTGAACTGTGACGTAACAAAAATTAAAACCTTTCACCATTTTGTTTTTTATTTTCACTTTTTTCACTCCCCAACATGGACATTATCAGTCGTTACTGACATGCTAAGTAGTCAAGGACAGTGTCGAACTATAAGGAGTGTCGAACTACCGAGAGTCGAACTATCGAGGTTCTACTGTAATACCCATTTTCAAGAAAAAATTTATTTTTTTCTAATGTATATTTTTAAAATGGCGGCCATTTAAAATTTTTTAACTAAAATATCTCAAAATCGGTAAATTTTATAAAAATTTTATTAGACACAAAAAAGTTGACGAATTGAATTATCTAACCAATGGCGCCAAGTTTGTAAGGATTTGACAACAAGTAACGGAGTTATTGAGATTTTTATTCATGAAAACATTGATTTTGCATTGTAATTAATGCAAATTAAGGTAATTTTAATTGAAAAATATCAATAACTCAGTTATTTGTTTTCAGATCCTTACAAACTTGGTACCATTGGTTGAATAATTAAATTTGTCAACTTTTTTGTGTCTTGTAAAATTTTTATAAAATTTTTCGATTTTGAGATATGTTAGTTTAAAATTTTTAAATGGCCGCCATTTTGAAAATATTCATTAGAAAAAAATAAATTTTTTCTTGAACATGGGTATTACTATGATGAAGGTTCATGCCAAATATTAACTTAATACAATAATCCATTACGGAAATAAAAATTATTTAGTGTAAAAAAACAAAATGGCGGCTAGCGGGTTAACAAAGCATTTTAGGACATATGTTTATTAGGAATGTTTTTGCTTATTTTGATGTGGGCAATATCTTACTAAAATCCTGAAACGGTTTTTCCGAACACCCTGTATAATAAAAACGTTAGCTATTGGATCACTTTAAGAAACTCACCCGTATATGAAAGATCATTTAATGGTGATGAAACTCGACACTGCCAATTGCAAATTTAAGTAACACCAAACACTTAAACAGATGTCATAATAACCCGAAACCAGGGTCTTACATATCAAATAAAACCATAACCGAAAAGCGAAAGTTTTACAAAATAATTATAGTCCTGTTTTAGTAGTTCATTAAAATTGAAATTTAGTCATTAATATGTAGGACGTACATTTAATTATGGTTATTTCGATATCTTTTTAACTTTCTATATTAATTGGGTACATAAGTACTTATAGGATTTTTTCATAAATAATTTTATCAATAGGTTAAAAAGAAACTGAAAAATGAATTAATAATCATAACAATACATATTGATACTAATGGAAATCCTTTTAATAAGCAAACTGCAAAATAATTGGTCCTTGAAGAGAAATAATATTATCAAGTAACATTTAAATGGATATGAATTAACAACCAAATACTACATCCAATTGTTTACAATTGAACCCAATTATATATTTTTTATAAATGAACGAATATTCTATTTAAAGTGTGTTCCAAGTAAACTTAAATTGAAAGCGTATTTTTTGTCTCAGTTCTCTTGAAAAGTTACATTGGAATAAAACTAAATTGGCCGCCCGCCATCCGGGAATAGCTCTGCGAGATTCATTGATTGTGAGCTTGTATTTCTTTATTTTGCGACACAATCTGCATAGCATTTTATTTTATTTGTTTTAAATTTTAATTTTAAAATAATTATTGATGAATAAATTTAAGTACAAGTTGACCATTTATTGTCAAACAAAATAAAAGGATTTTTATTAGCCTCAAACATGGTTGTGTAATATTTTTGCAACACTGGCTTATTTAAACATCTACGTAACCTACGTACATTTACTTTACAGGCAAAAATAATTTTTAATAAAAGGTTTATTCTTAACACATTCGCTTTATGATCATTTTACCTTTAACGCAAATATATGTTTATTAACACATCTGTAGAGCTAGAAAAGATTAAAAAATCGGCCATTAAAACAAACTTACTATCGTAAAAAAATCCCCATTCACTTGAGTACAGTACTGAAAATATAATATCAATCGAATAACCGTTCAGGTTACAGGAGGTGATTTAACGTTGCTTGAAAAATATTACCAAAGCTTCAAAGTGGATATAGTCAAGGAATATTCGACCATGAATTGTATTTTAAGAATGGGGTTTGAATGGTTTCAATTAATTTGGGGAGGGGATTTGTAAGCCACAGAATCGTAACAAAATATTCTTTTATAGAATATATTGTTAGAATATATAGTTAACTACAACAATATCACGAAAGAAATTTCCAGATATGATACCATCTATGCAGTTAAAGAATATAATAATGAACCATTAACTTACTTTCTAGCTTTAAAATACAACAACAATAAATTAACTCTATAACTGATAACAATATTTTCTCGAAGAGCTAAAACTAAATATACTTCACCCACTTTGCTAGGCCTTTGATCTATACTTTCTTACATTATAATGTTAACTATAGATAACCCATTTACTAAATAATTTTAATAAGTTTTATCTAATTTTATCCAAGTAACACAAATCTGTTAGACTATCAAAGCAGCATTGTGATGTCCTGCGTCAATTTTATTATCTACGAAGATTTAAACTAAATCCTGTAGTAGGAAACAAGTTCTAGTTGTGTAAGTTGCAGTAATTCAACGGTATCAAACTTTCAGCCGAGCCAACTTTGAGTTACAATCCAATGCCGTGTTGAAAGTTCACAGGACAATAAAGTATTCCAGATGTTTTGGAGATATTCCACCGCAAGGAACTACCACCCAATACAATACTTTGCTTGCTAAATGAACTTAATCCATCATGGATTATTGTGTTTCAAACACCTTAAGAGATAAGAGTAAAACAAATTATAAATTCTCCTTTATAAATAATCCTTCAATTTACTAAAGCTGTATAAATTTAAAAGTCATGTAAATTAGCATCGAGCGTGGTATTGCGAGATTAACAACATTTAATTACAAGAATAAAAAAAATTACTCTTAGTGGGAAGTGGAGTGAGGTATAACTGCATAAATTGGGTATATTTGTTGCATTTCACTCACATTCATAATAACCAATTAATTTTCTACCCTAACTATTAGGCCTATACGCTATAAGTAAAATACTGGTGGGACATTTAAAGAAAATAATTTTTCCTAATAGGACGTATGAATATTTTATATTAAAATAATAATATAAAGTTACCCTATAGAATTCTGGCAGTTTTTGCTATTTTGCATCTGTTAGTTAGATAATTAAGGTGAGTTGTGAAAAATACTTTAAGTGTAACCGGTGGCAATAAAGATACTGCAGTACATTGCTGAGCCCCGAAAAAACCAAATACATTAACTTTAGCTTAAAGAAAAACATTCAATTCTCTCAAAGTATTCAATATAAATGTTCGGGTTGCTTAGACAAACACTCAAGTTGCATCTCAAAATGTGCTCCTGTTGATCAAACTGACAATATAAAATACCTAGGTATTTATGTTGACAGTGAATTAAATTGGAAAATTCATACAAAAAAACTAAAAGAAAAAATTCAAAATTTGTTGAGATATTTTTATTTTATAAAAGATCTTAGTAATAGCCAAATTTTGAGAATGCTGTATTTTTCTTTAGTACAAAGTAGATTAGACTACGGTATAGTTTTCTGGGGTAATACATATGAAACTTACACAAAACCTTTGTTTATCCAGCAAAAACATATTTTAAGATTAATTTCAAGTAAAGGGCGATTCGAACCATCGAAACCACTTTTTTTTATCACAAAAAATCCTTCCACTGAAGTATATATATATCTACAAAGTTCTTAAGCTATTTTATGTAAAAAATGGCAATAATCCACAAAATGATAACGAGTACAGAAAAAAACTCAGAAATGCCAAACAGTTTCTAATTCCAAAGCCTACAAGTACATTTTTCACGAAAACTTTTAGTTTTATAGCTCCAAAAATTTTTAACAAATTAGAAGAAGATATTAAAAATGCTCATAATCTAATAATTTTTTTAAGAAAGGTAAAAAAATGGTTATTTTAGCTGGAGGATGTTAATGATTTATTGCATGTACAGCAGTAGTTTTATTTATTTATGAGTAGATATTTATGATTTAATTTTTTTGCTATAATAGTAATTATGTTATTAATATTAATTAGGGTATTTAAGGGCACACTTTGGAGGGCTGTGTCACTCAGGGACTATGTACTGTGTGCAATGAGCTTTGACGGCACCTGGGAGACCAACTCCTTTGGAGGGGTGCCACCAGCCGCCTGGTGACATAAGTGCGGTGTGCGGTTTGAAAGTTCAAACCTTAGATACAATAACATTGTCAATTTAAATAGAAATGAAGGATTTAGGTTGTTATATAGCACGCAGATGTAATTATTTAATTTATTTATTATTAATTTTTTTATTAAGTTTTAGAGACCAAAGTGTTAATTTAATTTAAAATATATTTCTGAGCGCCTAGATTTTAAAGTAAAATGTAGGAACCTCATCACAGGCATTGCCTAAAGAGGCCCTAATTTATTTTCTCAATTAAGTGACATTTCCGTTGTGTTTGTGACAGCCTTGGCAAGTGAAGATGAACTTTTTTATTTTATTTTACTGAGATTTTGGCTTTACACAATTTTGTGAATATTTTTATTTTATTGTTAATCAAGATTTATTGTTATATTTTGTATTTGTTATTGAGAAAATAAAAAATTATTCTATTCTATTCTATTCTACATTATATCTATTCACAGTAGCTATTAATACTAAAAATTCCTCTTGGTTATTTATTTTCAAGGATATAAATTCAATAAGATATTGATTGCTAATGTTTTTCCAACAAAAATAAAAGAAAAAAACTTATATTTCAAAAATACTTCAAGACTAAATATTGCTGATCGACTCACAAATTATTTATTGTGGTTGTTGTTGTTATACTAAATACATATAAATAATTTCAGTAATATTATTTAATAATTCGTCTTACACTGAATTATCCAAATGGCCATTCAACAAACACTGAATATCTATATCGCGTCTCTATATGAATATCTATATGAGGAGATTATACCTCAACAATAACAGATTGCCACAGGTATATGCGATAAACATTTTGTTTATCCTTAGGCCAATATTAAAAAATCGAAGGAGTGATTATTTATCCACCTGTCATGAGTCTGCGTAATATAGGGTTTCAACGGCATCTTAAAAAACCATCCTAATATTCTTTACAATAACATGTTCAAGTCTATGACATTATAAAAAATTACCAATCATTTACTAAATTTTCTAGTCGAATATTAACTGATATTTGTATTTAATTGCTTAATTAATGCTGAACTAAATAAACAAAAAATATAAATATAAACTACCCTCATGTTAACGAATACGGTTTACCTTCAGTCTTTAAACTAAATACCTACACCATAAAAAAGTCTCTAACTTTCGGAAGGGTGTGGATATGTAAATTGCCAAAATCACCTTTAAGAACAACCCATCATTTTACCAAAAGGATCACTCAAGATATTTTGTAATGTTGTCGAACGAAGTTATATAAATGGACCTTAAGGGAAGCCACAAGAGTCATTTACTGTATTACCCCCTCACTGGCAGTTTAGTAGAGGCAATTCGGCTGTATATAAACATCAAATATAAATTTTCCTAGCGCAGGTGACCCCAATAAGTTTTATCTTTTTTACTTAATTTAATGATCAGAAATGGAGGCTAAAATGAAGATTTAAAAATCGTTTTACACTCAAATAAACATATTACGTACCTCAATTACATTGACTGCAGCATTTTAAAACCATTTATCATTTAAAAGTTTAGATTTTATGTCTTAGATTATAAAATTTGTGCACTCATGCAATACTAACATTGAAATACGTCGTAATACTCAATTATTTTCTTTGTTGACTATAAAGAAGTAAAAGAGGTCAAGGTTATTATAGAATGAGGCCATAGATATCGGTAACTCAGTGGTGCCTTGTTACTGGGTTATTGGATCAATTAGATTGTTACCTTCAAATGTGATTCAATAGTCTGTAATTTTAGAAATAAACATTGTGTAACAATATAAATAAACTGTTCATTCAGTAGAACGATACATTCACTAAGTTTTAGTAAAATACACAGTTTACATTTTAAATTGAAAACTATTGAAACTATCATTATTGAACCCATAGCCTATAAAATACTCATTGGGTAACAGATATATTTAATTGGTTACGAAATACTTTTCAAATGAATTCACTTACAAATTTTTCTTGTATGACTTTTCTTTCGAGAGAGTAGAACTTCAAGCCATAAGCCCGGGTAAGAACTTTATGGCAGTGTGGAGCCATTAAGGGCTTGACGTCATTCCACATAATGACGACATTACTCTTGCGATGTAATTGCGACTGTGATATATGTAAGGTTTGGGCAATGGTTGGCCAGGATTAACAATCTGTGTAACACATGGTAACTGATCCACAGGACATAGGCTTAATACATTAAATTAAAGTTCTTTGGAAATAGTGTTATCATAATGTTTGTTGGATTTCCGATAAAGGAGTAATGTAGATTTCTTATACTTATTAATATTTTTAATTTATTTTACTGTCAATCTTATTTCTCAATTAAAAACGGTCACTCTGAACAGAGGTGATCTGTAATAGACAATCACGTAAATTAGTTAACGAAAACAGTTCTAGTGACATTCCATTTATTTTTATTATTTTATAATAAGTTTTTAGCAAAAGTTTTTGATCAAAAAACTGTACAAAAAGAAAAAAACATTCTTAGTATAGACATTTTTTATGTTATGAATAATTTATTTAATAATAATTATTCAATAAAGTTGTTATTGTGTATAAAAGTCCAAATAATTGAACAATGTAATTTGATTGTATAAAAACAGTATTTTATATCCGACTTCTGCTATTTTTATGCTACATTTGTATTTCAAAATATTAATAAAAATTAAAGTAAATAAAAAAATTCTCATATACAAAATTTAAATTACAAAGTATATAAGTAAAATAAAAAGCGTATTTTTATTTAATTTAAATTTTAAAGATATATCTATAAATCTTTTATCGTCTATAAAGTACAAAACGTCTAAGGAGGAAATGGTTTTGTGGAGCTGAGAAAAGTTAGGGCATTCGATCACTTTCACTAACAGGTTTACCAACTTGCACTCCTTGATGTTCCCTAACTACTCCTGGCATTACCTAGAGGCTAAGGTGTATTTAGAGGTTAAAATTTTATTGTGAAATATATAACAGTATACGTTTAAGTACCAAAATTATAGGTAATTCAGTAAGAATTAGAAGGGAAATATATCAAAAGCTTGACGCATAAATTAAAGTTGACAGGAAACTAATATTCGTTCAATATAATTTGAATGAAATGTAATTTTAAACTATGATTACCACATTATACTGTAAAGCGATGCGTTCCCTAAAAAATAAATATATAAATAAAATATATTAACCAGTTTTAATTTAAATTTACGTTGGATACAAATATTGGTCAAGAGTGGGTTTTGTTTCTATATCTATATAAAATTTTTTTTGTACGAGGAACTTCTCCTACAGTTTTCAACCAATTTTAATGATTTAAGTGTCTTTGGATACAGGTCGGCTAGAAGTTTTTTCTAAAGTAAATTGGTAAATATATATCTAAATGAAAGAGCCTAAGAAGCTCTTAAGGTTCTAAATTTCTCCATTTGATTTACATTGATGAGGAAATTTAAAAGATTTCATGTTAACATCTGTAACGAGTAAACACAGTATTTACACCGGTTAGAACACCTGTCCATTCATACCAAAGAGGTCATGATTTAAACTTTGGAGGATGCACTGGTTAACGAACTGATTAAAAAGCATTAACAGTAAAAACTACCCAAACCAAATTGCTCAATATCGAGCAATAAGTACACCATATTCATTTAAATGGAAGACAATTTGAATGATCTGTGAAAACCTTTTAAGTTTTTTGGATACAACTAGTATTAATAGTGTACATTGTAAAACGTAACATCCAATTTATGATTTAAACAATATCATAAAGTTTTTTAAACTCATTACCAGGTTAAAATAATAAACTTATCGGTATATTACTTATGACTAAAAATAATGAGAAATATTTATATTATGTAAGTTATCTGTCTTTAAAAAGAATTCCTAAACTATTGAGGTAATTGCACGAAAAAACAGTTTGATCGAAATAGTCTTATATAAAATAATTATCAATTTAAAACCAACAAAAAAGGTTAGAAGAAGAACAGGTTTTTAATTTATAAAATGCTAAGCTATCCACGTTAAATGTATTAAATATATTTAGAATAAATTACATTTTATCAGAAATTAATTACAAACAATGGGAACTTACAAACAATGAGGAGCATTTATCTTCTTTTAGACACTAACTATAAAACTGAGAACACGTTTTATTTTATTACAAAGGACGAAACTCATTGCGGGCCGGGCAGCAGCTGGGGAACTGCTACACTTTACTTAACTCTTGTTTACTTTTTCAAATTGTTTTCTCTTGGAATCATCTCATTGCAAAGGTTCTGCTAATTAGCAATGGAAAACCCATTTCATACATTAAACATAATAATAATAATAATAATAATAATAATAATAGTAATAATAATAATAATCGTATGGCTTTTAGTGGAGGGAGATTAGCAATTAACTGATAGTTCTCCTCGCCTGAAATATCTAAATGGTTTTTTTAGATATTTTTTTAGCTTGCTTATTGACTTGTATGTCATATCTTGCACGTCATTTAGAGAAACTTATAACAGCAGATTTTTTACGTCAAAATAATTAATAATTCTGTGTCGTTTTAGTGCTTAATCGTTAAAAAAATGCGCACTAAAAAGAGCCTCTTTTGCTCCTAGGAATGAAAACTACTATAGTTTGTTATTGCTTTTGGTTTATACTCAGATTCCTTAAAGATCATGATCTAACCTCATCTAATTTTTACAGTTATTAATAAATTAATGACTAGGTTAATTTATATTATTTTCTCTACTTGTTTAACACTTAATGTTATAGATAATTAACAAAAATGTTTTATTTAAATTGCGTATTTTTATTACTATAACACATACGACACACAGATAGCTCTGCAATATAGCACAATTTTGACCTCAAGAAAGAGATAAGATTTCAATAAGACAAAGTCAATTAACGATTCCCTTAGGCCACAACCCCAGACCGCTGGTAGCAAGCTGCCAATATCGTGTAAAATAACTTTTTGCTAGAATTTGTGTCACAAGCCGCAGTAACTGGCCATAGACATTATTTTAGCAATCTTAAAAATCACACAACTAGTTAAAATTTATATTTGTTTAGTACGACCTTTACCATTTAGGCCTACATTTAAAGTACTATTTAAATAATTATAATTGAATTCTAGTTGAGACTGAACCAGTATTGTGATTTTAGTTACCAATAGTATTTAGTTTATTTATTATAAAATCTAATTTTTAAACTTTTTATAAGCACAACAAAAATAGATCAGTTAAACAAAATAAAATGGAAGTCAGAACGGTAATGGTAGTTATTTCAACGATTGTATTATGAAGGCCTTTGCGCCATGAGTGAGAAATAAATATCTCAAAAATGGCTTAAATGCTGAATACAACCGTTGTATATACTACTTTATCTACGACCATATTTATTTTGGTAAATTACAACAATTAAGATGTTGAAAATTTATACTTTATATACGGCCCACATCAGATGTCACTTTTTTTATTTTTTGATGATTGGTCAAGATGTAGTGACATCTTCTGATGTCTGAATCATGAGAACGATGATTGGTCAAGTGTGACCAATCATCGTTCTCATTCGCACATGATCACTCTCTATTGATTTTAGACGCATATAGTAAAAACTGTTAAAAACTCTTTTTTACACTATATAAGGTATTTTATTTAGGATATGCGTGTTATTTTCATTTGCTAAAATTGTTTAGCGACTGGAGCTACAAATTGCGATATTAAATCAATGAAATTGGTTGTTATTTTAAACTCCACTTTACCCCACAATATCGTCATTAATTGTTTTTGAAATTTGGTTGCGTTTCTTTAAAAAATATAGAAGTCCTTTTTTGGTGCAAATAATCTCTTTAGTGCAAATACATAATAATAAAAAATATGTTTTCTGAATTGTATTAAGTCCATTATTTTTATATTGAAAATATAGGCATACCATAATAAATAGATGTCAAACATTGTTGTTCATAATATTATTAACGACCTATTGTCATAGTGTTAATGTAACAGTTCGAACAAAGGCATATAAAAAGGAAATTATTTTATTTTACAATATAAATACACATATCTTTGATTTTGAACTATAAAAAATAACCAGTTAGATTGCATAAGATAGTTTATTTTTAGGAATAAGTAATCTCATGTTAATAATTTTATCACATGCACATAAACATTTTCAATAAATGAATGTTTCACAGCTTTGATAGAAAAATTAAATGCACAGACAGTACAAATAAGCCAATAATTGTTAACGTGCAATGCAACAAAAAGTAACAATTAATCAGACATTTTCGCATATTCGAGTGAAGGGAAAACAGCATCATGGCAACTTTTGACATTAATCTGTTCTGTTTCTATTCCGCAGTGATGGCCTTTGTTTAATTTAAATTTCACTGTTGTCTACGAACTTGAAGTCTGTGCATTCAATTTCACTTAAACTGTGACTGTTTTCACCTTATAAAAAATTTTAGTAATTAAATAATATTATATTAAAAAAAGACAATTATTCATCACAAAATTTGGCGATCGTTTTTATTAAAGTATAAAAAATTTTGTGTATTTTTTATCGATACGATTATTTTTTTATGATTGTTTACAGATCTTAGTTACTTGGATAGTTGTTATAAAACGCTTTGAAACACCTGTACTAGAATTTACAATAAAATAAAATTTGATATTTTCGTACAAACAAAATTTACATTTAAAACATATACGGCTTAATAATTGAAAGTTTATTGCAAATAACAAAAACGATAATAATAATCAAATAACAACAAATATCCCACTGTTAAAGAAGGGAACAAGTGTGAGCAATATCACAACATGCTAAGTCCGGGCTGGCCAGTGTAGCGTTTCCTTTTGTTCTAGGCTCATGTTAGAAATCATAATAATGAATTAAGAGTATATACTATTTCATAGTGAACAGACTCACGTAATATGATTTTAGGATATTTCGTAACAAGTGCTTTGTTAGTTAAATAACAGGTTAAAGAAAGTAATTAACAGTATATAGAACAGACTCACGTAATATGATTTTAGGATATTTCGTAACAAGTGCTTTGTTAGTTAAATAACAGGTTAAAGAAAGTAATTAACAGTATATAAAATTGACAATTGCCAGAATTAGCTTATGTTTTGTTCAAATTATACGTAAATAACTCTCATTACATTTGGGTTCAGTAAAATAGTTTCTATTTACATTCTTTAAAGCTAAACGAAATCATTTATTTTTTTTAATTTTTTACAAAAATTTAAAAGACCTACGATAATTTTAATAGTTAACATAAATTATAAGCTAATGTCAATATCAAATATGTATATTATCTTCAACATTGTTTTATTAATGTCTACTGGACTATTTATATGTTGTCGTTTGGTGGGATAGACTTTTTCAAACCACATTTTAATAAAAATAATGGGTATTCAATTATGAGTTAGAGAATAAGGGCAAGTTGTAGCTACAGTAATACGGTTTTGCCAACAAAGTTTTGCTTTAACACGGTCGTTTTACTAACTTCAAATTTTCACGCACAAATTTAACTTCATTTCTTTAAAACCGAATGTAATTTTAGTTGCAATATTTAAAAAATCTACATTACTTAGTTCTGTGATATTTTTTCAACGAAATTCAATGTCATTTACCAGCCAAAGTGAAAACCAATGAAGTGAAGCATAAAAACCATGAACTTAACTTATAGTTAAAGTGGTACATAAAATCTTTAACGTTTATATCGTTTATTATTTTAAAAAACTAAAAGGAGTAAATAGCAAAGTAAAATTTTTTACATTTCTTTAAGAACCTCACAATTTAAATATTGAGCTTATAAAAGAGTTCTGTCAAAATGAATATCTAAAAAAAAGTTTCATAGGATTTTCTAATTCAAATTCGTACTAAACAAAACATAAATGAAAAGTTTCATTTACATAACGTTTTATTTATTTTGAGAAACAATTAAAATATTAACTATACCAATTTTCTTGTTTAGTTATTGTATACAAAGTTTTTTTTATAACTTTCTTGTATAAGTTTCAGAGAGCAGACTGTGTCAGAGGGCAGTAGAGGGGCGTCGGAGTTGTACTGCTTGCTGTTTCCACTGACGCTTTTTATTATCTACATTTATTGTTATTGCTTACAAAACAACCGTTTCAAGAGACGGAGCTTGCTAGTTTGTTCCCCTGGTTTACAACTCCGTAATATTTCAGAAATGTAAGCATTTGCCTCTCTGTGTTTCTCTTAAAGCGTTTAACTTTCAGGTCTATAAAGCGAGTCTATACTGATACGTGAAAAGCTTTGTATTTTTTTATATAAATGACGTATTTGAGGCGTTTGGTATATTTTCTGATTTTGTTTGTAATATATTAGTACCAGGTTAACCAAGCCTTGCTCGTTGGTTTTAATTCACTTTTGTTATAGTGTCATGGTAATCAAGCTATTAAATATAGACTACACCAGACTCTTCACAGAGAATAGATATTAAAAAACTACTTAATATTAATGTTCATTTGTTTTTGTTTACTTTTAGTTGTTATTTCGTAACCAAAATAGCAACCCATTAGATCAATGTAAAAAATTACGAATTTTAAACTAAAATTTAGACCTAATTCGATTTTTTCTGAGATTGAGGCTGTTTCTAAACTGATTTTTGGACCAAAACACCCTCAAATGCAAAGTTTAAGCAAAATCTACCCACTAGGTTTCGAGATCGTGGAACACACATGCCTTCAGACATTGCTCGTATTATAGTATAGGATTATTATATTAAAAACAACTATCTATATCTTCTATATATTAATACGCAAACATGTTTCTTTTCCTCCTTTTTTTCTCAGCTTGAGGACATCGTAGGAGAAATCCATAAATACTGTTAGAAGGTGTCGTCATGTAGATGAGCAGAATCTCATTATAAATCACATCGGCCATCAAGGCTCCAACCTACAGGCTTTCAAAGTTTTAATGTTAATCTTTTGAGACAAGGATAATTGAATTAATCAATTGACAGCTGTTGTAATAACAAATGCTAGCAAATCAGGAAGAACAGATGCTTCAGATATAACATATTTTTTTAACTAATTGGATCCAGACGGTCCAGATCAGCTGATAAAAGTTGGTTGACTTTCAACCAGGAGGCGTTTTCTAGCATTTCATAAATATGTATATTTTCTTAGGATACCACTCTGATAATGACAGGGTCTGACATAGAGTTCCTAAAATTAATTAGGACATAGATAAATACTTGGCTTAATGAGGACCTCTGATATTTTTTTCAAATTTACAAAATACTCATACAGTTAAATTTGTATTGCATTTAGCCTGATTATAATATTGTTCAATAATGTTCAATATTTTAACTGATCAAATTTAGCAGCATATTGTAAAATAATTACAATAACTTTATACTAAGAAGGACAAAGTTTCCATCATACGGATGGATGTTAATTTTTGAGTCGGAACTTAAAATTGCGAAAAAATATTGATATTGAAAGTTTAAAGTAGAAGTTACCATAACAAAATGTACAAACATATCAAAACAAACAGATCATTAGTGTATAAATAAAACATCTAAAGGAATTTTGATGTATAGAGTCATTAAGAATATCTGTATAGTGTAAATTTCAAACATGAATGTATACATTTACCGATGCCTGAATACAAAATTTAAATTTAAATTTAAATTTAAATTTCACGAATGCTAATTACAATTTAAGGCTATTTTAACAGAAAAATTGCAAACACTCCGTTATTTTTCTATCGGATCCTTACAAACTCGGTACCATTGGTAAGACAATTTAATTTAACAGCTTTTGTGTTCGTTAATTTTTTTTATTTTCAGATAAAAATATTTGATGTAAGTGTGAGTTATATATTTTTCAATATTTTTCAGTGAGTTTGAAAAATTAAAATGGCAGCCATTTTGAAAACATACAGTGGAATTTTTTCACTGAAAACATATTTTGGTATGATAAAGAAGATATCTACTAAATAATATTATTTGAATACAACCATCCGCTCAGGAAATAAACATTTAAAAAAATAAATAAATAAATAAATACGGCTAGCGGCTTGACAATGGATTTTAGACCCCTATTTGTATGATGATTTGTTCTTGTCTCGATGCAAGGTACAAATATACAAGTAGTGTGTTTTGGCCACTTTTAAAACCGGCCACGTGCCCCCCGAGCCACGTGCCGCGGCAGCTGGCGCCAGCTGCCATGTCACATAGCTTCCGGTGGGGGTTAGAGGGTATATATGAGATGCTGTAGTTATATGTTATGCCATATAGGTTGGGGTGGAGATGGCGATAGTGTTGGCGTTAGGGTGAAGTAAATTTGCGCATAAATTAAAAGTTAGTTTAAAATTGAAATTCGTCGGTGTTAACGAAACTCTAACAGTTGAAGAAAAATTAAGAGTTAGTTCAAAATTGAAATTCAAACTTATAACTGAGATGTGGAAAACATGTCAAGGTCATCCAGAGTAAGTTTTAAAAAATTCTATCCAACTATCACCAGAAATAGTTTTAAGTTGAAGTAGTTGGTGATAGTGGGATAATTGATTCGTGCCATGGGAGAGGTGTTTCTCGTTTGAAAGTTGGCGATCGAATGAGAAGCGCCGCCTAGGGAGAGGGCTTATAAAATGGCAACCTTCCCCCCACCACCCCTTCCCCCACTCCTTTAGACCAATAACCGGTCGCCGACTCTATGTGGTGAAACTGAACTAGACAAAGCGGCCGCCATGGATAATTCTAACCTCAAATCTTAGCTCAGCTGAAGAGAATAGAGGAGCATGAAGTAGGAATTGTGGTGACAGCACTTATATGAGGAATAGTAGGGGTAAAATAAAAAAACTTGTTGAACACAGTCGATAGGTGTAACAAGTTCAAAGTTGTTGAATTGTAACATAGAATGCAAAATGTTGTAAATAACACTATCATCAACATTAACCTGCGAAGTCTTTGAAGAGTATAATGGGTTAAAACTGTACTTCTTCCTAACTCTATTTAAATTAGTTCTACACTTTGAAATTGAAGGTTTAGAAGTATTCCGTAATATGTGTTGTTTCGCAAAAGCTTTAACTTTAAACATTGTGCAACCATCATAACTGATGTGTTACATTTAGAAGTTAAAAGAAGACTGAGATATAAAATGAAGTGTAAAAGAAATTGAAACAGAACACTATAGTAGTAATATTTGAGGTTAGAATTAATTAGACTCATTTAATGAAGTGGCTAGGAAGCCACATGCTGATGAATGGTAAATTGCATGTTAGAAGTAACGAAGTAGTCATAAAGTAAAACTAATGAGAGGTGATGACTGTGTGGATGCAAGGCAATGAATGTTCGCGGCGCGATAAACTATCCCCCTTTTATAGAGGCAGTAATAACCCAAGCCAAATGCCGGCAGATGCACACCAACTACCTGGTTTTATAGCGGCAATTACTCCGGGCAGCTGCCGACAAATGGTAAGAGAAGTAGGGGGTTTTGGGGCAATGACCGGAAAGGTCAATGACCCCCCCCTTCCCCCCCCCTCCCCCCCTTCCCCCCCCGAAAAAATGGAGCACCCCCCCCCTTCCCCCACCGCTCCTTCCCCCACTCCTTCAGGCCAATGACTGGTCACCCGGTCATCGTCGGTCGCCGACTCTATGTGGTAAAACTGAACTAAACATGGCAGCTGCCATGGATAATTCTAACCTCAAACCTGCTGCCCATGCATTGAGTTCTCCGGATCGGAATAGTGACTATGCTATTGCGCATGCGCCTAGTCCTGTATTACTCACTTTAGCGCTACTGCACATGGATAATTCTAACCTCAAACCTTGGTTTTGCGTTGCTGTGCATATGCTGCTCCCCACTCCTTCGCCTTCCTTTTACACTGCTGCGAACTGGACTGGATTGAACACTGTACTGGAGTGAAACAACTTCCCCCACTACTCGAGAATCCGAGGAGCAATACGAGTCTGATTTTAGCGTCAGTCGTCAACAAACTTTCATAGCGAAAGGTTGTTGGCGACTCAGCAAGAGGTTTCAAATATATAGTAGGCCTATATATATTTGAACTTCTTATACTACGTTGCGATTTTTAATGCAATGTGGTATTTGTGTGTGTGTGTGTGTGTGTATGTGTGTGTGTTTAGTTGTATTTAATTTAAGAAATAAATTGCGCATTGCGATGTTAGTTTTAAGTTTGGTTTAGCATTAACGTGTATTAATTTTTAAGAGGTTTTTAGCATTAAGGTGTATTAATTTTAAGAATAATGATGGTATTTGGTTGTGTTGAATTATTTGGTTTTTTAATAATGATGTGTTGTTAGTTTTAAGTGTTGCTAATACTAATTAATGTTGTTTTGCCTTACAGCTAGATGTTAGGGGGTAGATTAAATGTAAATTCAGAAGTTCGGTTGAACTTCACTTAGAAAGGGGGGACATCCGCAAAATGCGGACTAGGTTTTTGCATTTTGTTTAGGAATATAATGGGTGGGATTAGTTTGGGTGGGGTTAGAGTTGCGTTTCTGCATTAACTGTTCCAGTTTCCCTGAAATTAATGGTTACGCTTTGATGCGGACGGCCCAGGGACCTCCCTTGCAGAACGTAACTAGTGGGTTGGGAGTGGGAACCGTTAGGCAAACAGGGTGGTGGGAACAGTATTACTGTTCCCATCACCTTGGATCATTATAAATCTTGAATGACCTTGACCCACTTTTGGAAGGGTCAATGACCCCCCCCCTCCCCCCCCTCCCCCCCCCGAAAATATGGAGTCGATTCCCCCCCCCCTTCTCCCACTCCTACCCCCACTCCTTCCTCCACTACTCCGGGTGAACGACCGGTCATGACCTGAAAAATTAAAATGGCTATAACTTGATAACGGATTGACGGATTTGGACAAGCGATACATCATTGAAAAAGTCTATGTAAGACAAACATTTTGGTAAAAGAAGAATTTGGTTATTTTATTTTAGTCAAAAGTTATGCGAATTATTTTAAATAAATACCTTCTCTTTCCCCTTTTCCCCCACCTCCCAGGTCAATAATCAGTCTCAGCCAGCTGCTACCCCTCTCATTTGCATATTGTTATAAAAGACGCACCGACTGCGGCTAACATTTCATTCTGATTCCAGACGTTACGCTGCGAACTTGGAGCCACAACCATGTCATCTCTGCCAACTACAACTTCTACTTTAACTTCTACTTCAACTTCTACTACGGCTGTTACTGCACCTAAGAAAACTCTTCGTCTGAAAAATCCTCCTGACTGGTACAAGAAGCAACTTGGATCCCAACCTTCAACTTCTGGAGCTATTCTTCCGCCAACCAACACTTCTAGACTTCGCAGTATTTTTTCACCACCTTCACCTTCGCCTTCAAACGACTCCGCACCACCATCAACTATGATGCCGCCACCGCAGAAGCCAGTTCCCCGTCTTAATACCCCTTCAATTGAAACTATTGTTCATCGCCTTAGTACCCCCATCATCCCACTATCACCATTGCCTCCTACCCCACCACTTACTATGCCTGAAGACCACACATATCATAAAACTAAATCCACTAAGCCTACTCCCAAACCTGCTCCTAAGCCTGCTCCTTCAGAGCAATTTCAATTATTACAAGAAGAGCGTCGTAGGGCATTTAGCCGTCCCACTACTTGCCCTGAAGTGCTCACTAGGGGATTAAGAAAGGATCAGCTTGTGGTAGGAAATGTGTTAAAAACGAAAGTTTTTGCCATGTACATGTCGTAAAACACCTTTCTGAACCACAACTGACAGAAACCCCCACTATTGAATACCAATCCAAAATTATTGGTGTGAAAGGAAATAGGCTTAAGAGAGGTTGTGTTTATTTTTTTGAAAGTGTTATTGACAACGAACACATTTTGGCAAGTTGTAATGGCAAAAAATATAATATTAAAGTAATTGAATCCTTGTGCAAAGAGAAATCTGTTTATGAGTTAGACTCTAAAGACTATCTCCTCAGACACAAAGTGGATGGTATTACAAGGTGGGGGCGTAGAAAGTAAATTCACATAGTTTTTTTCCAAATTGTTGCTTAAAAAATAATGGGGGAGAAACACAATGCGTTATAGCGTTGTGTTTCTCCCCCATTATTTTTTAATACTATAAGTCTTGTGACCTACTAACCTACTTCCATCCGAGTAGTAAGAAAAGTACTTCCCCCCACTCCTTTGGGTGGATGTCTGGTCACGGTCAGCTCTTACCCCTCATTTGCATACTATTATAAAAGCAGAGCGAGCGTTGGTCACTCCTTCATTTTGCTTCTACACGCCGCTCCTGTCGTTTCGTCTCTGCTGTTTACAATATTTCTTGCTTTAAAATGCCTCCTCATCTGAATGAAAATTTTAATTCTTCTGAAATTTCTGATGTTTTTGAACAATCTGAAGACACTTTAAGTAACAACAGTGAAAGTGAAGATGATGAGGACGATGATGATTATACTGTTGAACTTAGTGAAGAACGTAAAGTTATAGCAATTGATCCACAATTTCCATTTGATACAATAGAAAAGTTTATGGCTGAAGCTAATAAATGGTTGGACTCAGGATGTTATGTACGAATTGACTCTTTTATATTGTATGGTGATAGTCATTCTTTCCTTGTCACACCAAATGATAGAGACCGCATGTTGCGGTGGGCACAATCTATGATGGAGTGCTATGAACAAGGTGTGGACACTGGCGGCTATTTTCTTGCACAACTAGTGTAATAACAAAATTACCCTTCCCCCACCCTACACCCTATCCCTTTCAAATTCTATAAAGAAGGGGGAAAGGAGTGGGAATTATAAAATGGTGGGGGAATGTGTATAAATGCAGGTTGTTTGAAGAGACTTTTATTATTGTGGCTTTAGCAGAAACAACATGGAGTTTAAATCTTCAGCAAAAATAAGGAACAACATAATAAAGAGAGAAATTCGCAAGAAAGAAAAGATTGAACTTATAAAATTACAACTTATAATACCTTCTATTGAAATTGGATGTAGCAAAATAAAGACTTTGGTGAAAACTAACGAATATTTGTTACAATTGCTAAAAACAATCGAAGAATTGAAAAGCAAGAATGGACATTCTACATAGTAAAATTTGAACATTTTAATATAAATAAGTAAACCCAAAAAAGTAGATGTAGAATAGAGAGCGAGGAATAGATCACTTTGTGGTAATGGACTAACATGCCACTTAGTGCTCTATTCCTCGTTCTCGCGTTGAATTGGATTACCTTGACCTATTTGTTCAACTGTTAGAATTTGGTTAACACTGTTGAATTTCAGTTTTGAACTAACGTTTATTTTTGTTCAACTGTTAGAGTTTTTTAATACTGTGGAATTTTAGTTTTAAACTAACTTTTAATTTATGCGAATTTTTAGTTCAACTCTAGTTAATTTATGCACAAATTTAGTTTAACCAAGTGTCTGTGCTCTAACCATTTCTACCTAAAAGTAACTAGAATTAGTTGGGTGGGGGAAAGTTCGTTAAAGCTCGAATATAAAGAAGTATATACTAAAACTCCAATGGGAATAAAGAACACGAATGAACAATTAGTTTGTAGACGGTTAATATTTTTGTTCAAAACGTTTGATTTCTTTGGATAGTGAAGAAGATGAAATAGTGGTGGGGGAACCGTTATAAAAGGAGGAACATGAGAGCCCATTTCATTTCTTGGCGAAATTTCGAAGAGTAAACATCTCAACATGTATAGTTGTGATAAATGTTCGGAATAGTTTCACGATGAAATTCTATTAGACTGTCATAAAGAACTAATTCACAACAACCCAGAAGAAAAACAAGAACAACAAGAACAAGAACAAGAACAAGAACAAGAACAACAAGAAGAACAAGAAGAACAAGATGAACAAGATGAAATAACAGCAACATCTTCAACTACTTTACCGAATCTACAAGTATTTGCATTACCTGGTAAAGTAGTAATGCATCATAAGATTCAAAATGAAAACTTGAAGCTAGAAGAATTTATTAGAGAAGCAAAACCAATCATAAGTAAAACTTTAAAAGAAGAATTGAAAAGATTAAACTTTCTTAAATTTGGTTTACTACTAGAAGCTATGTTTATAAATGTACAAGAAGAATTATCACCAAGAGGATTCATAACAAAAAACCGAACCATTATGGAAAGTTCAAACATTGATTCAATAGTAGAAAACTGTATAGAAGAAATATTAACAAAAATTCAGGAACACGAAGGAAGAGGATCCGGATGGAGTCTTACAAGTATTGAAGTATTAGATATAAGAGTTCATAAACATGGATATGGACTAATGGGATCTAGTTACATTCCTTTACCCAAAAGAATTAAGGATACAAGATCATGTATTAATGTGAAAAATCAAGATAATGAATGTTTTAGATATGCGATGACATCTAAGTTTGTACCAAATCATTTCGATAAACCTAACCAACACTATGAAAATCAAAGACATAGGTACAATATTCAAGGAATTACTTACCCTGTATCACTGAAAGATATATCAAAATTTGAGAAGAAAAATCCAGGTACATCTATCAATGTTTTTGCATTAGATAGTTCAAACAAAGTGTATCCTTTACGTGTTGTAAAAGATGAGCTACCAGATCATACGGATTTACTACTACTAACGCGAGGAGATGTGTCTCACTATGTGTACATAAAGAAATTCGACTCTCTTGTTAACAAGCAGCTTTCTAAAGATCGACACAGAAAGATAATTTGCAAGAGATGTTTTAATTTTCAACGAGAAGGAAGACAAGGAAGAGAATGGTTACAAGAGCACAAAAGGCTATGTAACAATAATTATGAAGCAAAGATTAATTTACCTTCGGAAAACAGAGCATTTGTTACATTTCAAAAGGTTCATCATCAATACCGTATCCCTATAGTTGTATATGCGGACTTTGAATCAACACTAATTCCTATAGAAGATGAAAATTGTGAAGCTAGAAAAAGTGTCAAATATCAAATGCACAAACCAAATAGTTTTTGTTTAATGGTTAAATCAACATTATCAGAAGAACATTTAAACCAATATGGATTAACTTCAGAACCTTTAGTATATCGTGGTGAAAATGTGGAAACAATATTTCTTGACCATTTATATTTAATAGCTGAAAATGTACAAAGATTATATACGGATATCGTACCAATGAAACCGATGGAGGAAGAAGAGGAAATTCAACATGAAAATGCAACTCACTGTTTCTTATGTAAAAATGAATTTACCATTGACAATTATAAAGTTAAAGATCATGACCACCTTACAGGTTATTACAGGGGTGCTGCTTGTAATAAATGCAATTTGAGCTATCGTTTACCACTATTTATTCCTGTGGTTCTGCATAACCTCAGTGGGTACGATGCTCATTTTATAATACCTGAACTAGGAAGAGACGACGGTAAAATTGATGTGTTAGCTGAAACTTCAGAGAAGTTCATAAGTTTTTCCAAAGAAGTTGGAAACATGAAACTAAGATTCTTGGACTCCTACAGATTTATGCGAGTTTGTTCCTACGAGTTTGTCCAAACTTTCAGAAAATTTAAGGAAACAAGATTTCATCGAAACAAAGAAGATTGTAAATAACGACAAACTGGATTTGGTACTTCGGAAAGGTGTGTTTCCATATGATTACATAGACAGTTTAGAAAGATTTAATGAAACATCACTTCCGGCTAAAGAAGAATTCAAAAGTAAACTTTATGACATGGACATATCTCAAGAGGACTATGATCATGCATGTAAAGTATGGAACGATTTAGGATTTAGAACATTGGGAGAATATTCAGATTTTTATGTTAAATTGGATGTAACTTTACTATGTGATATAATGGAAGAATTTAGAAATACATGTTTTGCGGCATATGGATTGGACCCTCTTCATTCGTACACTTCACCTGGATTAGCATGGCAAGCTATGTTGAAAGAAACAAATTGTAAAATACAACTTCTTACTGATATAGATATGGTTATGATGTTAGAGTCAGGAGTTCGAGGGGGATTGACGCAAAGCGTTACACGACATTCCAAGGCGAACAACAAGTATCTGCCCGATTATGATGCATCAAAACCAACAACATTCCTGGGTTATTTTGATGCAAATAACTTATACGGATGGGCAATGTCGAATCCCCTTCCATATGATAATTTTAAATGGATAGATCCAGAATCGATTTGAAACATAATGGATATACCGAAGCATGGTGAAACTGGTTACATTTTTGATGTTAATTTTGAATATCCCGAACATCTTCATGATCAACATTATGATTTACCACTTCTTCCGAAGACTGAAATTTCCCCTACTGGAAGATGGCCAAAATTAATGATGACTTTAACCGACAAGTCTCGATATGTTGGACACTACTGGATGATACAACAAGCTTTAGACTTAGGATTGAGAATTACAAAAATTAATCGAGTACTACAATTTTCTCAATCTTGTTGGTTAAAACCTTACATCGACAACAACACAAGAAGAAGAGCCACCGCTACATCAAGTTTTCAAAAAGATTTTTTCAAATTAATGAATAACGCAATATTTGGCAAGACTTTGGAAAACAAAAGGAAACATAAGGATATCAAATTGGTAACTGATCCAGTAAAATTACAGAAATTGGTGCAACAACCAAACTTTGGTTCATCTATAATTATTAATGAAAATCTAGTTCTTATTTCCATGAACAAGAAGTCAGTTACAATGGATCGTCCTTTGTATCTTGGAATTTCAATCTTGGATATTTCAAAAACACATATGTACGAGTTTCATTATAAGAAGATGGTTAACTATTATGGAAGAGAGAACATTGGTATTGCATATATGGACACGGATGCACTAATTTACTGGATTAAAACAAATGACATGTATGAAGATCTACGCACCTTTATATATAAAGATGATTTCGACTTTTCCGATTATCCTAAGGATCATCCAAATTACGACTATGACAGAAATAAGAAAGTATTGGGAAAATTTAAAGATGAAACAAATGGTGTGCCGATGATGGAAATTGTAGCATTAATGTCCAAACTGTATTCATTTCAACTCATCAAGTCACGAAGAAGGCCAAAGGAATAAAAACTTCTTTCCTGAAGAAGAACGTACAGTTTGAACATTATAAAAGATGTTTGTTTGAAAATGTTGAAACAACTGCAACGTTCAACACTATTAGAAGTTATAATCATCAACTTTTTAGTGTCAAACAAACAAAGTGGGCATTAAGCTACAAAGATGACAAGCGCCATATTTTAGAAGATAAAATTAATACTTTACCATTCGGCCACTACTCTCTAAACCCTATCGACCAGTAAACCTATTCTTCGTCCTCTACCTTCTTCCTTTTTCCTTTCCGTAAAGAAGAGGGGACATGGCAAGCCCAATGCCATGTTCCCTCTTTTTTACACTAATATGAAATGGCCTTGACCTATATTCAAACTATATAAATGAGAATAAACTATTCTATGGATCAGTATTTTTACAAGCGGTGTGAAAGCAACACCTGAAGATGGAAAGTGTGAAGGACAAGATTGTAAATGAACTACATAAACCAGCAAGAAGAAGATTTCCAAGAAGAAGTACAATCATTAAAGGAATGAATGATCTTTATCAAGCTGATCTCATTGAAATGATACCACACAGTAAATTAAACAAAGGATTTAAATATATTTTAACAATTATAGACTGTTTTACTAAAATAGCTGACGCTTTACCATTGAAGGATAAGACTGGTAAAAGTGTTACAAAAGCTATGGAAACCACAATACAAAGAAATAAATTTAAAATTAAACATCTACAGACCGATGATGGAAAAGAATATTTTAATAAAGACTTTGGAGCTTTGATGAAGAAATATCAAATAAATCATTATTCTACAAATTCTGAAGTTAAAGCTTCAATAATTGAAAGATTCAATAGAACATTAAAAGGTGCGATGTATAAACAATTTTCAAAAAGAGGATCATACGTGTGGTATGACATATTACCACAACTTATAAAAGAGTATAACAACAAATATCATCGTACCATTGGAATGAAACCTATCCAGGTAAATAGTGCTAATGCCAAAATTGTATTACAACGCATTAAAAATAATACAACACCGAAATTGCAAAAGTTGCAACCAAAGAAGTTCAAGGTCAACGATAAAGTTCGTATAAGCAAATACAAAGGTGTATTTAGTAAAAGATATCTACCAAATTGGACTAATGAAGTATTTACAATTTATAAAGTGCAACCAACTATACCTGAAACCTATTTATTAAAGGATAACAAGGGTGAATTACTTCAAGGTGGATTTTACGGACATGAATTGTTGAAATCAACAGTCGGTGATGTATATCTTGTCGAGAAGATTTTACAAAGGAAAAAGGATATGGTTAAAGTCCGGTGGTTAGGGTTTGATAAAAGTGAAGACTCTTGGATTCCTTCAAAAGACTTAGTATAGTTGTTTAATAGCTTATTGTGTGTTTAACCTTTATACAAGATGGAGATTGTACAACAAAAAGATCGATTTAATATCAATAACATTGATGAATTGACAGTTGACAATGATAAGTTAAATCATGGAAAACATGGTGAATTACTACCAAATACGATAAGATGTCTAATAACTGGTCCTTCAAATTGTGGAAAAACTAATGTTGTTTTTAACCTTATAACTAATCCTAAAGGATTGCGTTTTAATAATATATACATTTTTTCAAAATCATTGCAACAACCAAAATATCAATTATTGGATAAAGTACTTGCAAGTGTACCTGAAGTGAATTTTTACAAGTTTAATGCCAGTGAAACAATCATGCAACCGAATGAAGCAAAACCATTTTCTATTTTTATATTTGACGATGTTTCTTGTGAAAATCATGACACAATAAGGAATTATTTTGCTATGGGAAGACATCATAATATTGATAGCATTTATATTGGTCAAACATACAGTAAAATTCCAAAACAACTTATAAGAGACAATGCAAATATGTTGATCATCTTCAAGCAAGATGAAACAAATTTAAAGCATATATATAATGATCATGTAAATGCGGATATGCCATTTGAAAAATTTAAAGAGATGTGTGGCAAAGCATGGAATGAGAAATATAGCTTTCTCGTTATTATGAAGGAAGAAGATATTAAAAATGGTAGATATCGTATAGGGTTGGATAAATTTGTATTTATGCGTTGAACTACCGATGCTACATCTAGTTACACGTGGAACTTCACAGTGTAAACATGGTGAATCAAGAAAAACTATTGAAAGAAATAAAATCACTCAGTGATTCTATTAGAAGATGATGATTCATATACAAGTGCTAGTGAGCAAGAAGAAACAAAAGAAGAAAAAGAACCAATTGTTGAAAAGGAAGAAGAACAGCCAATACCAGAAGCAGAACAATCTATTCCAAATTTAACTCAATTGAGTAGCGATATATTACAACATGGACCTCTTGGAAGAAAATATATAATGAAAATGCTACATGACATGAAATCAAACCCAAATTTGAGTAGATCACACATATACGGAGCAAGAATTGATGGGAATGAATTAAAGATCGGCGATTCAAAGCTTGAAATAACACAAGATGATTACATCATTATTGGTGAGCACAGATATAAAGGAACAAAAGGATTATATGAATTAATTTTTAAAAACATACCACTAAGATATTCATCCAAAGATTTAAGTGTTTTTAAGGAGATTCTACAAAATACTAACGCTCATAAAAGAAACTACTTAAAGGATGGAATGATTAATCGTTCACGTGCAACAAAATATAACATCGTTATAAAAAAGTTGTTTCCTCCACGAAAATTGCCAACATTACGTACTGCACCAGCGGTGAGACAACCACTGAAAAGAAAATCTCTATCACTTATGGATTTATCACTTCTTGAACAACATGGTAAAAAGAGTAAAGGAGATACTTCAACATCTGGTAAAGGATTGATGAAAAATCTATACAATACAAATGTGATTTACTACAACGACATCAATAAATTGGTTGATAGAATGAGACTATTGCATGAAGCCATGGAAGCTGGTCATACAGGTTTAAATAATGAATGGGTAGCTCTGATTGACGAACTCAGGAATCGCGGCATAATTGTATAATCGTCCGCGGATATATAAGAGTTGCAGGCATATAATGTGTCAGTTCTAACATGAGCGTTGACAAGTTCGGACGTTACTCCGCGTTAGGAGTGCAAGTTGGAGAAAACAGAAAAAGAAGTGGATTACCGCAAACACCCGAAGGTGACTATAACATAAATAATAAACGTTTAAAGTTTGTTAAAGATCCAGAAGAAGATGGAGATGCAACAAATTTAAAAACAGTAAAGGAGGAAACATCTAAAAGTTTAAAACTTGACAACAACCAACTGTATGATGCAAAATCTCACAGGGTAATTAATGTTGCAAAACCAGTCAACAATGGAGATGTTGTTAATAAAGGCTATTTGCTATCTGCGATGGATTACGCTTTACTCTTGCAAAAGACTAAAAGTGGACAAATGTACAATGCTTTAAATTATAAAATAACTAATGTGGCAGACCCAACCGATGATACAGATACAATCAATAAGCGTTATTTGCACTCTGTAATAGCAGAAAAGAAAAAGGATGGATTTTCCTTTTATAAATATACTATAAACGATATTGGATATCCTAAAGAAGAAAGTGATGGTGTTAATATAAAAGATATTAAAGATAATTGTATTTTATATAATGATGCTGTTATTGATTGTCATGGAAAAGTGTTGTCCAATCTGAAAGATGGTTCAACTCCATCGGATGCTGCTACCGTGAAACAAATGAATGAAAGCTTAAAAAAAGAAACATCCACTTTTGTTAAACAAAATCAAGTAGTGTCAAAGAAAGGTGATGAGTTTATGCAAGGAAGTGAAAAGTTTACCTTACTACAACTACAAAATGACAAGTGGGATGGAAAAAATAAAAAATTGTCAAATATAAATTTAGGCACGGAAGAACATGATGCTGTTATTTTAAAACAAGTACCACAACTATCAGCTACTGGTGTTAACTTTATATGTGGAGGCAGACGATTAACCGAAGTTAAATCTGGTAAAGATGATCAGGATTGTGTTGTTGTAAAACAAACTATAGTTAGAGATAAAATAAATAACGTATATGATGGAAAAAAATAGAATAATATCTAACATATCGGCAGGAATAGCTCCGAATGATGTTGCTACTATTAACCAAGTTATAGCAACCTCTAATGACGATCCATCTGTGTATACATGTAATGGTAAACGTATCACAGATCTTGAGAATCCTACAGATTACAAAGATGCTACTAATGTGGAGTATGTAATGAACCTTATGGGTAATGTAATTATAGACATGCACAATCATATTCTTAGTAAACCGAATCACGGTAAAATCCAAGATGATCAAAGAGAACAATGGATTAAAGATGCAATTATCAATAAGTATTAGTAAAACTCGCCAATATATAAGTATGGAATATATAAAAAGTGTTCATTATCATAAAGTATTTCATGGAGTGAAGACGCTCGTTATATAAAACGGCATAATGAAGACCTCATCGTTCAGTCGTCGTCAAGACGTTGGCAAGGAAGGACGTGGTATAACATCAGCTGCATTATCCCTGCTCAGACGGATTCCTGTTGGTGCTGTTGTAAATCGAGCAATAGATGCTCTACCATACGAATTACATCTGCCCGGAGGTTATCAATATTGTGGACCTGGAACTAAGTTGGCAAAGCGTTTAGCAAGAGGAGATCCTGGAATTAATAAATTAGATCAAGCTTGCAAGGAACACGATATAGCATATTCAAAGTATAAAGATTCAACAAATAGATCAATAGCAGATAAAATTCTAGCGGAAAAAGCTTGGCAAAGAGTAAAATCAAGTGACGCAAGTATTGCAGAAAAAGCATCGGCTTGGGCAGTAACTACAGCCATGAAGACGAAAGCAAAGTTAGGTGGTGGAAGACGTCGCAGAGGAAGACCTGCAAAGAAAGGCGCTCCCAAAAGAGGTGGAAACATTAAAAAAGGACGTCGTAGAACTCATAAGGCAAATGTAAAGAAGACTTCTGTTTGGCAAATGGTAAAAAACGGAGCAGGTTTATACCTAAGACCATACCGTGTGTACTAAATAAGAAGAGTCAATTGATAATTCCAAATAAAGCCTTAACAAATCATCAGTTAAATGATTATGTAAAATGTTTGAAAATACCATTCTTTCGAGGAGTTTTTATGAAAGATGCATTACCAACTAAAATATGGAAAAATGAAACTGGAATAGTAAATTTGGATTCCACCTATGGTCCAGGCACTCATTGGGTATGCTATAAAAAGCTCGGACAAACCATTTACTACTTTGACAGTTTTGGCAATCTACCACCGCCAAAAAAACTTCAACATTATTTTCGAAACTCCAAAAACATTTTTTACAATTACAAAAGAGAACAACCTAACAATACTGAAATATGTGGGCATTTATGTTTGGAGTTTCTAGCGAAAAGTGTCAGTCAGCTTTAAGATGTCATCGTATACAGTGTCATTGAGTGGAAATTCATCCACATTGAAAAGTACGCTGTTCCCAGCATTGCGTCTATCCAAGGAACGATTATGGGAAGCGGCATTACTTGATTTGACTACCTACAACTCAATTCCCAATGTTACGGAAGGGAAGAATAATTTACTACATTATTATGAAACTAAGGATGCTGCAGGAAAATACTCAGAATTGAAAATAATTACATTTCCTACTGGAGCATATGAAATTGATGAAATAAACCAATTATTACAGAAACAACTCGGAGAAGACAATATCACCGTTAAAGGAAACAATAATAGGGCCTACTTTAAAAGCAGAAATAACTTCGAAATATTATATTGATGTCAGCTTGAAACAGTCGATTGGCAGTTTACTTGGATTTACAGATACAAAAAAGAAAATCTTAACTCCTGGAACTACTCATTCAGGTGATTCAACTGTAACAATATTGAAAGTAAATAGTATTGATGTCACGTGCAACATTATACACGGATCGTATAGAGATGGAGTTAATCAACATATTTTACATACATTTTATCCAACAGTGGGTCCCGGTTTTAAAATTGTTGAGAAGCCACAAAACTTGATATACCTACCGTTAAACACCAGTTTCATTTCAGACATCGTACTGAACATATTGGATCAAGACGGTCATAGTGTTGACTTTAGAGGAGAAACAATTACTATACGGATACACATCAGAGCAGCAACATAAAAGTCAACATGGGATTATCATTTAAACCGCAACGGAAGAGTCGGGAGCTCAGTAGCTCCTCGACATTGGAAGAGTTAACATCGGAAAACATTCGTTTTCTACAGAAGATTGGATTGAAACTTAACAGCGATGGATATCCTGGATATATCTCAAGGACCAACGTTCGACGAAACACTATGGGAGAAGGAATATCACACGCACAACCCTTACACTTCATCAAAATTAAACAATAACGATGAAATAAGGATCCCCATTCAACAACAAGATATTTACACTTTACCGTGTGAAAGTTACTTGTACATCGAAGGACGGGTATTAAAATTGGATGGAAAAACTGCTTCAACAGTTCCTTTTATAAATAACCCGATGGCATATCTTTTTGATGAAATAAGATATGAAATATCAGGGGTGACGGTTGATTCAACAAAAAAGGTTGGTTTAACAACGACATTGAAAGGATTAACATCATTAACACCGCATGAGAAGAATTCAATAGTCACTGCCGGATGGGTTGCCCCCGATAAAGACACTATAACACCAGCTTCCAACGGTCACTTTGATTTTCATGTACCTTTACGATTGCTTTTGGGATTCGCTGAAGATTACAAACGGGTAATAATAAATGTTAAACAAGAATTAGTATTACTCAGATCTTCAACTAATAAGGACTTGATACTTGCAGACCCTGCAACTACGGAAGATAAACTGGAATGGCAACTACAGTTGGATAAAGTTGTTTGGAGAGTACCTCATGTAAGATTGGCTGATGAACATAGAATCCTATTATTGAGAAAGTTGAAATCTGACCGTGATATTGTGATGCCATTCCGAAGTTGGGAATTTCATGAATACCCTACACTACCTCAGACAGAACGACAAACATGGACCGTCAAGACATTAACTTACTTGGAACGAGCAAGGTACATAATACTCGGTTTTCAAACTAAGCGAAAAGATGTTATCACTGCAAATGCTGGTCAATTTGATCACTGTAAAATAAAGAATTGTAAAGTTTTCCTAAACTCTCAATTCTTTCCCTATGACAATTTGAATGTCATGTTCAGCAAAAAACGTTTTTCCATTTTATACGATATGTATGCAAGATTTCAATCATCATATTATGGAAAGACTAATACACCACTATTATCACCTGACCAGTATTATTCCAAGGCTCCAATAATTGTAATCGATTGTTCAAATCAAAATGAATCGGTAAAATCATCAAGTGTGGATATAAAAATTGAAATGGAATTTGAAGAACCAGTAGCGGATGGAACTTCGGCATTGTGTCTAATTCTACATGATAAAATAGTTACTTACACACCGCTGACCGGAATTGTGAAGAATGTACTTTAAGAAGAATTGTACAACAACTGCAAATTTTTGAGGTTAGAATTATCTGCTTTAATTTTTGAGGTTAGAATTTCATTTGTGAAAGACAAGTTGAAAACAAACAATTATGTAATTGTATAAATTTCAAGGATTTTACGAAAAATATAAAAGCGAGAAAATAATTAGTAGAAACTTCATTCTATCTTCAACCTTCGTATGGGAAACATCATTCGCAAGATGAATTCTACTAACGGAGAAGAAATTACACCTCTAATGGATGATAATAGTTCAGATATAGAAAAACAAGTTGAACGAGAAATGGACGAGTTCCTAAAATTCAACAAACATAAGAAGAGAGAAGAAGAAAAAGCTGAAAAAGAAGTAAAAAGGAAGAAGGTTGAAGTTAACATTACAACCAATATTTTAACAGAAGTATTTCTTCGGATTATCTACCCAATTTCTTCATGCATGACAAAAAGTATATCAGTTGGAATTTTAAAATCAATGGATTATTCACCAATTGTTATTTTAAATCATGGAAACAAAATGGTTACTTTCAGTGAAACTACTTGGGAATCTCTCATGAAACATTTACATCTTTTGGAGTGCTATTTAAGTAACAACACATTTGGAAGAAGAACAAGATTAAGTTTATTGGAATCAAATATTGAAGTTGATATAGTAAAACATCGTGGAGGACAAATTGTTCGCTTCAGAGATTTAACTACACATAATGTTGAATTATATTTCACTAAAGAAGAATTTTACACTTTAAGTTGTACTACCGGTCCCGTCACCAGATATTTGAAACAACTAATATTTTCAAGTGCAATAATTAAAGACTATCTAATTGATACATTGGACAAAAAACCTTTTGTTCCAATTTTATACGGTCCCGTGGATACTTCAATCTTTAATAGAATACCTCAAGAAGTTGAAATGTGGAGACAATTAAACAACTATCACACCAATTTTAATATTGATGAAGTGGCACAAGAAGTGAAAGAAGAAGAACAATCCTGTCTGTTATAAACATCGGCCCATTCAATTTTTAAGTCAGTTGTTAGTAAGACTTCATCATGAATAAACGGGTTTCGTTTTCTAATGCGCCACATATAATGGAAGTTAAAAGAGGTATAATTGAATTTCAAGCTTTCCGAGGAAATGATGGTAATTTTATTATTAAAGAATTAGTAATCTTGGACATGAACACATCAGTAGTTTATCATTATTTGTTCAAACCTCCAGTATTATTTAATAGACTAACAACTAAAGCGAAAGTTACAAACAAATGGTTGAACAAACATTTTCACAACTTAAGATGGGATGAAGGTTTCATTAATTATAACATGATGCCGCACATTATGAATCATTATTGCAAAGAGTTTAAAATTATCTACACAAGGGGATTGGAAAAAGCAAATTGGATACAATCATTTACAAGCAACGAAGTGATTAATGCAATAATTGATAAAGATTTCCAATGCTACTTCAACGAACTTTGTATTTCATCAAAAAGTTTTAAACATCGAAGGTCGCAGTGCGCTTTAAAGAATGCCTACCGCTTGAACAATTTCCTTCAACAAAGTGGTGGGTGTAGTGTCAGTAGTGGGGGTAGTGTCGATTATAAAAGCGAGAGCGCTACCATGACGCAGCATGAGTATTACTCTAACCTCCGAAGAGACAACATCTCCGACGGACATTCTTATTAACAAGAAGATTAACAACAACATCAAGATGGCATCACAGAACTTACTTCAAAGTTTAGTTGATCAGTTCAACGCTCATTCTAAATCATCAATTCTACCTACAAAGAAATGTTCTGAACTAAAAGAAGAAAAACACTACATCATTCATACGATTAAGAAAATGGAAACTTCAGTAGGTGATGCTATTAATTGCACATTGAGCGAGGCTCCATATACAGTTGGTGATGAACCAAAATTTCAGATCTTCCTACCAAGACGCTTTGTACAACTTCTTCAAAATGAAGATCTTCGTGTAGTTCAACCCGGCGCACTCTATTTGGTTTCGCACGGACCAAGTGGAAACAACTCAACTGAACTAACTATTCATGTAACACCTACTACTGATTAGTTTGTACATAACATTGTAACTATTTGTTTGTAATTGTTTTTCAATAAATATGATATAAAGAAAAAACAAAAAAAATTAAAAGAAGCAACATATTGTGATGTCTTTGTACATTACAAAATGTTGCTTTTTTTAAAAATTCCACGGGATGACCTTGACCCACTTTTGTGTGATTATAAAAGCGAAAATCTACTTGTAAAATTCATCAGTCTACGACTACCTTTCGTACCGTACACATCTCGCTCACTCTATCGCTTAATATAAAAACTAAAAGATGTCTCTCAAAGTCAAGTGTGCATCTTATGATACCAACACCATTACAACTTTTGAACAACTCGAAGATTTAACCAACGAAATGCGAGTTTTACTTACCGGTGGTTATCACTTAACTGTTGATGTTAGTGCTACTAATACAAGGATGTTCACTAAAACAAAATATTGCGATGATGAAATATTTATTTCTACACAACCTACAACTTCTTCATCGCCAACTGGTCAACATAACATCAAGTTCCAAAAGTATTACCAATGTTGAATAACTTTTGACAGACAAAACTACAACTAAAGAATCACATGATCAATGTGAGTTAATAAAAAGGATGTGATACTTGTATAAATAATCATTTGCTTCTCAGCTCTCACCACGACAAGACCTATTTAAGAAAATGTTGTACAGAATGATGATTCAACTTGATGGAAAAATCTATGGAAAAGACTACAACACCGTTGAACAAATGACCCAAGATTTAGATGTAATAACTAAAGAAGGATATCAAGCTAAATTAATTTTAAAATTTCCTGAAGTACATCCATTATCAACAGAAGAACTTGTTGCTATGGCTAAGGCGGAGAGAGAGAAAAAGTCTGAAGAAAACAAAGAGAAACAAACTTCCTAAATTTTAATAATCCTTACACTTGTAAGGTATAATTTTTTAAAACTCCATTTGGATGACCTTGAAATTACCCCCACCACTTTTCACAGTACATAAAACTCACTATTCAACACTATACACTCTTATTCTTTCACTGGACTCCGCAGCGTCAACATGGAAGAGCAAAAATACAAGTACAAACCTCGTTACTGTTGTGAACAACAGTGTACAGATTTAGGACCAATGATGGTGGATGGGTTAGCTTGTACTAAATGTGAATTCTTCGGATCTTGTTATTGCAAATGCAAAACAAAACAACTACCACCACCGGAATTGCGAACTTTCAAATTTTACAAATCAAGATATTTTCATACATGTTGTCCTCAAAGATGTTTCAAATTTCACCCACTAGATCTTGCTCATTGTCAACGCACCAATTCTCATCAAGATGATTTTTGTACACATATGATAAAAAGATGTAAATACAGATCAGATTGGTATTCCGATCCTGTAGAACCATCAAATGTGTAATTTTAGTTTTACACTCTTTTTTAAAACTTCATTTGGATGACCTTGAGATTTCCCCCACCACTAGTTCTAATTTTTATATAATATTAAATCATTCCACTTCCAACACTCTAACTAACAACATGGAAAACAAATTTATCAAGTTTGAACATATAATAACTGACAGGGAGGAGATGGAAGAATTGTTTCAAAACTTACTTTCTATCATTGACGAATATCCTATAAGATGGTTCAGAATTGTAGTTCAATATTTAAATCCTGGTGAATTGTTTTCTTCATCGAGTGAAGAGGATGAAACAACTACTTCGGTTCAAATAATTGAATTAAAAGACGAAGAAGAAGAACTAAACATTTTATTCAATCATAAGCTCAAGGTTCCCCATATAAAAGCCCCCCTCCCTAGACAGCCCCCCTCCCTAGACGCCTGCTCAAGGTCGCCATTATATAAGCCCCCTCCCTATGTGCCGATCCTCATTCCATCCTCGACTCTTCAACGATGAACAACTCTCCTTTGGCCCGAATGAATTCTAGTTTTGAAATAAACTCTAAAGAAGAGTTACAAGACATTTTTAATATTTTACAAGAACTTGTAGATAATTTTACAACCATCAAAATGAATTTGGAAATAACATACGATTGTCCTATTTGTGATAAAGTTGAAAGTTCGGACGAAGACAGTTTACTAAATCTAACTCCTGCACCATCTGACACTACTGATGGTAATAATTAAGAGCAACGTCTTCCCCCCACCACTTCTTTATTTAACTAACATTTCTCCCTTTCACTTCTCATTCCTTCTTCGACTTCTGAACTATCAACATCACTAAAATTTCAAACACTAACACAATCATGATGGATATGATGGATGAAGTTCCCTTCGTAACTAGAATGGAAGAGGATAAATTGAAATTGGAAATTAAACGATTGGAAATGGAACGGGAAAACCAACTCGAAATGTTACATTTGTTCAAGCTTTTCAAATACATCATCTGGGGACTCTGCATTTACCTTCTCATCGTCGTCGGTGTTTGCATTTACAACTCTGTAATTCATCACAAAAGTTCAACTTGTTTAAACTCTGCTGTTGCACATTAATTGTATATTCACTAATAAAATTCAAAAGTTACTTCAACCTATCCTACTATCACCAACTAGTTCAACTTAGAACTATTTCTGGTGGTAGTTGGGTAGGCTTTTTTAAAACTTACTCTGGATGACCTTGACATACTTTCCAGATCCTATTTATAAATTTGAATTTCAGTTTTAAACTAACTTTTAGTTTTGTTCAACTATTAAGAGTTTTGTTAACACCGTCAAATTTCAGTTTTCAACTAACTTTTAATTTATGTACACTTTTAGTTCAACCCTAGTTACTTTATTCGCAAATTCAGTTCAACCGACCGCCAACGCTATTGCCATCTCCACCCCAATATTTTAACATTTCTGCCCCCAACACCTGCCCGAACATCTGCCCATAGGGGCAGCTGCCCGGACATCTGTTCGGTTTTAAAAATATAAAAGAAAGGTAAAGGAGTGGGGGTGGCGCATGCTCACCAATGCAAAACTAAGGTTTGAGGTTAGAATTATCCATGGCGGCCGCCATGTCTAGTTCAGTTTCACCACATAGAGTCGGCGACCGGTTATTGGTCTAAAGGAGTGGGGGAAGGGGTGGTGGGGGGAAGGTTGCCATTTTATAAGCCCTCTCCCTAGGCGGCGCTTCTCATTCGATCGCCAACTTTCAAACGAGAAACACCTCTCCCATGGCACGAATCAATTATCCCACTATCACCAACTACTTCAACTTAAAACTATTTCTGGTGATAGTTGGATAGAATTTTTTAAAACTTACTCTGGATGACCTTGACATGTTTTCCACATCTCAGTTATAAGTTTGAATTTCAATTTTGAACTAACTCTTAATTTTTCTTCAACTGTTAGAGTTTCGTTAACACCGACGAATTTCAATTTTAAACTAACTTTTAATTTATGCGCAAATTTACTTCACCCTAACGCCAACACTATCGCCATCTCCACCCCAACCTATATGGCATAACATATAACTACAGCATCTCATATATACCCTCTAACCCCCACCGGAAGCTATGTGACATGGCAGCTGGCGCCAGCTGCCGCGGCACGTGGCTCGGGGGGCACGTGGCCGGTTTTAAAAGTGGCCAAAACACACTACTTATACAACAGGGTTCCAGAGAGTTCAGGGACACCCTGTATATATAAAAAGGCTGTTTTAAGGGTAGTATAAAAATTAAAACACAAATTTTCCTATACTAATTTTCATAGTAATTTCAGTGGCCCTTAAACTTACATAATTTTCAAAGTTACAAATTCAATGTAAAATATAGTCAATGCATGTATAACCACGCGCTCTTTGTGATAATCAAATTACTAGGCTTTTTAACTTTTAAAAGTATACATTAAAATTTAACCTTGTACTAATGGGAATTTAATTTTGCATGACTGCAAAATTTTGCTATTAGGAATATTATTTAACATTTTAATTTGTAATTAATATTGTTACATTTATACTGTTTAAGAGAATGAGTAGTTGCAATAAGGAACAAAGTTGTTTTTGTTTCAAATGGCAAAATCTATAGAATAATCAATTTCTTTCATATAATTTCTGAAAGAAAATTATTTCAGATCTCTGTGGAATACAAAAAATCTTTTTTTTTTTTGAAAAAGTTTCAAAGTTTGGCCTGAAAGTTAGTAGTACTTAATCTCCAACTATCTTTCCAAAGTCGGCCAAAGCCAGATTACTTAATGCATTATTCAGATAGACCCTACTGGTTCTCAGTTGTATCGGAGTAACCTCCAACATCTCCCAACAGATTAACCGTAATCAGTCTTCGAATCAGCATTCCCTTGGCTTTATAATACAAAGAACCTTAAAACACTCTATACTCAGTTTATACCTTACAATTACCATAGCGTAGTTAGGCTTTTAATACTAAATAATAAAAGTGCATACAACAGTAATATACTAGGTACACAAATTAAATTGTAAGTAAAAATCTACGAAAAACATTAAAATTTAGAATATGCAGTATGGCAACTAGTTTCGAATTCTAATGGAATAATAATCAAGAAGTACAAGAATGAAATCAGTGCATTATTTTAATGAATATGTCATTTTAAAATATTTATTACATCACACATGATACTGCCATTATTAAATTAAGAAATATTGTAGACTAGATACTGCTTGTGCGAAAGTGAGGTGTACACTGAGCAATCTCAACTACATTTCCGCCCATTGTCATCTAGGTTTTGTTCTTAATGTACGTTGTCTAGGCCGTGAGTAGTGTGTAATGTGTATATTTTTTAATATGTCTCAAACCTTCAGACGAGGTGCTAATTTGATGATGATTCAAAGTCAAATTAAGGAATCAAAACTAATAATATACAACAAACATTTGTATACTGAATTTACTGATTTCAAACATCTCAAGAACCATGTAAAGTATTAAATGACTTAATATATAAGTAGGTAGAAAGATGAAGAATATTTTAATTTATTTCCTAATAATATTCCTTTGATTGTTTTTACGCCTGCCTTATAATGTTATTGAAATCAAAGACTAATCAAAGCAAACTAAATAATAATTTGTTACAATTGTCTAGATTATGATTACCTAAAATAAAGTAATGATGATAATAGTACTATTCTTATAGCAATAAAACATTGATAATCCTGTCTTAAATACAATATGAAAAAAGAATAAAAACAGTAAACAACTTTTTTTTACATTTGGGCGACAAAACTAACAAGTTTGTTTTACAGGCCACAGAACACAAAATAACCAGTTTCATACTGTAGGCAGTGGTGCATGTTTTCCACACGAGTAGTGAAATCGTTATGAATCACTGAAGCTGTAGACTTGATTTACTAAATAGAGATAACAAAGTTGTAATCTATATTAAAAACATTTGAATAAGAAAAATTTCCTTTCACTATAAATTAAATACTTAAAATGTTAATTTATTATTGTAAATTATTTATTTTCAGTTATTAATTTCGATGTGTTATTTATTATTGAAATATATATTAAATAAAATACATAAAAATAAAATCATTTCAATACATTAATTAAAATCATATAAGTTAAAATCATGGTACTAAAATTATAATAAGTGTTTAGTTACAGTGATTATAAATGATAACTGTTAATTTTGAATCATTTAAAAATATTGACTGCTGTTTTCTATATTTTGAACTTATGTCTGTGCATATATTGAAAACATTTTTTATATAATTTATTTTTAGAAACGTTAAAATTGTCATGGCAAAATAGTTTTATGTGCAACGTATTATGTTAGACTTTGTTTGTCTATTATATTATATTGGATTGTTAGTAGATTAAATCCCAATTTCAATTGAAATTATGAACAATATTACAAAAAATATTCAAATATTTACTCCACTATTTACACAGTGAATTGATTTGTTCTTTGTAGATCCAAATATTATTATAGAACACAATACATGTACGAAGTAAAAATAATCAGGAGTTGAAAGCTCTTAAAATTAGTTTATAAAATTACAAAGAAAATTTATAGAAGAAATATTTATCAAATTCTTTAATGTTCTAAAACATATAAAATCATCCATTTGGAGTTGTAAGCTTGGAAGCGCTAGGCCAAATCACAGAGGCGAGTTTTGCCGCCAGCAAAGTTTTACTTTAAGCACAGTCGTTACACTGGCTAAAACTTTCCCTAGCAAAAGTGTAATAAGTTCTCTAACTTTTTCGTTTAGTTTGTATATTTTATCAATAATAAAAAAATATGGCAGAGTTTTTTGATTTTTTTTTTTTAAATTAGGCTATCAGTTGTTTGGAATTACTGTATTTTTATTAGAATGTTTTCGTTAGACTCTATAAATGTTCGATAACATCTGACATTTCTTTAGGTATAATGTACTGTAGATATATATATTTCTATTTTTTTGGCATCGGTTTATTTAATCGTGGAACCTACAAACAAATATTTTTTAATCTAATATAATGATTTTTTATAAAAAAAAATTCAAAAACTTCGGGGTGATGGTACTTGTCAATTTGAACAAAAAATTTCCTTTTGACATGGTATCGGGAAATTCCTTTTTTAGCCTCTAGTCACAATTTTTTTTACACAAAATAATTGTTGTTTCCGTAACGGTTATACTATATGAGTTATATTCTGTATGAAACTTTATTAGACCAATGTTTATTTCAAGGAAGCATTTATTCATATGTGTACTTTCTAAATAGTGGCAATTTTAAATTTCAAAATTTAAAATTCTAATATCACAAAAATGGTAAATAAAAGAAAATGTTACACGTGACAAGAAAGTGGACACATTAAATTATATAACAAATAATAAAAAAAAATGTAAGGATCTGAAAAAAATAACGGAGTTGTCGTGGTTTTCCCATAAAAGTGACCTTAATTTGCATAAATGACAAAGCAAAATCAATGTTTTTACAGATAAACATAAAGATAGATGTTATTACTAACTCCATTATTTGTCGTTAGATACTTACAAATTTGGCCAACTTTCTTTTATCTCGTAGTTTTTTTTTTCTAAGTAATTTTTTCTAAGTAACCGTTTTAGAGATATTTGAGTTTAAAAATATAAAATTGCCACCATTATTAATATAAACATCAAAACAAATGTTTTTCCTCTGGAAATGAACATTGCTGTAATACAGCTTTGTGACAATTAACTTAATACAATAACCCGTTACGAAGTTAGTTATTTGTGTAAAAAACTATATGGCAGTTACTGGCTAAACGAAGGATTTTCGAACATACATTTCTGTTCTTTGCATTGTCAAGGATTTTTTTTTAATTCAGTCATTTTTTATTATTTGTATGTCATTTATTTATTTATTTATTGTTGCTTATATATTGTTATAATTTATACATAGTTTTTATTCATTTGTTTGTTAAATTTTATAGTCTATTGAGTTTGTACAAATGTTGCAGTTGGCGGATTATAATTGTAAATCAAATATTGCTACACTGAATTTCACTTTTTTTTTAATTTTTGTTGTCTAAATATCAATTGGTCACACTACTAGATAAAGTGGCCAGTCAATATCTCATCGATTAATGTAATTTATTGAAGTGTATGTATTTATGAGAAATAAATTCATTTATTCATTTATTCGTTTCAAAACAAAAAAAAAACTTATGTTACAATCGTATATTTGAACGAAATATACTAAACAAATTTTATATCGGCATAATTTTGATAAAAATTTTAACGCATTATCTGCCAGTGAAATAAGATAGCATTAACCCTTTGAGCGTTAAACATAGATTTTTCGGTCCAGCTTTCCAAACTTCGAGCGTTAGAGTAAATTTTTCAACGGTTAGAAAACGTAACGTAATTTCATAGTGAATGACAGAAATGGAGCCATGATCACTACCACCGGGAGGTTCTCAGCTATCTGAAAACACCAATTTCAAATGGTGAAAAGTGATTGGTTATTTTTAATATGTAATTAAACATCGGGGAAAAAACTGCTGTCATTTGCCAACTTTGTAAACAAAAAAATACGTTTTTTAAGGTTATGAATTATTAAGTGTTATTAACACTGTTAATTTACGTTATTGGAATAAATTAATGTGTTTAATTTAGTTTATAACCATAAATATCAGTATAGGAATTAGTGTATTGTTCCCAGCTTGATTTTACATGTGTTCTTATGGAATTAGGGTACTGCAGGTTATATTTTGTTTTTTCTTAATATATATTTTTTTCAAATTCTTCTTGTCTCTATTAATTATATATTCTCTTGTTCTCCATAAAACTATAAGCAAAAGGTATATATTGGAATTTTGATTATTTGTATCTAAAATTATTTTAGAGGAGAGCAAAGTTACGTCAAATATTTTATATGGACTTTTTAAATTTTAACCCATAGCGTAGCCTAATTTTGGTAACAAAGAGTTATTATAAAAATTTTGTATCGTTAAATAGTTCATTTTATTTACTTTCATATAATATATACATTTATAGTGGTAATCCACAACATATTTTTTTACAGATTTTTATTTAAAAGTATGCAAAACAGTTAATAAATGTGTAAAGCTCCAAGGGTACAACATTGAACCATTGGAGAGTTAATTGTTTGGATTCTAAGTCAATGGCTGGTTCTGCCTGTTATCACTAGCAGTAATACTAACACTATCATACTAGGAGCAAAACTCGTAAATATTCTCTGAAAAATTGCATATATATTTTACAAATTATTTTTCAATGGCAGCTATTTTGTTCACAATTGAGAAAGAGCTCTAGCTTTTGCCATTTGTCTATTTTTGAAGCTTTTTTACTCAATAGGGGTTGATTTTATCAAAATAGATTTTTGAGTCCCATACAAAGTATGGTGGTAAAAAAATACTATAAAAATCCTACAACTGTATTACAGTTATTGCCTTAACCAGAATAGTTTCATCTTGTTTCTTTTAGAAACAACATTTTTTGTCCTTACTTAACTTTCACACTGTATGTAATTTATGAAAATGCTAAATTATATAAATTTTGCTTTTTAACGGTAATTGTCATAGGTTTTTTTACTAAAACTTCTATGTCTATTAAAAACGTCCAACAGTTCAAAACGTCAACAGCTTATATAGTTTCTTCAGCTAGGACATTAAAGCTGGAGCTGTAGAGTGATGACGTCATTAAGGCAAATGGCGGCAACGTCGTGACGACATAAACTTACAACTGTTCTCTACTGTATTATAAGACTTAACCTTGGACGAAATAATAATAACTTCTGATACTTATGTTATATATATTTCGTTCAAGGTTAAGTCTTATAATACAATAGAGAACAGTTGTAAGTTTTATGTCGTCACGACGTTGTCACACTGTAGTTATATATATATATATATATATATATATATATATATATATATATATATATGTATGTATGTATATATGTATACATATATTTTTGTAGAGTGAAAATATGACTACTTCTAAAACAATAAACTTATAGCGTAAAATAACATTTAAGAACTATAACAATAACCAGTATACAATAACAGATAAAACTAAGTAGTGGAGCATTAACAAATAACAATAATTAGGTGGACTGCAACAAACAAATAGTAAAAGGTAACAAATACCAATAAATAATAAAGAATGAACTAAAGAGGCTTATTCACTCTGTTATCGAAGGACAGCTCAGAAAAAAAACTTCCAAATGAGCAGTTAATTCACTTTCATTTCTAATAATTCCTGCCCACTAAGACCTGGACTATAGCTGGGTGAAAGATAGTGGCTTCTAAAGAAAGTTTTAGACATATTCCTTCTTTATAAGACTAAATCAATATTGCTAAGCAGTTCAGGATGTCTTTGACCAGCTTGTAGAGGGTTACAAGTTCTGTATGCCGACGTCTCAGCTGCAATGGTGAAAGCTCAAACATGCATCTACCTCCTCCATAGGATTAGTCCTGTAGATATAATATACCCCAACCTGTTACCCAGCCTAATGATAAATCTCAGGTGAACTCCTTCAAGTAATTCAATGTGGTTTGTTTGTTAGGTTGTCCTTAATACGGATTCATAATGAAAAATAGGGCAATAGTACGCACAAGCAACTTGAACAGTGACAAGTTTAGGAGAAGTGAAGTCAATTTTTAATTTTACTATACAAGAATATTAATTATTTCAATAATTAATACCAGGTGTAACACTTATTCTATTATTAGTCGGTTCTTTGAACATGAGTGGAGTCGCATTAATGCGACGATTACCAGTGTTGTTTAAATATGATTATATAGTCTTGTAAGTAGAGTTTTACACTTAAGAACAGTAGGTATTTCAATCTGGCATTTTCAAATTGTTCCATTTTGTTAAATAACTACAATCTTTACGGTAACTATACGTGAACAGTTTTTTTTGCAAATTGTTATTGACAATGTATATGCCACACGTTAAATCTATTACATCAAAATTGTATAATAGAAGTCATAAAAAGGTAATACTCTTTAGGAGCGCCAGAAAAAATGCAATTACGAACACAGGTGGCTAGCCTGTAGTGTTGTACTCCCTTTTACGGATTTACACACTAAAAACACCCATCTACTCTTTGGGACTCTAACCTGGAATTGTTTATCAAATTGAGTCAGTCTAGACTAAAAAAATAAATTAGGAAATTTATTTCTAAATTAGGCGTAAGCCTAATTTAGAAATAAATTAGGCTTACGCCCGTGGCGCTCGCTCCTTATCCACTATCCAGCCTCTTGGTCAAAGGATCCGGGTCACTTCGCAGTCCAGATCGGGTTTCTTTTCCAGGATGATGCCCGGCCTAACTGTGATAAACAATCCCATTTGCCTTCTTTGTCCATAATCTTATAACAAATTGTGTAAACCGAAAAATTACTGATTTTTCTTGTTTCCTCCATGCGGGGCCTTTCCTAACGCCGACAGCGGGAGAAGGTGTGTTCCGCGTCTTCAAGAAAAATGCAATCCAGTGAACCGGTCTTGCCCATCCGGTTCAGGTACGACTTGAAATAGCCATGACCTGACAGGAACTGTGTGAGGTAGTAGTCTACCTCGCCATGGTTTGCACCTGCTCGATGAGTCACGCAGTCCATCGTCCTCGAGCGTCGTGCTCCCAGCTGTGTTGCCACTGCTGGAAGGTTCGGGCGCGCTCTCCGAATCTTGCTACGTCCTTGCCGATCTCGCCTTCTCCCCTGGTAAATCGCCTTTCTCTCCCCTGCCAAAAGCTTGACAGGGATTACGTTGGCAACCTCTAGGACAGAAGGCTTGGATACTGTCCGATAGGCGGAACACACCCAGAGCGCAGCTTGACGGGGAGCCCATTCGAGTCGTAACCTATATAATCCCTTGCTGAGAGCATCTGCCCAAACCTCTGCTCCGTAAAGGAGCACAGGCTGGACTGCGGACATCAATAACAGTCTTTTGCTGGAACGAGGACTCTGATATTGGCCATCAGCTTATTAAGATAAGAGACCATCTTTGTTCACAGTACGAAAGATGTGATTCCTACAGCTTAACTTGTTGTCGACTGCGACTACGAAGTAATAATAAGAAATATTCACTTCGTACTACTAAGAAATGCTGATGACATCGCAGAAATCATTGCTGCACGCAACGTTGAGCTGCCCCAACTAAAGTTGAACCAAATCATGCGTATGGCCAACACTTGGATGTCGGATCACGGTCTCTCTCTTGTTGTCAGTAAGACGGAGATCGTGATCCTCACGAAGAAGAAAATCGACACTGTCATCCCGTTCCAAGTGGAAAGGGAGGGAGTCCAATCAACCCGTGCTGCCAAATACCTCGGGGTTATGGTGGACACCAAGTTAAGCTGGAGGAATCAGCTCTTCCGTACGGCCAACAAGGCCGCTAAGGTAGTCACTTACCTTAGTAGGCTGATGCCCAATGTCGGGGGTCCCCGATCCAGTAGAAGACGTCCGTTGATGTCCGTGGTTCAGTCCGTGCTTCTTTATGGAAGAGAGGTGTGGGCAGACGCTCTAGATGAAAAGTTCTACATGTTGCGACTCACCCGGGTTCAGCGTCAAGCGGTGCTCCAGGCGTGTTTGCCTACCGGACAATGTCCGAGCCTGCGGTCCTGGTGGTCGCCGGAGTCATCCATGTCAAGCTCTTGGCAGGAGAGAGGTAAGCCATTAATCGAAGACAAAGCGAGATCGGCAAAGACACGACAAGAACAGAAGAGCGCTCTTGAATTTTCCAGGAGGGGCAATACAGCTGGGAACACAACACCCGAGGACGATGAACTACGCGACTTATCAAGCAGGTCCATCCAAAGGTTCAACAGCGGTATAAGGAGTTGCACTACTACCTGACCCAACTATTTATAGGTCACGGCTATTTTCGCCCGTACCTGTACGCGATCTGCAAGACCGGTTCACCTGACTGCATATTTATTGCCCGAACGTTCCCGAAAATGCGGAGCCCACCTTCTTCCGCTGCCCCCGTTGGGAAGGGCCCCGCCTAGAGGCTACACAAACTTTGGGTGCATTTTCGGTGGACTAGGTCTTCCAAATGATCTTGGAGAATGAGGGCTGTTGGGATTGGTTGTCACAGTACGTCTGGGGCATCCTTCTTAGAAAAAAGGCTGATCTGCACCGATAAGGCTCAGATCCCCTGACCGAGCGGTGGGTTAAGGAGTGAGCTCAAATGGGCTTATTCTAATTTTGGCCTAGTCCGATGTAATTTGACAAAACATTTCTAGATTTGTTCTAGATTCTAGAACTTCTAAAACTTCTTAGATCTAGATTCTAGATTCGTTAAGAGTAGAGGAGGTTTTTAAGTGGGGACACCTGTTTTTAGGGGAGCCCCACACTACAGGCTGGATCCTTGTGTGCGTAATTCATTTTTCCTGACTTAAAAAAAATTAGTAATACTATAGTGTGTTACTAAGAAATACTAAAAATAATAAGTATACTAACAAATTCTTAATACGAGGTTTGAAGTTGGAAAGTTTCTTTAACCAGAATTCATCCTAAGTAAAATTGTAGAACAACAATAAAATATGTCGTTGTAACTTTAAGTATTAAAGCTTTGTGGTTAATTGTAAATATTGTAACAAATATTTAATTCATCATGGTTTACTTATAGATTTTGCTTGTTAAAAAAATAATATACATATATATAGAATAAGGCACGTTATGGAAAAATGCATAGTCACCGCTAAAAGGTTTGTTATGCAAATTTTAAAGCATTCAATTTAAGAAGAAGAAGAGAATAATGTGGCCAATAGTTCTTCTTGTTTCACTTGAGTGGTGAGCTAATTTGACTGCAGCTATGAATATTATTTGTGGAATTAAAGTTTGTTAGAATGAGCTCAATATACAGTATGATTGAAAAGTCCAGGAACGGTGAAATATATTTTTTACCATTATAGATAAAGTAATGAAACTTGGTGTATCAATAATAGAAATAAATTTCTACTCTTTTAAGCTATCATCACCTTTTTATCCCTTAAGGGGGACGGCCCACAAGGAGTCAGACAAAATTCTTAAATAGCAGCAAAGGTCAAGTTTGGTATTAAATTAAAGGTTTTACTTATCAGAGTACAATGCCACAAACTAGACTTCAAATGGATGGCCGAGACGGAAATGGCAGGAAAACAAAGTTACCATTAAAATCATATGGGTAAAACTTAAAAATGCAGCAATAACTTTCTTAAAACTCCACCTTTTGACGTCGGGTTTGTGGCCTATTACTCCAAATGCAAAGACGTTTAAAATTATGTATGATGTGACAAGGGACAAAGCTGATTTCTGTAAGACTTTCAAGAGGGACATCCCTTAAAGGGTGTGTAAAATTAAACTTCTTTGGCCCTTGTCACATCATACACCATTTTAAACGTCTTTGCATTTGGAGTAATAAGCCACAAACCCGACGTCAAAAGGTTGAGTATTAAGAAAGTTATTGCATTTTTAAGTTTGATCCATATTATTCTAATGGAAACTTTGCTTGCCTGCCATTTTCGTCTCGGTCATCCATTTGAAGTCTAGTTTGTGGCATTGTACTCTGATAAGTAAGACCTTTAATTTAATACCAAACTTGACCTATGCTGCAACTTAAGAATTTTGTCTGACTCCTTGTGGGCCGTCCCCCTTGAGGGATAAAAAAGTGATGATAACTTAAAAGAGTAGAAATTTATTTCTATTATTGATACACCAAGTTTCATTACTTTATCTATAATGGTAAAAAAAATATTTCACCGTTCCGGGACTTTTCAATCACACTGTATTTATTGACTCAACTTATTTTAAATTTTAAATGCGCTTCTTCAATTTTTAACGTATGTAAATATGTTAGAACTATTAAAATGATTTCTTTTAGATACTGTATTACAAACAGTTTTTGATTATTTATTTATAACCATCACATACTTTATTTCTATTTATAAAGCCTTATAAATAGACTTAAAGGTTTGACGAAAATAAACTCTATTCAATGTAAAATATAAAGGTTTTATGCCTTTGGCTTCTATAGACATGATTTAACAATAAAAGTCCATTGTGAAAACGCTGTCAATTTTACCTCATTGCAATTTTACCTACTTGAGACATAAAAGATCTAATCCTGACAATGCATTTATCCCTGGTTTAGGAAATGAATATAATTTTGATAAAATATATGTTGTAATTTAGTCTTAATCCCTTTAATTTAAAAATGTATTATTTTAATTGAACACTAAATAACATATTAACTTATCTGACTTTCAGTAAACAAGAATACACAAGTCTTACAAATAAATCTGTGTAAGTTGTTCAAAGACCAAAATCGTTAATCACAGAATTGCGAAACTTATGAGTAGTGTGTTTTGGTTACCGCTGGCTCAGGTCAGCTGCCCCGGAAGCCATGCGCCGGGGCACACAGCTTCCGGTCGGTTATTAAACGAGGGGGAGGAGGTGGGGTTTGCGTTTGAATCAAACCTGCGCATAAATTAAAAGTTAGTTCAAAACCGAAATTCAACAGTTGAACAAAAGTAGAAGTTAGTTGAAAAAGGAGAGGGGATAATTGTTTCAAGGTCACACGGAGGGAGTTTTAAAAAAGACTGAACTGCTAAGAGTTCAGTTTAACGTCGATCATCGTACAGGTCAGTCGAAACCGACGAGCGATCGAAGAATAGCTTCAAGATCATTCCTCGCCGTCGAAGATACATCCGAAACTTGGACGGGGTCCTGCGGATTTGGTGGAGGCGAAGTTCTCGGAGGATTCTCTCTCGGGTGGGTAGTAGATGATATTTCGTGAAATTGTACTTGTTCCTGGTTTGTATCCATCTCTGTTTAGCGTAACCTAGAGCGGAGTTGTTGTCAGTTGAAGAGCGTATAGAATAATGAAGCAGGAATTGTCGTGAGCGCGCTTATATAAAGAATGGTGGGGATGAAATAGAAAAACCTGTTGAACACAGTCGATAGGTGTAACAAGTTCGAAGTTGTAGAAACGTAACATCGAACGTAAAATATTGTGAATAACACTATCGTCAACGTGAACCCGCGAAGTCCTAGCCGAGTATAACGGGTTAAAACTTAACTTCTTCCTTACCTTTGTTAAATTAGATTTGATCTTTGAAACCGAAGGTTTGGGTTTATTCCGTAATATATGTTGTGTCCGCAAAAGTTTCAACCTCAAACATTGCGTATCCATCATAAGAAGTATGTCAGACGTGTAGAAGTCAGAACAAGACAAATGAGTGAGATATAATGTCGAGCACGAGAAGGTGATTCAAACAGGATGACATGTGCCAATGTAAATGAAATTTCAGGTTAGTATTAATTAGTCTTGTACAATGAAGTTGGCGAAACGTATATATAATGAGTAGGAAGGATGTGAACACCGCAAATGCGAGTTAATTAATGGTCGCGGTGCGATGAACAATCTCCATTTATAATGGTTATCGCGTGGGAAGATCCGTTCCGCATGAGCACACAAGCGGGACCCCCCCCCACAAAAAACGGAGCCCCCCCCTCCACTACTTCCCCCACTCCTTCGGGTCAATGGCCGGTTATGACCGGTTGAAATGAAATGACTCCATCTAGTTAAACTGAATTAAACATGGCAGCTCCCATAAAAAGTTCTAACCTCAAACCTTGGTTTCGCTCCGACTCCTCATTCGACTTTTATACTGCTGCGAACTGGACCGTACTGGAGTGAAAATAACCGTACCGCGCATGCGCTAATTTCTCCCACTATTGCGCTTTACTCCCCCACCACTTCCCCCACCTCTCAAAATCCGAGGAGCGATACGAGCCCGATCTTCGCGTCAGTCGTCAACGAATTTTCATAGCGAAAAGTCGTTGGCGATTCGGTAAGAGGTTTCAAATATATAGTAGGCCTATATATATTTGAACTTCTTATACTACGTTGCGTTTTTAATGCAATGTAGTATGTGTGTGTGTGTGTGTATGTATATATTAGTTGTAAGGTGTACTTATTTTAAGAATTAATATGCGCATTGCGATGTTAGTTATAAGTTGTGTTTAGCATTAAGGTGTATTAATTTTTAAGAATAATGATGGTATTTTGATTGCGTTGAATTATTTTGTTTTTAATAATCTGTTGTTGTTTTGCCTTACAGCTAGATGATAAGGGGTAGATTAACTGTAAATTCAGAAGTTCAGTTGAACTTCACTTAGAAGGGGTGGGACATCCGCACATTGTAGGTAGCGGACTAGGTTTTTGCATTTTGTTTAGGAATATGATGGGTGGGATTAGTTGGGTGGGTGTTAGAGTTGCGTTTCTGCATTAGCTGTTCCAGTTTCCCTTCGAATTCACGGTTACGGATGGACCCGGACCGGACCGTTACGGATGGACCCGGACGGTCCAAACAAAATTGCGTCGATGTCCCTCGCAGAACGTAACTAGTGGGTTGGGATTGGGAACCGTTAGGCAAACAGGGTGGTGGGAACAGTTACTACTGTTCCCATCACCTTGGTTTTTTATAAGTGTTGAATGACCTTGACCCACTTTTGGAAGGGTCAATGACCGTTCCGCATGAGCACCCAAGCGGAACCCCCCCCTCCCTTCCCCCTTCCTCCTTCCCCTTCCCCTTCCACCTTCTGGTCACGGCCGGTCGCTAACCCTTCTCATTAGCATACCGTTATAAAAGACGCACCGTCTACGGCTAACGTTTTATTCTGATTCAAGACGTTACGCTGCGAATACAGACTTGTAACCATGTCATCTCTGCCTACAACATCTTCTACTACGGCTTCTACTACTACAACTTCCACTACTACAATTTCGACTACTACAACTTCCACTACTACAACTTCGACTACGGTTTCAACTCCGGTGAAGAAAACCCTTCGTCTGAAAAATGTTCCTGCCTGGTGTAGGAATCAACTTCAATCCACGCCTTCAACTTCTGGAGCTCCTTTTCCTCCGGCCAGCAATAACGCACCTCGCAGCATCTTTTCACCACCTTCATCTTCAAATGAGTCTATGCCGCCACCACAGAAGCCAGCTCCTCGATCTAACGAACCGTCAATCGAAACCTTAGTTCATCAACTCAGTACACCTGTTATTCCACTATCACCAATGCCTCCTACTCCACCACTTACTATTCCTAAAGATCACACCTATCCTAAAAATCAACCTCCCAAGTCTGCTCCTTCAGAGCGTTTCCAATTATTAAAAGAAGAGCGTCGTAGGGCATTTAGCCGTCCCACTACTTGCCCTGAAGTGCTCGCTAGGGGAATTAAGAAAGGATCAGCTTGTGGAAGGAAATGTGTTAAGAACGAGAGTTTCTGCCGTGTACATATCGTGAAACATCTTTCCGAACCACAACTGGCAGAAATCCCCACTGTTGAAGACGATCCTGAAATCATATCCGTCAGAGGAGAGAGGCTTAAGAAAGGTTTGAGATATTTTTTTCTAAGTGTTGTTGACCACCAACACATATTGGCAAAATGTAACGGCAAAAAATATCAAATTAAAGTTCCTGACAATTTGTGTAAAGAAAAGAGATTTAACAATTTAGATTCTCAAGACTTTCTCCTCAGGGATAAAAAGGATCGTATTACAAGGTGGGGGCGTAAACAGTAAATTCACATAGTTTTTTCCAAATTTTGTTAAAAAAATAATGGGGGAGAAACACAATGCGTTATAGCGTTGTATAATTTTTTAACACTCTAAGTCTCGTGACCTACTTTTCTGAGGTCGTTATACAGTTATATGACCTCTTTGACTTGCATTGTTTGCCGGTGTAGGTTCATATAGCGTGCAAAGAATGGTTTGTAATGAAATATCATCAGCATTCAAAGAGAGACTGTTGTTTTGCAAGTTAATTAGTCTTCATTAGCACACAACAATTATCGCGTGGGAAGATCCGTTCCGCATGAGCACTCAAGCGGAACCCCCCCCCCACAAAAAACGGAGTCCCACCCCACAAAAAACGGAGTCCCCCCCTTCCCCCCACCCCTTCCCCCACTCCTTCGGGTTAATGACCGGTCATGACCGGTTGTGTATCCCTCTCCCTACTTCTACTAACAAAGGTGGGAGCTCATTATACCGTTCCAGTCACGGTTACTAGTTACATTCGCTTTCTCATTCCGACTCCATACAGCGATGCCGCCGGTCGAGTCACCAGTATTTCACGAGTACGTTGTTGATACCTACGAGGTTTCGGAATTCGAACCCGAAGGTGTCAACAACACGCTTGACATCCCATACCGGATTCAATATGATGAAATAATTACAATTTACGCGGATCCCCGAAACCCTCGTCTGTCTCTTGATGGGGTTTTCAAAGAAATGTTGCAGATCATAGAGGATGGTGATGTGTTAGAAATAACAAGCTTTGTGACCGACGACAAAGATCAAAACAGCTTGTTATTTCAGCAACCTCTAGGAATTGACGATTTGTACTGGTGGCTCGATCGTTTTTGCACAACATTGCGGCATGAGCCTCAAACAAGCCCTTGCTTCCAAGCGACAGCTCATCGCTGGTAAGCTTTGCCTCAATGAGGCAAAAAAAACGGCCCTTTTCAGGGCCACCTAAGACTTGAATTTACGCATGTAAGCTACTCAGCTTACTTGCGACTTCGAAATAAGTTCTGCTACGCGGCCAGTTTTGTCCGTGAAGTAGTAATGAAAGGAGGGTTCTGTGTTAGGAAGGGTCAATGACCGTTCCGCATGAGCACTCAAGCGGAACCCATGTTCACTCAAGCGGAACCCCCCCCCCACAAAAAACGGAGCCCCCCCCACTTCTTCGGGTCAATGGCCGGTCATGACCGGTTGTCTACCAACCGTTAACGGGTTCTCATGATACCGTTACACTTGCCACTCCGTTACATTTGCTACTCCAGAGTTTTCATTCCTATTGAAGAGGCCGCAGCTGCAACAACGTAGATATGCCTACTCTATTTGAATTATGTCTGCAACAAATAATTTCAAATATAGTGTTATTCGAATTTGCATTAAACAATGCAAATTTTCCACCAACACTACGTCAAGTAGTGCATTCTTTTTATAAAGAAAACTTTGGAGTTTTTCATTACCTTCAGTATAAATTTATGGATGGAACAAATATGTGTTCAGAATGCGGTTCGGCTTCAGTAGGAATTGGACTATTGGATTTTATATTAGAAGGTGGAATTCAGGAATACAAGGCTTACTTGTCATACAAGTTCATCATCCCAGAAGAAGAAAAATGCGATATTTGCGCAGTTAAATTGTACAAGTTTATACACGCCGATCCTGCTGAAATCGATTTGGAAAACAACGGTGAAGTCCCTCATTTCTTTATGACTTAAGCTCCATAGCAGTCCACCAAACTCAGCCAAACGGCCCTTTTCAGGGCCACCTAAGACTTAAATTTAGGGATGTAAGCTATTTAGCTTACATGCGACTTAGCAGAAATAAGTTCTGCTACGCGGCCAGTTATGTCCGTGTAGTAGTATTAGAAGGAGGGTTCTGGTCCCGTGACTATCGCGTGGGAAGATCCGTTCCGCATGAGCACTCAAGCGGAACCCATGTTCACTCAAGCGGAACCCCCCCCCAAAAAAAAACGGAGCCCCCCCCCTCCACTACTTCCCCCACTCCTTCGGGTCAATGGCCGGTTATGACCGGTTGTTGACTCCATCTAGTTAAACTGAATTAAACATGGCAGCTCCCATGGAAAGTTCTAACCTCAAACCTTGCTATCTGGATCGGAATCACTTCATGCTATTGCGCATGCGTCGAGTCCTGTATTACTCCATTTAGTGCTACTGCGCCTGGAAAGACGAGTTCTCCGTATCGGAATCACTCCATGCTATTGCGCATGCGCCGAGTCTGTATTACTCCATTTAATGCTACTGCGCTTGGAAAGTTCTAACCTCAAGCCTTGGCTTAACGTTATTGCGCATGCGCTGCACCCACTTCTCCGTTTTACTTTTACACCGCTATGAACTGGACCGAATTGAACCAATCCCGTTACGCTCCCCCCACGCCAGTCTCCTCATTTGCATACCGCTATAAATGTGGAGCAAGCGTCGTTCTCTCCTTCATTCTGCTTTCACGCGCCACACTTGTTGTTTCGTCTTTGCCGGCATTATTTTGTTTTAAAATGCTTCCTCACCTTAATGAAGAGTTCAATCCTTCCGAATATGCTGATGTTTACCAACAACATGTAGAAGATCCGATAGATTTCTACGATAGTAGCAGTGAGAACGAAGATGATAGCAGCAGTGAAAATGAAGAGAATGAAGAGAGTGAAAATCAAGAGAGTGAAAATGATAGTAGCAGTGAGAGTGAAGATGACCATGAAAATAACATTAAACTTGATGAACAAATGAGACCATTTTACTTCGATGAACAAGATCCTCTTGATATGGTAGAAAGATTCATTGCTGAAGCACACAAATGGCTAAATTCAGGATAAAATGTTATAATTGGTTCAGCTATTCTGTATCATGATAGTAAGTTCTTTTGTGTAACACCAAATACTAGAGAACGTATGTTGACTTGGCGGGATGATGTACTGAGGTGTCACGAGTACAATATTAGCATTGGTAGCTACTTTGTCGCACAAGTGGGCTTGTGGGTCTAATGTGGCTAGTGTCGCCACACAAACCTTCCCTCACCCCCCACCCTATCCCCTCCCAGTCCTTATTCCTTCCCCCTCCCCATTTTTAAAACTCATAAAAGGCGGACTATGAACCTTCAGGTTTTTAGTCTGTACTTGCACCGTCAAGATGAGTACAAGACTTGATGGTTTCATATCCAATGATATTAATATATGGAGTTTGATAACAAACTTACGCATTAAAATTGAAGAAACAATTATGGCAAACAATGGGATAGGAGTTATTGTTATTGTTTCATTACTAAGACATATTGACTTTTTGTATGATATAAAAGTAACAATCAACAATATTAATGAACTATTTCCCTGGACAATATTTATTCGCGATAAAATTGAAGAGCAGAAAATTACAGTAGATGTGCTAGCAATGAAATATAACCTAGATAGAGAAGAATAACTACAAAACGCTCTCCCCCCCACCTTCTTTTATGTTGTGCAAAAGAGTGGGGAGTAAGAGAATATAAGACTAAGAACGCAATACATAGTTCGTTATTCGAGGTAAAAGAAGTGGTGAACAAATGTGTTGTTGCGATAAAATTGAAGAGCAGAAAATTACAGTAGATGTGCTAGCAATGAAATATAACCTAGATAGAGAAGAATAACTACAAAACGCTCTCCCCCCACCTTCTTTTATGTTGTGCAAAAGAGTGGGGAGTAAGAGAATATAAGACTAAGAACGCAATACATAGTTCGTTATTCGAGGTAAAAGAAGTGGTGAACAAATATGTTGTCTAAAGATACTCCATTTGTTAATTATTTTGAAGTTAAAAATGTTTATATTAGTACAGATGAAATGGAAGAAGACAATATAGAGGAAAATTATAACGAAACTGATAATTATTCAACGATGGATGAAGAAGAAATGGAACAGTTTGAACAAGAAATCTTTGAAGAAATGATAAATGATAGTGACGAAGATATAGTTAAAGAAGCAATTGATATATACATATTAGATTCATCATTGGATTCACCCATATCACCTTTACTGTCTTCTGAATCCGAACACGAATTGGACTAAGATAGTCCCCCCACTTTATTGTTTTAAGTAAGTCCTATAAATTGTGAATTTTGTCATTAGTAAGTCAACATTTGTTGGAGCTACATGTATGGTTAAGAATGTCTCCTAGAGATACTTCTTTTATACAATTAATTGAAATTGTGAAACAACGAAATATTACGTTAGTTCAAGAAGAAGATGAAGTTGAAACGACCGACATAATACAAGATCCTGTAGAAGAAGTGATGGAAGTAACAGAAATTGATCAAGAACCTTCAATGATGGAAATGGTTGAAGCGCAAAACGAATCTCAAGATGTAGAAGAGACTGTTCCATATTCGGTTTTTTGGGATTTTGCATCAAATATTTTTGTTGTAATTCAAATTGAAATTAATAATCTTGAAGAAGTGGTGGGGGAAAATTCCCCCCACCACTAGTTTAAGGTTGGTGGGGGAATGTTCATAAATGTGTTGGTTATTTGCGTAGAAGCTTATTCGTCAGGAAACTGTTGACTAAAAATGTTCAATCCTAACGCACCATCTTCTTCAAGTAACTGTCAAATACAAACGTTTTGTGCTGTACCTTTTGAACCTTCATACTATAAAATGATAGGTATTCATGAGATTGCAATCAGTGATCAGAAAATGTTCAAAGTATTCTGTTCTCGACTTAATAGAACCTTACGTCTACCACCAAATACGTTCACTTACAGGCTACCCCTGATAGACAAAGATGATGTAAGAAAAATACCAATGATTCAAGTGAAATTTCTGGAAGATGGAATTCTTGTTAATTTAAGAGAAGTATATCATAATGAATATTCGAAAAGACTGGCTTTCAACTTTCTTAAGGAAAATGTAGGACGTGAAAAATATCAGTATCCAGAACCATTTTACACATACCTTTTTGAAAATGGAGCAAGTGTAACAGTGGAAATAAGTATCAAATTATTGTAATTCCCCCCACTACTAGCCTAAAGTTGGAGGGGGAAGTGCATAAATGTGTTGGTTTTCTGCGTAGAAGCTCATTCTTCGATATTGTTCACCAAAAATGTTTCGTCATATTCCTTGTGATCCAACCTCTTCGTTCAGGGAGAATCAAAGATTGAAAAGACTAGAAAAGGAAAAACAAGACCGACAAGATATGAACATGGAGTTCAATCGACTACAATTTCAAATACCCGGAATTGCAATGGGAGCACCAAAATTGAAAACTCTACACTGGGCTGGAAGTTACATCAAGTATTTAAAACTACAAGTCGAAGCAAGAGATTTAAAATTGAAGAAATTGGAAATGGAAAATCAGGAAATGAAGAAACTAATATCACACATGTCTGGTAATACTACAGTTCAAAAAGGTGAAGAAGAAGGAAAAGAAATATTAGGAATCTAAATTATCAACAATCTTCTTAGAGAATGGGGAATAGATCACTTTGTGGTAATGGAATAACATGCCGCTTAGTGATCTATTCCCAGTTCTCGCTTGATATCCAATGACCTTGACCTATATAAAAGTGGTGGGGGAAAAATCATATAAGAAAAAGGTTTTAGATGTAACTATCAGTTTAAGTCTAACACGATGGATAGGTTGTTGGTTCTGTGTTTACAAGAAATTATCAATAATGGGTTTCTTTACCATTACATCATGAGATCAAATGAGTGTGAAATACCTAAAGCAATTCGTGAGATGCTTATTGAATTTAAGAAAGACAATTATGGATTTGCTATCTATCTTGCTTATACTTTTAAAGACGGTACAAAAATGTGTCATGATTGTGGAAAAGCGTCTGTTTTAGATTTTGAACAATTCCAAGATGATGGAGGTAGGTTAGTTCATTTTGTAAAAGCTCAAATAATGAAATTCGAAACATGTAATAAAACTTGCGACATTTGTGCACAGTGTTTGTTTGAATTTATTAAGTATCGTGCATTCAAACCATAATACCCCTTCCACGTATAAAGGAGAGGGGGAAAATAGTGGGGGTTATAACTAGGTGGGGGAAACGTGTATAAATGCAGGTTGTCTGAAGAGAGTTTTATTATTGTTGCGGAATTAGAAGAAACATCATGCAATTCGAAGTGCGTCATTACAAGATCAAATATGAAGAGTGGATTTCCGTTGCGAATTTTATATCATCAAAAGAAGAAGAAAATAAGTTGATGTAAGTATATTGTTATATACATAATGAAGAAAGCCATCACAAAGTGATGTGCTATCTAAACATGCCTAATGTAACATCAAGAAGCCCGGAATTCATAAAATACTTAAAGGAGGAAGATGTGGACGTCACATTAGAAGTATGGTACAAAGATTGAGAAACAAGTATATATCATTATGGTGGGGGGAAAAATATATAAGTCGGTGGCGGGGGGAAGTGTGATAAAAGAAGCAGAAGTTTAGAGAAGAGTTTACTCTGTACGGCGACAGTGAAAGATGGCTGATCCTTCTGCAACACCTGTATTTTCAACTTCAGATTGCCAACAAAATCCAGAATCGAAGATGTTTTGCACTACTCCAACACCAAACTACTATGAAGATCAACAGCTGCAAGTGTCAGCTGCAAATGTCAAAGCCATATCCAAGTTGTATGTACGAGCCAATAACACCATCTTCAGCAAGACTAAGGAAAAACCTAAGAATGAAAGAAAGATATAAGAGAGAAAAGATAGAATTGACAAAATTACAATTAATGGTCCCTACCATTGAAATTGGATGTAGCAGAATACAGACTTTACAGAAAACCAACGCATATTTGATAAAATTATTGGACACTATCGAAGAGTTGAAGAAGAATGGACATTCTCATAAGTAACATCTCCACACACGTTTCCTCCCAAAGAAAAAACAAAAAAAGTATAAAAAATTAGCAAAACCCAAAAAAATTAGATGTAGAATAGAGAGCGAGGAATAGATCACTTTGTGGCAATGGACTAACATGCCACTTAGTGCTCTATTCCTCGTTCTCGCGTTATATTGGACGACCTTGACCTATATTAGTAGGGTGGGGGGAAATTGAAAGTGGTGGGGGAAAATGTATAAAGGACGAGCCTACTATAGTCGAATTATTCCGAAAGCGAACTTGTCACGAGTATGGACTTGACTACAAGTAAAGACGATAAGAAACAAAGGCTTTGGGAAATGGCTAAGGCAAGAGAGTCTAGAATAAAGTTTAAATTTTACAGACTACAGAGATTGATTCCTGGTGTTATGTTAGGTGAAATACGAACAAGAACGGTGGACAAAGCAGCTGATTACATTAATGAGTTACGTACAGAACTAATGATAAAACAAGCAAAAATAGATGAATTGGAACAAATAATAAGACGACACATTGAAATTTCAAACAGTCAACCAATAAACTATGTAACAAAAGATTCAAATTAAACAAAAAAGGAAATGGATTTGGATTTTGGTTATTGATTGAACACTTCTTAGAGAATGGGGAATAGATCACTTTGTGGTAATAAAATAACATGCCGCTTAGTGATCTATTCCCAGTTCTCGCTTAATCTAAAATGACCTTGACATACTTATCAAAACATCATATAAGTCGAATCACAAAGAGTTATTCCTCATTTACTTGAAATGTCACCTGTGGACAACATCGATTATCCAAGGAAACCTCTTGTTGAAATATTGTATAAAATTCAACTAGAAGATTTAAATATGGAAGAAGAGGATAACATCAGTAAAACATCACAAGTAGAAAGCGTAGATGATATGGATATAGATTTAATAACATCAGAAGTTGAAAGCATCAATGATGTGGAGAAAGAAGATGTAAGTGTAATAATATCAGAATCTTCGTCATCGTTTGAATATCAAGAAGTACAAACTGAAACTCCAACTGGAATAGAAAATACAAATGAACAATCGGTTTGTAGAAGACTATTTTCCTCGGATAGTGAAGAAGATGAAGATGAAACAGTGGTGGGGGAACCGTTATAAAGGGAGGAACGAAAGAGCCCATTTCATTTCTCGGCGAAATTTGGAAGAGTAAACATGTATCGTTGCGATAAGTGTTCGGAATCGTTTAACGATGATATTCTATTAGAAATACATAAATAACTATTTCATAACAACGCAGAAGAACAAGAAGAACAAGAAGAACAAGATGAAATCTTAGCAGGACCTTCAACTACTTTACCAAATCTACAAGTATTTGCATTACCTGGTAAAGTAATAATGCATCATAAAATTCAAAATGAAGACTTAAATCTAGAAGAATTTATTAAAGAAGCAAAACCAATCATAAGTAAAACTTTAAAAGATGAATTGAAAAGATTGAACTTTCTTAAATTTGGTTTATTACTAGAAGCTATGTTTATAAATGTACAAGAAGAATTATCACCAAGAGGATTCATAACAAAAAACCGAACCATCATAGAAAGTTCAGACATTGATTCAATAGTAGAAAATTGTATAGAAGAAATATTAACCAAACTTCAGGAACACGAAGGAAGAGGATCCGGATGGAGTCTTACAAGTATTGAAGGATTAGATATAAGAGTTCACAAACATGGATATGGACTAATGGGATCTAGTTACATTCCTTTGCCAAAAAGAATTGAAAATACAAAATCTTGTATAAATGTTCAAAATGAAAATAATGAATGTTTTCGCTATGCTATGACGTCAAAGTTTGTATTACGAAATCCATGTAGACCCAACCAAGAATATGAAGACGCAAGACACAGGTACAATTTTCAAGGAATAACGTATCCCGTTTCTACGAAAGATATATCAAAATTTGAAAAGAAAAATCCCGGCACGTCTATTAATGTTTTTGCATTAGATAGTTCAAACAAAGTGTATCCTTTACGTATTGCAAAAGAAGAGCTACCAGATCATACGGATTTACTACTATTAACGCGAGGAGATGTGTCTCACTATGTGTACATAAAGAAATTCGACTCTCTTGTTAACAAGCAACTTTCAAAAAATAGAAATAAAAAGTTGATTTGCAAGAGATGTTTTAATTTTCAACGAGAAGGAAGACAAGGAAGAGAATGGTTACAAGAGCACAAAAGATTGTGTAACAATAATTATGAAGCAAAGATTATTTTACCTTCGCAAAGCAGAGCATTCGTTTCATTTGAAAAAGTTCATCATCAATACCGTATCCCTTTAGTTGTGTATGCAGATTTTGAATCAACACTTGTTCCAGTTGAAGATGAAAATTGTGAAGCAAGAAAAAGTGTAAAGTATTAAATGCACAAACCAAACAGTTTTTGTTTGATGATCAAATCAACATTATCAGAAGAACATTTAAACAGATATAAATTAACTTCAGAACCTCTAGTATATCGTGGTGAAAATGCGGAAAAAATATTTCTTGATCACCTATATTCAATAGCTGGAAATACACAAAGCTTATATACAAATATTGTACCAATGAAACCGATGGACGAAGAAGAAGAAATTCAACATGAAAATGCGACTCGCTGTTTCTTGTGTAAAAATGATTTTACTATTGAGAATTATAAAGTTAAAGATCACGACCACCTCACAGGTTATTACAGGGGTGCTGCTTGTAATAAATGCAACTTGAGCTATCGTTTACCACTATTTATCCCTGTGGTTCTGCTTAATCTCAGTGGGTACGACGCTCATTTTATAATACCTGAATTAGGAAGAGACTACGGTAAAATCGATGTGTTAGCTGAAACTTCAGAGAAGTTCATAAGTTTTTCCAAAGAAGTTGGAAACGTCAAACTAAGATTCTTGGACTCCTACCGATTTTTGCCGTCAAGTTTATCCAAACTTTCTGAAAACTTAAGGAAACAAGATTTAATCGAAACGAAGAAGATTGTAAACAGCAACAAACTGAATCTGGTACTTCGAAAAGGTGTTTTCCCATATGATTACATAGACAGTTTAGAAAGATTTAATGAAACATTACTACCTCCAAAAGAAGAATTTAAAAGTAAACTGTACGACATGGATATATCTCAAGATGATTATGATCATGCATGCAAAGTATGGAACGAATTAGGATTTAGAACGTTGGGCGAATATTCAGATTTCTATGTTAAATTAGATGTGACTTTATTATGCGATGTGATGGAAGAATTTAGAAATACATGTTTAGCGTCATATGGATTAGACCCTCTTCATTCGTACACTTCGCCTGGACTAGCGTGGCAAGCCATGTTAAAAGAAACAAATTGTAAATTACAACTTCTTACAGATATAGATATGGTGTAGATGTTAGAATCAGGATTTCGAGGAGGATTGACGCAAAGTGTAACACGTTATGTTAAGGCGAACAATAAGTATTTGCCCGATTATGATGCATCAAAACCAACAACATTTCTGGGTTATTTTGATGCAAATAACTTATACGGATGGGCAATGTCGAATCCCCTTCCATATGATAATTTCAAATTGATAGACCCAGAATCAATTGGAAACATAATGGATATACCGAAATATGGAGAAACTGGTTACATATTTGACGTTGATTTTGAATATCCCGAACATCTTCACGACGAACATTATGATTTACCGCTTCTTCCGAAGACTGAAATTTCTCCAACTGGAAGATGGTCGAAATTATTGATGACTTTAACCAACAAGTCTCGGTATGTTGGGCACTACTGGATGATACAACAAGCCTTAGACTTGGGATTGAGAATTACAAAAATTAATCGAGTACTACAATTCTCTCAATCTTGTTGGTTAAAACCGTACATTGACAACAACACAAGAAGAAGAGCCGCCGCTACATCAAGTTTTCAAAAAGATTTCTTCAAACTAATGAACAACGCAATATTTGGCAAGACTTTGGAAAACAAAAGGAAACATAAGGATATCAAATTGGTAACTGATCCAGTAAAATTACAGAAATTAGTGCAACAACCAAACTTTGGTTCATCTGTAATTATTAATGAAAATCTAGTTGTTATTTCCATGAACAAGAAGTCAGTTGTAATGGATCGTCCTTTGTATCTTGGAATGTCAATCTTGGATATTTCCAAAACACACATGTACGAGTTTCATTATAAGAAGATGGTTAACTATTATGGAAGAAAGAACATTGGTATTGCATATATGGATACGGATGCACTAATTTACAGGATTAAAACAAATGACATGTACGAAGATCTACGCACCTTTATATATAAAGATGATTTCGATTTTTCCGATTATCCCAAGGACCATCCAAATTATGACAACGACAGAAACAAGAAAGTATTGGGAAAATTTAAGGATGAAACAAATGGCGTGCCGATGATGGAAATTGTAGCATTAATGTCCAAACTATATTCATTTCAACTGTACATAAGCGAAAGGAATTAACATCAAGTTACAAAAAAGGCCAAAGGAATAAAAACCTCTTTCCTGAAGAAGAACGTACAGTTTTGAACATTATAAAAGATGTTTGTTTGAAAATGTTGAAACAACTGCAACGTTCAATACTATTAGAAGTTATAATCATCAACTTTTTAGTGTCAAACAAACAAAATGGGCATTAAGCTACAAAGATGACAAGCGCCATATTTTAGAAGATAAAATTAATACTTTACCTTTCGGCCACTACTCCCTGAAACCTATCGACCAGTAAACCTATTCTTCGTCCTCTACCTTCTTCTTTTTTCCTTTCCGTAAAGAAGAGGGGACATGGCAAGCCCAATGCCATGTTTCCTCTTTTTTACACTAATATGAAATGGTCTTGACCTATATTCATACTATATAAAAGAGAATGAACTATTGTACGGATCAGTATTTTTACAAGCGGTGTGAAAGCAACACCTGAAGATGGAAAGTGTGAAGGACAAGATTGTAAATGAACTACATAAACCAGCAAGAATAAGATTTCCAAAAAGAAGTACTATTATTAAGGGAATGAATGATCTTTATCAAGCTGATCTAATTGAAATGATACCGCACAGTAAATTAAACAAAGGTTTAAAATATATTTTAACAATTATAGACTGTTTTACTAAAATAGCTGACGCTTTACCATTGAAGGATAAGACTGGTAAAAGTGTTACTAAAGCTATGGAAACAACGATACAAAGAAATAAATTCAAAATCAAACATCTACAGACCGATGATGGAAAAGAATATTTTAATAAAGACTTTGGAGCTTTGATGAAGAAATATCAAATAAATCATTATTCTACAAATTCTGAAGTTAAGGCTTCAATAATTGAAAGATTCAATAGAACGAATTGAAAGTATACGAATTGAAAATTGAATTGATTCAATTGAAAGGAGCGATGTACAAACAATTTTCAAAACGAGGATCATACGTGTGGTATGACATATTACCACAACTTATAAAAGAATATAACAACAAATATCATCGTACCATCGGAATGAAACCTATCCAAGTAAATAGTGCTAATGCTAAAGTTGTATTACAACGCATCAGAAATAATACAACACCTAAATTGGAAAGGTTGCAACCAAAAAAGTTTAAGGTTAACGATAAAGTTCGTATAAGCAAATACAAAGGTGTATTTAGTAAAAGATATCTACCAAATTGGACTAATGAAGTATTTACAGTTTATAAAGTGCAACCAACTATACCTGAAACTTACTTATTAAAGGATAACAAGGGTGAATTACTTCAAGGTGGATTCTACGGACATGAATTAAAATCAAATGTCGGTGATGTATATCTTGTTGAGAAGGTTTTACAAAGGAAAAAGGATATGGTTAAAGTCCGGTGGTTAGGATTCGATAAAAGTGAAGACTCATGGATTCCTTCAAAAGACTTGGTATAGTAATTTAATAGCTCATTGTGTGTTTAACCTTGACACAAGATGGAAATTGTACAACAAAAAGATCGATTTAATATCAATAATATTGATGAATTGACGGTTGACAATGATAAGTTAAATCATGGTAAACATATTGAATTACTACCAAATACGATAAGATGTCTAATAACTGGTCCTTCAAATTGTGGAAAAACTAATGTTGTTTCTAACCTTATAACAAATCCTAAAGGATTGCGCTTTAACAATATATACATTTTTTCAAAATCATTGAAACAACCAAAATATCAATTATTGGATAAAGTACTTGCAAGTGTACCTGAAGTAAATTTCTACAAGTTTAATGCCAGTGAAACAATTATGCAACCAAATGAAGCAAAACCATTTTCTATTTTTATTTTTGATGATGTGTCTTGTGAAAATCACGACACTATAAGGAATTACTTCGCTATGGGAAGACATCAAAATATCGATAGCATTTATATTGGTCAAACATACAGTAAGATTCCAAAACAACTCATAAGAGACAATGCAAATATGTTGATCATTTTCAAGCAAGATGAAACAAATTTAAAACATATATATAATGATCATGTAAATGCGGATATGGCATTTGAGAAATTTAAAGAGATGTGTGGCAAAGCATGGAATGAAAAATATGGCTTTCTCGTTATTATGAAGGAAGAAGATATTAAAAATGGTAGATATCGTATAGGGTTGGATAAATTTGTATTTATGCGTTGAACTACCGATGCTACATCTAGTTACACGTTGAACTTCACAGTGTAAACATGGCGAATTAAGGAAAACTATTGAAAGAAATAAAATCACTCAGTGATTCTATTAGAATGAAGAATCGTGCATTGAGGATGGGTTTAAGTGAAAGAGAAGAATTTCTAGAGACTACATTTAAACCTATTACGGAACCTTTAAAACAGATATCAGAAACTATTGGTAAACCTCGTTATGAAGGAGATGTTTTACTACCAGTTTCTAAACAAGAAGTACAAGCATTAAAAAAGAAGAAGATGATGATTCATATACAAGTGCTAGTGAGCAAGAAGAAACAAAAGAAGAACCAATTATTGAAAAGGAAGAAGAACAGCCAGTACCTGAAGCTGAACAATCTATTCCAAATTTAACTCAATTGAGTAGCGATATATTACAACATGGACCTCTTGGAAGAAAATATATAATGAAAATGCTACATGACATGAAATCAAATCCTAATTTGAGTAGATCACACGTATACGGAGCAAGAATTGATGGGAATGAATTAAAAATCGGCGATTCAAAGCTTGAAATAACACAAGACGATTACATCATTATTGGTGAGCATAAATATAAAGGAACAAAAGGACTATATGAATTAATTTTTAAAAACATACCACTAAGATATTCATCCAAAGATTTAAGTGTTTTTAAGGAGATTTTACAAAATACTAACGCTCATAAAAGAAACTACTTAAAGGATGCAATGATTAATCGTTCACGTGCAACAAAATATAACATCGTTATAAAAAAGTTGTTTCCTCCTCGAAAATTGCCAACATTACGTACTGCACCAGCGGTGAGACAACCACTGAAAAGAAAATCTTTATCACTTATGGATTTATCACTTCTTGAACAACATGGTAAAAAGAGTAAAGGAGATACTTCAACATCTGGCAAAGGATTGATGAAAAATCTATACAACACGAATGTGATTTACTACAACGACATCAATAAATTGGTTGATAGAATGAGACTATTGCATGAAGCCATGGAAGCCGGTCATACAGGTTTAAATAATGAATGGGTAGCTCTAATTGACGAACTCAGGAATCGCGGCATAATCGTATAACTGTCCGCGGATATATAAGAGTTGCAGGCGTATAATGTGTCAGTTCTAACATGAGCGTCGACAAGTTCGGACGATACTCCGCGTTAGGAGTGCAAGGTGGATAAAATAGAAAAAGAAGTGGATTACCGCAAACACCCGAAGGTGACTATAACATAAATAATAAACGTTTAAAGTTTGTTGAAGATCCAGAAGAAGATGGAGATGCAACAAATTTAAAAACAGTAAAGGAGATAACATCTACAAGTTTAAAACTCGACAATAACCAACTGTATGATGCAAAATCTCACAGGGTTATTAATGTTGCTAAACCAGTCAACAATGGAGATGTTGTTAATAAAGGCTATTTTCTATCTGTGATGGAATACGCTTTACTGTTGGAAAAGACTAAAAGTGGAAAAAGGTACAATGCTTTAAATTATAAAATAACTAATGTGGCAGATCCAACCGAGGATACAGATACAATCAATAAGCGTTATTTGCACTCTGTAATACCAGAAAAGAAAAAAGATGGATTTTCCTTTTATAAATATACTATAAACGATATTGGATATCCTAAAGAAGAAAGTGATGGTGTTAATATAAAATACATTAAAGATAATTGTATTTTATATAATGGTGCTGTTATTGATTGTCATGGAAAAGTGTTGTCCAATCTGAAAGATGGTTTAACTCCATCGGATGCTGCTATCGTGAAGCAAATGAATGAAAGCTTGAAGAAAGGAACATCCGCTTTTGTTAAACAAAATCAGGTGGTGTCAAAGAAAGGTGATGAGTTTATGCAAGGAAGTGAAAAGTTTACCTTACTGCAACTACAAAATAACAAGTGGGATGGAAAAAATAAAAGATTGTCAAATATAAGTTTAGGCACGGAAGAACATGATGCTGTTATTTTAACACAAGTGCCACAACTATCAGCTACTGGTGTTAACTTTATATGTGGAGGTAGACGATTAACCCATGTAAAATCTGGTAAAGATGATAATGATTGTGTTGTTGTGAAACAAACTATAGTTTTATATAAAATAAATAACTTATATGATGGAAAAAATAGAAGAATATCTAACATATCAGCAGGAATAGCTCCGAATGATGTTGCTACTATTAATCAAGTTATAGCAACCTCTAATAACGATCTATCTGTGTATACATGTAATGGTAAACGTATCACAAATCTTGATAATCCAACAGATTACAAAGATGCTACTAATGTAGAGTATGTAATGAATCTTGTAGGTAATGCAGTTGTTGATATGCATAATCACATAATTGGTAAATCAAATCACGATAAAATCGAAGGTGCTAAGAGAGAAAAATGGATTAAAGATACAATCATCGATATATACGGGTAAAGCTTGTGAATATTTAAGTATACAATACACAAAAAGGATTCATTATCATAAAGTATTTCATAGAGTGAAGACGTTGGTTGCATAAAACAGCGTAATGAAAACCGCATCGTTCAGTCGTCGTCAGGACATTGGCAAGAGAGGACGTGGTATAACATCAGCTGCATTATCCCTGCTCAGACGGATTCCTGTTGGTGCTGTTGTAAATCGAGCGATAGACGCTTTACCATACGAATTACATCTGCCCGGAGGTTATCAATATTGTGGACCTGGAACTAAGTTGGCAAAACGTTTAGCAAGAGGAGATCCTGGAATTAATAAACTAGATCAAGCTTGCAAAGAACACGATATAGCATATTCAAAGTATAAAGATTCAACAAATAGATCAATAGCGGATAAGATCCTAGCGGAAAAAGCTTGGCAAAGAGTAAAGTCAAGTGACGCAAGTATTGCAGAAAAAGCATCAGCTTGGGCAGTAACTACAGCTATGAAGACGAAAGCTAAATTTGGTGCTGGAAGACGACGACGTCGCAGAGGAAGACCTGCAAAGAGAAGAGCTCCCAAAAGAGGAGGAAACATTAGGAAGAGACGTCGTAGAACTCGTAAAGCAAAAATAAAGAAAGCTTCTATTTGGTCAATGGTAAAAAACGGAGCAGGTTTATACCTAAGACCATACCGTGTGTACTAAATAAGAAGAATCAATTGATAATTCCAAATAAAGCTTTAACAAATCATCAATTAAATGATTATGTAAAATGTTTAAAAATACCATTCTTTCGAGGGGTTTTTATAAAAGATGAATTACCAATTAAAATATGGAAAAATGAAACTGGAATAGTAAATTTGGATTTCAACTATGGTCCAGGTACTCATTGGGTATGCTATAAAAAACTCGGACAAACCGTTTATTACTTTGACAGTTTTGGCAATCTACCACCGCCAAAAGAACTTCAACATTATTTTCGAAACTCCAAAAATATTTTTTACAATTATAAAAGAGAACAACCTGACAATACTGAAATATGTGGACATTTATGTTTGGAGTTTCTAGCGAAGAGTGTCAGTCAGCTTTAAGATGTCATCGTATAAAGTGTCACTGAGTGGAAATTCATCCACATTGAAAAGTACGCTGTTCCCAGCAATGCGTCTATCCAAAGAAAGATTATGGGAAGCGGCATTACTTGATTTGACTACCTACAACTCAATTCCTAATGTTACGGAAGGAAAGAACAATTTACTACATTATTATGAAACTAAGGATGCTTCAGGAAAATACTCAGAATTGAGAATAATTACATTTCCTACTGGAGCTTATGAAATCGATGATATAAACCAATTACTACAGAAAACACTCGGAGAAGAAAATATCACCGTTAAAGGAAACAATAATACTTTAAAAGCAGAAATAACTTCGTAATATTATATTGATGTCAGCTTGCAACAGTCGATTGGCAGTTTACTTGGATTTACAGATACAAAAAAGAAAATCTTAACTCCTGGAACAACTCATTCAGGTAATACAACTGTAACAATATTGAAAGTAAATAGTATCGATGTAACGTGTAATATTATACACGGATCGTATAGAGAGGGAGGGAATCAGCATATTCCACATACATTGTATCCAACAGTGGCTCCCGGTTTTAAAATTGTTGAAAAGCCACAAAACTTAATATACCTACCGTTAAACACCAGTTTCATTTCAGACATCGTACTGAACATATTGGATCAAGACGGTGTTAGTGTTGACTTTAGAGGAGAAACAATTACTATACGGATACACATCAGAGCGGCAACATAAAAGTCGACATGGGATTAACATTTAAACCGCAACGAAGGGTCGGGAGCTCAGTAGCTCCTCGACATTGGAAGAGTTAACATCGGACAACATTCGTTTTCTACAGAAGATTGGATTGAAACTTAACAACGATGGATATCCTGGATATATCTCAAGGACCGACATTCGACGAAACACTATGGGAGAAGGAATATCACACGCACAACCCTTACACTTCATCGAAATTAAACAATAACGATGAAATAAGGATTCCCATTCAACAACAAGATATTTACACGTTACCGTGTTAAAGTTATTTGTACATTGAAGGACGGGTACTTAAATTGGATGGAAAAACTGCTTCAACGGTTCCCTTTATAAATAACCCGATGGCATACCTTTTTGATGAAATAAGATATGAGATATCAGGGGTTACGGTTGATTTGACAAAAAAGGTTGGTATAACAACGACATTGAAAGGATTAACATCATTAACACCACATGAGAAGAATTCAATAGTCACCGCCGGATGGGTTGCCCCTGATAAAGACACTATAACACCAGCTTCCAACGGTCACTTTGATTTTCATGTACCTTTACGATTGCTTTTGGGATTTGCTGAAGATTACAAACGAGTAATAATAAATGTCAAACAAGAGTTGGTATTACTCAGATCTTCAACTAACAAGGACTTGATACTTGCAGAACCTGAGACTACAGAAGATAAACTTGAATGGCAACTACAGTTGGATAAAGTTGTGTGGAGAGTACCTCATGTAAGATTGGCCGATGAACATAGAATCGTATTATTGAGGAAGTTAAAATCTGACCGTGATATTGTGATGCCATTCCGAAGTTGGGAATTCCATGAATATCCTACACTACCTCAGACAGAACGACAAACATGGACCGTCAAGACATCAACTTACTTGGAACGAGCAAGGTATATAATACTTGGTTTTCAAACTAAGCGAAAAGATGTTATCACTGCAAATGCTGGTCAATTTGATCACTGTAAAATAAAGAATTGTAAAGTTTTCCTAAATTCTCAATTCTTTCCATATGACAATTTGAATGTCATGTTCAGCAAAAAACGTTTTTCCATTTTATACGATATGTATGCAAGATTTCAATCGTCATATTATGGAAAAACTAATACACCACTATTATCACCTGACCAGTATTATTCCAAGGCTCCGATAATTGTAATCGATTGTTCGAAACAAAATGAATCGGTAAAATCATCAAGTGTGGATATAAAAATTGAAATGGAATTTGAAGAACCAGTAGCAGATGGAACTTCGGCATACTGCCTAATTTTACACGATAAAATAGTTACTTACACACCGCTAACCGGAATTGTGAAGAATGTACTTTAAGAAAAATTAGTACAACGTGATTGTATAAATTTTAAGATTTAACGAAAAACATAAAAGCGAGAAAATAATGAGTGGAAATTTCATTATATCTTCGACCGTCGTATGGGAAGCATTGTTCGCAAGATGAGTTCTACTAACGGAGAATAAAATACACCTCTAGTTGATGATGATAATAGTTCAGATATAGAAAAACAAGTTGAACGAGAAATGGACGAATTCCTCAAATTTAACAAACATAAGAAGAGAGAAGAAGAAAAAGAAGAGGTTGAAAAAGAAGTAAAAAGAAAGAAGATTGAAGTTAACATTACAGCAAATATTTTAACAGAAGTATTTCTTCGAATTTTCTACCCGATTTCTGCATGCATGACGAAAAATATATCAGTTGGAATTTTAAAATCATTGGATTATTCACCGATTGTTATTTTAAATCATGGAAATAAAATGGTTTCATTTACTGAAACTTCTTGGGAATCATTTATGAAACATCTACATCTTTTGGAATGTTATTTAAGTAACAACACATTTGGAAGAAGAACAAGATTAAGTTTATTAGAATCAAATATTGAAGTTGATATAGTCAAACATCGTGGAGGACATATCGTTCGCTTCAGAGATTTAACTAGACATGATGTAAAATTACATTTGACAAAAGAAGAATTTTACACTTTAAGTTGTACCGGTCCCGTCACCAGATATTTGAAACAACTAATATTTTCAAGTGCAATAATCAAAGAGTATCTAATCGATACATTGGACAGACAACCTTTCGTTCCACTTTTATACGGTCCTGTGGATACTTCTATTTTTAATCGAATACCTCAAGAAGTGGATTTGTGGAGACAATTGAACAACTATCACACCAACTTTAATATCGACGAAGAAGCGCAAGAAATTAAAGAAGAACAATCGTGTCTGTAGTCAGTTGCTGATGAGACTTCATCATGAACAAACGGGTTTCGTTTTCTAATACGCCACATTTAATGGATGTTAAAAGAGGTATAATTGAATTTCAAGCTTTTCGAGGTAATGATGGAAATTTTATTATCAAAGAATTAGTAATTCTGGATATGAACACATCTGTAGTTTATCATTACTTATTTAAACCTCCATTACCATTCAGTAGACTAACAACTAAAGCGAAAGTTACAAACAAATGGTTGAACAAACATTTTCACAACTTAAGATGGGATGAAGGTTTTATTAATTATAACATGATGCCGCACATTATGAATCATTACTGCAAAGAGTTCAAAACTATCTACACAAGAGGATTGGAAAAAGCTAATTGGATACAATCATTTACAACTAACGAAGTGATTAATGCAAAAATGGATAGAGATTTCCAATGCTACTTTAATGAACTTTGTATTTCATCAAAGAGTTTTAAACATCGAAGGTCACAGTGCGCTTTGAAGAATGCTTACCGCTTGAATAATTTCCTTCAACAGAATGGTGGGGGTAATGTCGATAATAAAAGTGAGAGCGCTACCATGACACAGCATGAGTATTACTCGAACCTCCGAAGAGACAACATCTCCGACGGACATTATTATTAACAACAAGATTAACAATAACATCAAGATGGCATCGCAGAACTTTCTTCAAAATTTGGTTGATCAATTCAACGCTCATTCAAAATCAACAATCTTGCCAACGAAAAGATGTTCGGAATTAAAAGAAGAAAAACATTATATCATACATACAATCAAGAAGATGGACACTTCAGTGGGCGATGCTATTAATTGCACATTGAGCGAGGCGCCGTATACAGTTGGTGACGAACCGAAGTTTCAAATATTCCTACCGAAACGATTTGTACAACTTCTACAGAATGAAGATCTTCGTGTTATTCAACCCGGCGCACTCTATTTGGTTTCACACGGACCGAGTGGAAACAACTCAACTGAACTAACTATTCATGTAACACCTTCTACTAACTAGTTTGTACATAGCATTGTAAATATATGTGTTTGTAATGGTTTCTCAATAAAGATGATATAAAACAAAAAAAGATAAAAGAAGCAACATATTGTTATGTCTTTATACATAGCAATATGTTGCTTTTTTAAAAATTACACGGGATGACCTTGACCCAATTTTGTATGATAATAAAAGTGAAAATCAACTTGTGAAATTCATCAGTCTACGACTACCTTTCATACCGTACACATCTCGCTCTCTATCACTAAGTACAAAACTTCAACATGTCCCTAAAGGTTAAGTGTGCTTCTTACGATACCAACACCATTACAAGTTTTGAACAACTTGAAGATTTAACAAACGAAATGCGAGTTTTACTTACCGGTGGTTGTCACTTAACTGTTGATGTTAGTGCTACTAATGTAAGGATGTTTACTAAAGCAAAATATTGCGATGATGAAGTATTTCTTTCTACACAACCTACAACATCTTCATCGCCGACTGGTCAACATAACATCAAGTTCCACAAGTATTACCAATGTTAAATAACTTTTAACAAATAAAACTAAGGAATCACGTGATCAATGTCAAGTTGATAAAAAGGGAATGATACTTGTATAACTAATCATTCGCTTCCCGACTCTCGCTGCGTCAACACCTAATTTTAAAGATGTTATACAGAATGATGATTGAACTTGATGGAAAAATCTATGGAAAAGATTACAACACCGTTGAACAAATGACTGAGGATTTAAATATATTAACTAAAGAAGGATATCAGGCGAAGTTAATTTTAAAATTTCCTGAAGTACATCCACTATCGCCTGAAGAACTTATTGCTATGGCTAAAGCGGAGAGAGAGAAAAAGTCTGAAGAAAACAAAAAGTCTGAAGAAGATAAAAAGAAATAAACTTCTTAAGTATCAACATTCCTTACATTAGTAAGGTATAATTTTTTAAAACTTCGTTTGGATGACCTTGAAATTACCCCCACCACTTTTTTGTAGTACATAAAATTGACTATTCAACACTATACACACTTATTCTTTCACTGGACTCAGCAGCGTCAACATGGAAGAACAAAAGTACAAGTACGAACCTCGTTATTGTTGTGAACAACAATGTACAGATTTAGGACCAATGATGGTGGACGGGTTAGCTTGCACTAAATGTGAATTTTTCGGATCTTGTTACTGCAAGTGCAAAACAAAACAGCTACCGCCACCGGAATTGCGAACTTTCAAATTTTACAAATCAAGATATTTTCATACATGCTGTCCTTAAAGATGTTTCAAATTTCATCCTCTCGATCTAGCTCATTGTCAACGCACCAAATCTCATCAAGATGATTTTTGTACACATATGATAAAAAGATGTAAATACAGATCAGATTGGTATTCCGATCCTGTAGAACTATCAAATGTGTAATTTCAGTTTTACACTCTTTTTTAAAACTTCAATTGGATGACCTTGAGATTTCCCCAACCATTGGTTTTTTAGACTTCCCCCCACCATAAGTCTTTTAGATTTCCCCCACCATTAATTTAAGTTTTGTATCTTATTGAATCCACCTTTGAATTATTTCACTTCCAACACTCTAACTAACAACATGGGATCGCCTTTCGTCAAGTTTCAACATTTAATAACTGACAGAGAAGAATTGGAGGAAATATTTCAAAATTTGCTCTCTGTCATGGATAGATATCCTATGAGATGGATCAGACTTGATGTTCACTATTTACGTCCTCGTGATTCTTCATCGTCGAGTGAAGACGAAACAACGACTACTACTTCAGCTAGGATGTTTCGATTTTCTTCATCATCGAGTGAAGACGAAACAACGACTACTACTTCAGCTAGGATATTTGAATTGAAAGACGAAGAAGAGGAACTTAGCTATTTACTTAATAACAAGCTCATGCTCACCGACAAATAAGCCTCCTTCCTAAGCACCGATCTTCATTCAATCACCGACTCTCGCACGGTGAACAACTCTCCGTTGGCACGAATGAATTCTAGTTTCGAAGTAAATTCTAAAGAAGATTTGCAAGAAATATTTAATACTTTACACGAAATTGTTAGTAAATTTAACACTGTTAAAATGAATCTGGAAATAACTTACGCCTGTCCTATTTGTGATAAGGTTGACAGTTCTGATGAAGATAGTTTGCTAAATCTAACTCCACTAACACCTCTACAATCGGACGCGACGACAACAAGTACGGAAGCGAATGGTGAGCAACCTCCTTCCCCCACCTCTTCTTCATTTAACTAACGTTCCCCGCTTTCGTTTCTCATTCCGTCTCCAACATTTGAACTATCAACATCACTTGTTTCAAAATTTCAAACACCAACACAACACACTAATGATGGATATGATGGATGAAGTTTCCTTCGTCACAAGGATGGAGGAGGAGAAGATGAAAGAGGAGAAATTGAAATTGGAAATTAGACGATTGGAATTGGAACGGGAAAACCAACTCGAGATATTACGTTTCTTCAAACTTGTCAAGTATGTCATCTGGGGACTCTGCCTGTACCTTATCCTCGTCGTCGGCGTTTGCTTCTACAACTCCGTGTTTCATCACAAGAATTCAACCTGTATTGCACATTGATTGTATTTGTTTTTTGCACATTGATTGTATCTGTTTTTACGAATAAAGTTCAAAAGTTAAATCTGCCTATCCCGCTATCACCGGGTAGTTCGACTCTCAGAACTATTTCCTGTGGTAGCGGGATAGGCTTTTTTAAAACTTACTCGGGATGACCTTGACATACTTTCCGTAACCCACTTATAAAATTGAATTTCAATTTTGAACTAACTTTTAATTTATGCGTACCTCCCCCTCCTCTAATGCCTTCTCTAACCGACCGGAAGCTGTGTGCCCCGGCGCATGGCTTCCGGGGCAGCTGACCTGAGCCAGCGGTAACCAAAACACACTACTCTTATGAACAGTTAAAAAGATTTAAATTTGGTTTAAAGTCAAAGCCATTAAACTATTATTGATATGATTAGCAATCGCCTACGACAAATCACTTGAACCGTCAATATCCTTGTATATGGGTAGGAAAGGGCAGTAAAATGTTGAATTTACGTGCTTGAAATAACATTGGTGGATATTATTATTATTTTTTTTTTTAATAGACTAAAGATAGGTATTGTATTTCTATTGTATGCAATTGCACCAAACACTGATTTAATTGGTATTGCATGCATGATTGTATGAAATGCTAGCTTGACGATTGGTACCAGACAAAAATCTTATAATCTGATGATGGAATTTTAAATATATGTTTTTATCAGGTTTTATTTACATTGCTGATTAAATTACTAACTTTTTCAGGGCAGTTTAAACTATAAATTGTCTGTGTAAATTACGGGTGAAGCCATTATCAATTTCAGAGAAAGAAATATAACACATGTTTCAAATGTATTTTATAAATAGTTTCACATTGAAACAGGTCATTGGAAAACGTCCAGTGAAGTAAATACATTGGGCTGCCAACTTTTGACGACAATGTGTTCTAGTTCAGCCTGTTATGGTCGGTGAACTTTGTTCATCCAATTCCTCATTTTAATTTAAACATTTGATTTATATCTATTGCTTACTAAACTTTGTTGTATCAATGTACTTTTCATCAAATGAAAGCTATTTCAATTAATTAAAATTGTCACACCTATATTAATGTATATGATTTCACATTATTACTTATCATCCTTGATAATATTTTTACCTTTTACCATATTTTTACAATGATTAAATCGAATAAAAAAATAAAAGTTAAATTTCATAGCAAAGCAATAAAATTAACAGTTAATATAAATAATTTAATTATTTTTTGTAATACTTTAATTTTTACTGATATTGTAAATGTGAAAGCATGGATGTTTGTTACGCATTAACGCAAAAACTACTTGACGAATCATCATGAAAATTTTGTACACATATTCTGTGAGGTACTAGAAGTAACATGGGATACCTTTTATCCATATTCCTCCATAGGGCTCAGTCTCACACGTCTTCAAAGTTACCATGTTATTATTATGAAAGCAACATTTTGGTATTGGAACATATTATTTAATTAAGGAATATTAATTTTGTAAACTACTGTTCTCATATAAATTATTGAAAACTAGAGGATTGATAGAATAGGGGCGAGTGAGCTTAGCGAACGAGCTAAACCTGATGGTGGGCGAGCGTAACGGCGAGTGAGCTTAGCGAATGAGCTAAATCTTACAGTGAGTATCGTGTGTGAAGCCGCGGGTAAAAGGTAATTGTTTAATAAAAGAAGCACATAAATTATTAATAAGAAGCACACATCATAAATTCATTTACTTAACAGAATATTACTTCAAAGCAAAGTTTTGTTTGATGTTTATTAAAATACAATAAATGACTACACTCATAAATTTAAAAAATGTTAATTTATGCTGTTAAGATGAAAGCAAAGCTCAGGAATAGAGATCCAAAAATATTTGTCTCGGAGAATGGACGCATGAAAAGTAAAAGTAAATTATTTATAATTTATAAAATTAAAATAAAGATATTTTAGTAATAATGTTTATTAATCTTTGATCAACATTAAATTTTTAATAATAGGCCCAATGTAGTTTTGTTATTTTATAGTTTCTATATAAAATTTGTATATTATCTTCTGTAAAATGAAACTGTTTTTCCAGAATTTAATAACTTTATTATTTTTTACTACACATTCTTTCAATTCTCTCACATCGTTACTAATGTGTCAATAATAAATACCAGCTTGTAATAAAGACGGTTGACACAAAAGCCCATGCCAAAACTCATTATATCTTACCATATCTTACCATATGCCCGCGTTAGCCCTTTAAATATTCTATCGCTTATAATTTGTATAAGAATTTTTTGTTTTTACAAGAACAGTTTTTTAATAGTATACGCAATGCTAACAAATGTTTTTTGCGCTTTTCATTATTTCATTTTGATACATTCTTTTAAAAATATGAAAATCAAACACAAACATAAAATTATAATTTGTATTGGTCCTATATTATATTACCTCTTAAGAATAGCCCTACACCAATTAAGAATTTACAAAGCTCAGGTAGAAGGAAACTCTCTGGGAAGAGAACATCAGAAACTTAGGTCTCTCAAGACAGATGGGTAATCAACTTAACACTTGCTACACCTGCTCCTGAGGAGCAACGAGGTAAACACATTCCGTCATTGTGTACAGGGCACGGTGAAGGTCTCTTAGGACACGTAGATACAACTTTAGGACATGTCACTCAATACACTATAGTTATTCAATTATCACTAGTCGCATCTTAATAATTAACTCATTACTTACGTAGGCAATACTTCTCGTTCTAAATTAACTAATATGTTTTCATCATATTCTTACGATAAACGTAGTTTTCGGGAAGTCAGCTGTGATTGAAAATGGTCGATTCCCGATAGGTTTGATAAACGGTCTGGGAAACAATAGTTTACGTGACTAGTCTGGAAAATAGTAGTTTTTGGGACTAGGCCGAAAAACACTTCTAAGATTTTCCAAGATTTTACACCACGAGCGCTGCTATTCTACTTACAGTAACTTGTTCCATTGTAAAATCTTCACACATGTGATTATTTTGCTTGTTGCAACAAATGTAACAATAAAAATCCTCTAATAATATTTGTCGACATAAATTTGTATTAATACTAAACAATTGTAATCAGTTAAAATAAAATATATACAAAAATAACTAAGTAAGAAGTATATAAGTCAAAACTAATTTAGTTTTAACCAAACTGTATCTTTGTTAAAGGTGGTATAATGAAAAGTATTGTTCGTGACTCATCCGAAAGTGGTACATCAAGCTCGACCTAATTCAAGAAACTCGATCTTGCACCGGTAACGACCACTTTCCCTACTAGTGACATAATATACTATTTCAAAGATTCTGAATGAAATATTTTATTATATTGTATTTAGAAAAAAATAAGAAATTTTTGGTGCACATTTTTAATGCATCATATGAAGTCACAAAATGTGTTTACTTCCAATAATTCATACAATACTTCATTCAAAACGGACATTTAAGCCATGATATAAATGCTTCTATAAAACACTGATTCTAATTGTTACTTATGAGGACGGCAATAACAATTATTTTGGTTGAAGCCATTTCGTAAATTCCAACAACGTCGCAATGCTGCACTGCAATTTTGTTGGTTTGACAAACATTTAATTTTTCTCTTTTGCTGTGTCAAAAAGTTCACTCTCAAATTTAATGTGATTACGGTTAAATGGTTATAATTTAACTTTTTTCATGTAAGACAAGTTCTCTGTTCACTTTTTTTAAATGAAAAGAATAAGGTTCGATAATTTGTTAAACTATCTCCTTCAAACTTATTTTTTAGGGCAACTCAAGTTTCATCATGTCTGCTGTTTATTTCTTTTTAACTTTTTTTGCTTTACGAGTGAAAGAATTTAACTAACACTTGAGCTCTTGGCTACAATCTCATCCAAAGATATGTCTCAAAGTTTGTCGGACTAAAGTCTCTTAGCTGACCCAAAGTCCGGTCAAACCTGGATTAGTCTATGCATTATTCAGGCCCTTTCTCACAGTTGATCATTTGTTTTGGGTTGGCGTAGCATAGAAGTCTAGCAATGTTTATTGTTTCACTACAATTGTTGTGGTTAAGAAAAAACACCTTAAACATATCACAGTGTGATTAATATGTACATCACAAAAAATTATCTATTTCATTGCTAGTCTTATAAAGGACTTATTATTAGGTGACATAAATTTTTATGGGGTGAAAACGAGTACTTTAAAATAAGATTTTAGAAACGATTATTGTAGTACTATACTTTTCATCATGGTTGAGCATTCTAAGGATAATCATGTTATCTAAAGTGCGATAATTTTTCAATTTAAATTAACCAATAGTTAATAATTATATTATTGGTAAAGTCTGATGATCTTCTGTATTTAAAAACATGAGTTCATATAGAGGAGACAACGGAAACTCCAAATGGGATTGGAAAAGTAATGTTTGTAAGCAGAAAAAAAGAAATATCGGGAAATGAATTTTAACAACTATTTAGTTTTGTTAGTGGTATAAAACACAAAGAAGGTTATATAAAAAGTTGCCTATTCCTTTTGGTTTGCTCATATAAAATTGACACTCTTGTTACTTTAATCTGTCTCATTATAATAGCCCATTATTTTAAGTAGTAGTAAAAATAACGATATGTTTGTGGTTTTGTATTCCACATACTAAATAGAGGTATTACACAGCGTATTGAATTAATAATATCTAAACTAGTATAAAGTGTTATATTACACACACTAATATACTGTTATTACAAACACTCGCCTGACAGCGTCACCTACACCTGCTCGGGTGTTGATAGTAACTGAAAGATTTTAATATAACTAATAGAGTCCGAGGAATAGATTATACTCCTAAGTAATACTTAAGAAGTTTATAAATGTGTTGAGATAATTGGGAACATTTCGTTCTATGTTTAAATCTGAGTATTGTTACTAACACATGCATATTACTAAACTGAATAAGAGGATTATATGTTTTACTATTATTATTTTACAAACAGCTTTATGCAGAAACTGAAAATTTAATTGATAACTTCAATTTCGTTTTAACGATTACTTTAGGAAGGAACGTATGATAGAAATATATAAAGCTATAACAAATATATTTTACCCAGAGACTGTATCAACAATATAAGTATTATTAAATATTTTTGTATTATTATTAATCTAATGGGGCATTTTTATTTACCCATTTAAGTAAAAATTCTATTTATACCTTATTCTATATTCTAAGATAGAATTAGAGAGTGTCAAATTCTTTCTTCTAGAACTGCCTAAGCGTGATAATGAGGTACATCTCTATAAAATAAAGTAAAAAACGTGATTTATATACTACTATATGTAAAAAGGATTCGAAATATAATATTTACACAAAAAATATAAATTATGTGTATATAACAATAAACATAAAATTTGTTTTTAAAAGCAAAAGTTGAATAACTTCTTGACTAGCATTACACGTGTCCAGGTCCACTCTCGGATTGGGCCTGATAATGACCGGTGTGACTGATCGAAAGCGATCGCCATTTTAAGATCTTTTATATATATTTACCGTCTTGTAAACAATTACAGTATAAGTGTAAATATATCGATTTGTGTTGGAAGACGTTTTATTATTTCAACCTGAACAATATATTATAAGTTAGGTCGCAAAATTTATTTATTTATTTAGTTGTGGTTAAATAAAGACACACAACAACTTTTCTAAAATACAAAAAATGCATTCTAATTTATCTAAAAATAATGTCTATTCAGCAGAAAACAATAAAAAAACATCATCAAGTTCACATTCGTCTTAAAAATTGCAAAAGAGTAAAAAAATCGTTTTAGGAATGATGATTGGGCAGAATTTCATGAACGCGATCAAAAAAAGTACCTTTACTTTCACTTTAAAGGCAAAAAGGAAAACTGTTCAATAATATTTACATGCAGCAAATTACATTACATTATTGGAACTTACTAGTTTACTTGTTGCTTGAAATCGAGGAATTTAATTTGGCCTATCACATGTCATTGCTAATAATGTTATATTCAGTTGTAAATCAATTACACACGACAAATCCAATATTGTTATTATTATTTATGACTCAAAATTACACTTACTGACAGTTGTACATTAAAGATGTTTTAAATGCTCAATGCTATCCCAATGTTATTCTCATGAAAAAATTAAATTTCATGTTAAAAAGATAAATTTCCTCTTTAATTTTGTCTGATTCTCACCTATAATAGGTCAGGCCATATACAACGGGGCCAAAAACTTGAATAACTTCCTTGATTCTATCAGTCTCTGATTGGGCCTGATGATGACCGGTGACTGGTCGAAATCAATCGCCATTATAAGACCTTTATATATATATATATATATATATATATATATATATATATATATATATATATATATATATATATATATATATATATTTATATATGTAACAATTACAGTATAAGTGTAAACATATCGAGTAGTGTTGGAAGACAGTAGTGGGGTTTTGCCGGTTCTGGCACAGGTCAAGGCCAAGTGGTTCGAACCGGCAGGTGTGGGTGACAGTGACGGATGTGTTTTGTAAGTGGGTCAAGGTCATGTGGAGGGGGTTTTAAAAAAGCGGAGCCCCGAGGGGCTCAGTCGGGGCGGGGACTCGGGACGGGTCGGATCGGAGTGGGCGGGCCGAGGGAGGTTTTTGTTTTTTTTCGTTTATTTATTTTAATGAATTTAAATTAAAATCGTGTCGTTGTTGTTGTGCAGAGAGGCGTTGGAGCGTCATGCACCGGTGACGCAGTGGTAGACGCCGAAGGTGATGGCGAAAAGGAGGTAGACGCACAGCATGCACATTACGCATTTGAACAGTTGCAGCAGGCGGACCATCCCTTGTTGGTTTTCCGCTTCCAATTGCAGCCTGTTGATCTCCAGTCTGAGTCTGTCCTCTTCCAATCGTGATTTGAGCGAAACGTCGTCCATCATGTCTGTGTGTGCGTGTTTTTAATTTGTGGTGGGGGAAAAACGGGAGCGGTGTTGACGGTCGGAAAGTTGGCGATGAAATGAGAAGCGAAGATGAATGCAGTGCATATTTATTGTAGAGTGGTGGGGGGTGAAGAAAAAAAAACAGTTGTCTCCGACTAAACCTCATCGTCAGCTGTGTCGGACGGTGCAGCCTCGGAAGGTGGAGGAGTGCTGTTTGCAGGTTCGATGTCCTCGCTTTCCATCTCCTCGCATTGTGGACAATTGTAGGAGATCTCCACAGTCATGGTGATGGTGTTGTTCGGAGCGCTGACTACGTCACTCAAAGTTTCAAAAATATCCCGCAAGTCTTGTTGCGACTTTACGGTAAAAGTAGTTGTACTTGTCGCTAAAGGAAAGCCGCTCATCGTTCGGGAGTTGGCGAACAAATGGCGAGCGCCCGGTACAAAGCGATGTGGTGACCACTATTACTGCAAACGACGTGGAGGCTATTCTACGATCACTGATGGGGTTTGATTAAAATAAATAAACGAAAAAAACCCTCCCTCGGCCCGCCCGCTCCGATCCGACCCGTCCCGAATCCCCGCCCCGACTGAGCCCCTGCGGCTCCCACTTTTTTAAAACCCCCTCCACATGACCTTGACCCACTTACAAAACACATCCGTCACTGTCACCCACACCTGCCGGTTCGAACCACTTGGCCTTGACCTGTGCCAGAACCGGCAAAACCCCACTACTGAAGACGTTTTATTATTTCAACCTGTAGCAAAAGTTATGACAATATTTGACCAAAACCATTTTTCTTTTATTTTACAAATAATTTCATTAAAATATTATTTTTATCAAGACCATAAGACTTTGACTTATGATTCAAAGTTCAGTCAATTCCATAACCAAAATATAGGTATCCAAGAAACCTGGATGAATCGTATAAGTAATTGAAGTTGAAGAATAAAACCCACACTAAAATATAAGATGATTATAGCTTTTGGTTACTTTGAGAATTTTATTTTTCAATAAATATCACACTACGGGAGTTATTTGAACAAACGTTAGTAATACTATGTTAATGAGTAGTAAGATGTTTTTTGGACATTGATTTTAACTTTATCGTGCCACCCACAGGAGTAATTTATAGTTTAAAGTATTCGATAAATACTATATTATTGACTTATGAGTTAAAAATAAATCATATAATTGGGGATTAATTTCATTTTTTTCTTCTCTTTATTGTCAATAGAAATTCAACCCCTTATATATATATATATATATATATATATATATATATATATATATCCATAAATGCTTAAAATTAATAAGATTTTATGTTAATTATTATCTAAATAAATTTTTATAAGTACTAGTCAACAAGGATTTTTAGTTACGTGGTTGATTGTATGTTAAATTATTAGTTATTGATTTACTGTGTAATTAAAATGAATTTTCTATGATTTGCTGCTGGATATAGAAAAATTTTTTTTGAAAAATTATCAGTGGAAGTCTGTGTTGTTTTCGTTTACTGGATTGATTTCTTTAACATCAATATCAATCCTAAGAAGTAGTGTAAAATTGCGGCCGCTGGCCCAGTTCAAGGTCACCTGAGGGATGACGTCATCGAGGTCAATGACCTCACCGATGACGTCATCGATGACGTCATCGATGACGCAATCGATGACGTCATCACTAATGACGTCATTTCGATGACGTCACACCCATGACGTCACAGAAATGACGTGCTGATGACGTCATCACCCCTTACGTCATCAAAATGACGTCACCGACGCCACTAAGGTCAAGGTCACGCAGAAACTTAAAATTTTTTAGCACTTTTGCCGTTTCTCGCACTACGCTCCGAGTTTCAGTCAGAGTCCTCGTGACCTTGACCACTTGGAGCGAATTTCCGACGAGAAACGGCAAAAGTGCCAAGTTAAACTCGAGTTTCTGACATGACTCTGCCTAAATGGGCAATCGGTTATCCCTCAGGTGACCTTGAACCAGTACAACGCCCACAATTTTATGTTACTGTGACCTTGAACACTTAACAACGGAGCGCCGACACCGATGCGCACCCCACGACAGCCACCGAGTGACTGACTATCAGGCTCTGTGTACTCTAGGTATATGGGGAAGTGGAGGGGGAAATCTCAAGGTCATCCAAATGGAGTTTTAAAAAAGTTGAAGAGTAGAAAGACTACTCTTGTGCTTCCTGGGCGACCTCATCAATCTCTAATGGATCTGTAAACCAATCCGATCTGTAGCGGCAGGAGTCCAGAAAACAGGTGCACCACCCATCAGGTTGTCCGTAGCATTTCCGACAATTGGTAAGATTGGAGAAGTGAAATTTAATACACTGCTGCGGACAACAAGTATAAAAGTATTTGGATTTGTAGATTTTGAAAGTTTGTAGTACCGGCGGTGGCAGCTGTTGGTTCTTGCATCTACACCTGCAACATCCGAAGCATTCACATTGCCGGCAGGCCAGCCCATCCACTTGCCACTTTGGTAAGAGGAAACACTTATCCTCACAGCAATAGGTTGTCCCCGTCTCTTCCTCCCAACGCTTCTTTGCACAATATGTGACGCCTTGTATCTCCAAACACCTATGCTCGCAACATGAGATGCGCTTACTTTCCATAGTTGATGTTGCTTTGACGAGGGAGCACGATGAAGTGATGCTGTGGTCAGTGGGAATGGGGTTTATATAAACTAAGGTGAGTGGAGGGGGAAAGGTCAAGGTCATCCAAATGGAGTTTTAAAAAAGAAAAGAGTAGAAAGACTACTCTTGTGTATCTATAGCGATTTCATTGATAGTGAGTGCTTCTGTATGCCAAGTTGATCTGTACTGACAGGCTCCTAAATAATGTTTGCAAAAACCTGCAAAATGATTGTTGCACAATTTGCAGCCAGTTAGCTGTTTTAATGTGAATTCAATGCAACGTTCAGGGCAACAAGTGTACTTATGCCCTCTCATCTGGTACACATGGAATGTCTTCAACTCCGGTTTCGGCTTCTTCCAAGACTTGCACTTACACATGCATTGACCAAAAGCTTCACATTTTCTACACGCCAGGCCATCCGCAACATCAATGTCATTCGGCCATGAAAAACATTTCCGTTCGCAACAGTAGTTGAGTTGACTCTCCATGTTGCCGTGGTGAAGGTGCGCGATGAAATGATGCTGCAGTCATTGAGAGTGCACCTTAAATAAACTCAGTGGAGGGGGAAAGGTCAAGGCCATCCAAACGGAGTTTTAAAAAAGATAACTAGTCGTCCTCCTCCTCCTCCTCATCCGTTGTACTTAGAGAGCTGTCAGACGAAGAGCCCCGTGCAGGTGCTCCCCAGATGAAAAACAAATCAATTTTAAAACGAAGACCAGGATCTTGCATCATCAATTCCTTTAATTTGTCACATACTAAGTCGACCTTGTGTAAGGTGTCAACAACAAGCTTCCAATTCGTTGGTTCAATATAACTTGTAGTAGAGTCTGCCTCGCTGATAACCACATCCTCCGGCCGTATTGGAGTGTAAAGATGTGTAAAGTTCTTTGGCTGTAGCTGAGGTTCAGGCTGGCTGGAAGTGGAAGGTTGAGTGTGGACCCCTGTCGCATCGAAATCCATAGTCATTCTACATTCAATGTTGGGGTTTTCGTTTAATACATACACCAATTTCTCATGCAACATATCCACTTCTGCCGAGTCTTGCAGATGAACATTCCAGGAAAATGGCCATTCTTCATCCGTAGTGGAGTCAACTCGAGAAAGAGTGCTGTCCGCCATGATAGCTAAGCAAGGAATGATGTGAGCTACAGACTGTGGTAACAGTATTGAAAAGTAGAGGGGGTAAACCAAAAGTACGTGGAGGGGGTATTTTCAAGGTCATTTAATTTGGGTTTTAAAAAAAGGAAATAGTGGAGGGGGAATTCTCAAGGTCATCCAATTTAGGTTTTAAAAAAAAGGAATGAAGCTTACTCCTCTTCAGCCTCGTTGTCCCCTGCATCTTCATCAGCCTCATCTTCATCGACGTCAGACTCGCCGTAAGGATAGATCGGGGACATGGGCGAATATTGTGGAGATTGTTGACCGTTGTTGTCGTCCCCTTGCATTCTAACTTGGGACCAATCATAATTTAAATTCATTTGTATTATGATCCCAGGGTTGTCCCGCAGTATTTCCTTCATACGTTCGCAAATTGACTCCAAATAGTGTACACTATCAATCGACAGTGTCCAACCCGTACTTGTACCGACATCAGTAGTGGAGTCAGCTTGGCTGATGGTGTTGTTGTCTGCCATGGTTGCTTGTCGGACAAGGAATGACGGTTGATGTGATGCTCATGCAGGAACATGGTGAAGTGGTGGGGGGTGTGGTGGAGTAGTGGGGGAATTTTCAAGGTCATCCAAACGGAGTTTTAAAAAAAAAAGGAAAACTTACAAAGTAACATTGAAACTTTCCAATTGATGGTGGCGAGCGTTTTCTTCTGCAACCTTGCCGACACATGTGACTATGCCGTACAGTATGAAAAGTACAACCATAATAAGGCCGAACAATAAAAGATAGCCGTTGACTATCATGATATTTTCTGAGTGGATCTGTTTTCTTCTTATCGCCCTCTCCTGCATCCTCTTCTCCAACTCGTGGACGAAGTCACAACATGCGTGAGGACATCTTTCATCTGTTGGTAGGTTTGCCATTGTTGATGTTGTCGGTGTGGCTGTTGAAGATGGAATGAGGTTTCCAATTGCGATGTGCCATGTACACCAATAGTCAAGTGGTGGGGGTAACAAAGCAGTGGAGGGGGAAGTTTCAAGGTCATCCAAATTGTGTTTTAAAAAAACCTATCTTGTTACTGAGCTTATATGTCAGTAACAAGATAGGTGTTTTTGCTCTTTTACTTCTTTAATATAATGAAAAAATATACATATTCTACAATGGTTAGGACAAGAAATACAACTGCTAGTCAGCTGAAGTAGTCCAAGTTGTCTGGCTCGGTCTTCATGGACGCTGGTGAGGAAGCCGTCGAGGAGTGTCCAGGCTCTTCCTTTGACTGCCGGGTGTTCCGTATATTGCAAGCGTAAACCTGCACGTTTATACGGTAGCCTCGTGCCACCATCAACTGCAACTCCTTGTACAAGTCGTTTAGCTCCTGCTGAGTCTTGATGCTCACCTCCTCGTAACTTGCGCAACTAACGTTCAGAGACATCTTGATGTTGCTAGGTTGGCTGCTGGAGTAGAAATGAAGCCGAGGCACAGCGCTTGGAGGTACATGAAAAAGTGGTGGGGGTAATAGTGGTGGGGGTATAGAAAATCCAATTAAACAGTTCTAAACTTTTTCCATCGATACAATGGAATGGAACAAATAGCGCAGGTGTCCTTGTAATTTTCAAATCGAAACAGTGGCGCTAGAAATCCGAATTGTTTTATACCACCATCCTGTACGAATCGCCGAAGGTCTCTGACGGCGGCCTCGCCACAAGGCCTACAAAACTTTTCCCCGTCGTGGAACTTATACCAGGAGTATTCCGAATACCCTGTATTTTCCCTCCTGTAGCGTTTGACATCTTCTTTTATTGTTAGTGGGATATTGTCTTGTAAACATGTTGGGAACAAGTCCTTGTGAGTTATAACTCGTTGTATGCAAAGCTCGTACAAGGTGCTCATCGTTTGCTAGTTGGCAACAGACTGACCGTTTTTCGCATCCAAGCAGGTTTGAATCCTAGTGCGGTAGTGGGGGTAATTACAGTAGTGGGGGTAATTGTGAAATGCAAAGGTCAAAGGTCAAGGTCACCCGCGAAGTTTAAAAAAAAATGCAACATATCAATACGTGAAGTCTGTCACATATTGATATGTTGCATTTTTTGTTTTTTTTTATTTTTTTATTTTTGTCTTTTATGATTCGTTTATTTATAAAACATTACAACAACAACATATGTACAACATTAAAACTTAAATCTAACACTGCTGCTTGTCAGCGATGTGGATGGTCAACTCTGTAGAATTGCTACCCGTGCAGCCGTGGGACACCAGGTATAGACACCCGGGTTGAATAGAGCGAAGATCCTCGTTTTGTAGAAGATGGACGAATCTCTTGGGCAGGTACACCTGGAACTTTGGTTCATCCCCCGGAGTAAACGGTGCCTCGCTGAGACTGCAGCAGATGGCCTCCCCAACTGTAGTCTCCATCTTCTTCATAGCATGGATTATGTAGTGCTTCTCGTCTTTTAGTTCCGAGCACTTCTTTACAGGTAATATTGTTGACTTGGAGTGAGCATTGAACTGCTCGACCAAAGTCTGAAGGAACTGGTGAGATGCCATGGTCAGGTTACAGATCGTCTTCTTGCTCGGAGATGTTGTCGTCTCGGAATCTCGAGTAATACTCATGCCAGGTCCCTGTCTGCTCCCCACTTATATACTCTCCGTTACCCCCACCACTCCCCAATTCCCCACTTTGAAGGTAAGAGGCGAGTTTATAGGCATTTTTCAAAGCGCAATGTCTATCTTTATCATGTTCTGGGCTTTTTGTACAAATACATATGGTTTCCAGCATGTATTGATAATTCTTATCCAATTCCACATCATTAACCGGAACATGAGTAAATCCTTCGATCCATCTTTTCTTTTCCAGCCCCTTTGTGTAAATATTGGTAAACTTGTCTGAAAAGTGATGCATAATGTGATACAAGTCCGTGTAACTTGTAAAACCATCATACCAATCGATATGATGGAAGTGTTTTGAAATCCATCTGTTGGTAGTAGCGGCTTTACTAGTTAAAGACGAATAAGAACATGGTGGTTTAAATAAAAACGAATAAGGAACACTTGTATTCATGTCCAAAAACACAAGTTCTTTTATAATGAATCTATCATCATTACCACGAAACGCTTGAAACTCAATAATACCAGGCTTGGACTTTACTTGTTGTTCTTCTCCCTTGTCCATTTTGAAGGTCACACGTCTGCTCATTACGAAGTCAGGAGGTCAACTGATTTCCACACCACGGTAGGTACTACTTTTATACCAGGCCGTACAGTTGTTGGCGCGTTGGTGTATATTTAACGTGGGCACCGTCCCCAATAGGCCTAACCCCACAAAATGTTGGTTATTGTTTTAAAAAATAACCATTGTCATTTAAGTTTCCATCTTTATATTTTCCTTATTTTCATTTTCATCACTAACACTTGATTCTTCTCCTCCATCTTCCTCTTCTTCCTGTTTTACTGATTTCTTATGTAGTTGAGCGTACTTTTCCAATTGTCTCCACATCTGTACTTCATGAGGAACTCTATTAAATATAGAAGTATCCACAGGTCCGTATAATATAGGTGCGTCCGGTTATTTGTCCAAAGTGTCTTCCAGATAATCTTTAATAATCGAACTTGAAAACACCAGTTGTCTCAAGTATCTTGTTATAGGTTCAGTAGCACAAGTTAAAATGAAAAACTCCTCTCGATTAAGTTGAATTTTGTTATCATGTCTTGTTGTGTCTCTAAACCGTAGCTGATGATCACCACGTTGTTTAATGATATCAATTTCCACATTTGAATCCAAAAGTCCTACTCTTGTCTTTCTTCCAAACATGTTACTACTTAAATAGCATTCTAGTAGATGCAAATGTTTCATAAACGATTCCCAAGCACTGTCCGTAAACAAAATCATTTTGGGTCCATGAGTTAAAATTACAGTAGGGGAATAATCTGTAGATTTCATAACACCGATTAAAACACTTTTATCCAAACTGGAAGAGATTGGGTAAAATATTCGCAAAAATACCTCACTCAATATGTTTGGAGAAATATTATCTTCAATATCCCTTTTTCTCTTTTGTATAGTCTTTCTTCTTTTACCTTTTTCTTCAACATTATTACTGGCGTGAAGTTGTCCGCAAACGTTTTGTTCACCTCCTTCCTGGTGACCTTGAGGATCTAAAAACTCAGATATCTCCTTCTCAATATCTACCACATTTTCAGGTGTACCACTAGGAGAAGCCATATTGAATACGATGCTACCCATACAACAGTAGGCAACAAACTGATGAGGAGCGGTCTGTACGCTCTGCTTTTATACTCGCGGAATGAAACAAAACCGGTTCTTACAATACATTTTTAACAATTCCAGTTAAAGGTGTGTATGTTACGATTTTATCATGTAGAATTAAACAGTATGCAGTTGTATTAGCCGGTATAGCATCGTTGAATTCCATTTCTATTTTTATATCCACACTTGAAGACTTTACTGATTCATTTTGTTTAGAACAATCGATTACAACTATTGGGTAGGCATCGAAATATTTGTCAGGTGGTAATAAAGGTGTATTTGTTTTACCGTAATATGAACTTTGGAATCTCGCGTACATATCGTACAATATACTGTATTTCTTCTTAGTGAATGACACATTTAAATTGTCGTATGGAAAGAATTGTGAATTTAAATAAACTTTAATATTTTTCAAGTCACAATGATCAAATTGTCCTGCATGTTTAGTAATGGCGTCTCTTCTACCTGTTTGTAAACCAAATATAATATACCTGGCTCGTTCTACATAATTCGATGTTTTAACAGTCCAAGTGTGTCGATCCGTAGTAGGTAAACTGGGATGCTCATGAAATTCCCAACTTCTAAATGGAATAACAATATCACGATCGGCTTTTAATTTTCTTAAAAGTAGCATTCTATGCTCGTCAGCCAATTTAACATGTGGAACTCTCCATACAATTTTGTCTAATTTTAATTTCCATTCTAAAGTCGCATCTGTAGTAGCATCTGCAGCTTTAATAATGTCTTTATCGTTAGAAGATCTCAACAAAACTAATTCTTGTTTAACGTTTAATATTATTTTCCTATAATCTTCAGCAAAACCAAGCAGCAAACGTAATGGAATATGAAAATCAAAATATCCATTTGGATTTGGAGTGATCGTGTCAATCGTAGGTAATACCCATCCGGCAGGTTTAAGTAAATTGGTTTCATTGGGTGTTATAGATGTTAATCCTTTTAAAGTTGTCGTAATACCTACTTTTTTAGTGGAATCAACTGTTACACCTGATATTTCATATCTAATTTCATCAAATAGGAAAGCCATAGGATTATTTATAAATGGAACTGTTGTACCAACAGTAGTACCGTCCTTTTTAGTAACTTGTCCTTCAATATACAAGTAACTTTCACATGGTAGTGTGTAAATGTCTTGATTTTGTATGGGAATACGAATTTCATCGTTATTGTTTAATTTCGATGAAGTGTAAGGGTTGTGGGTGTGATATTCTTTTTCCCATAGGGTTTCGTCGAATGTTGGACCCTGCGCTATATCCAGTATATCCATACTCGGTTAATTTTAATCCAATTCTCTCTAAGAAACGAATGTTCTCGCGTGTTAACTCCTCCACAGCTGAAGAGCTACTAATGCGGTTTCCCGTAGGTTGTTCGCTTTTAAATGTTAAACCCATGGTTTTGTATTAAAGTGTCGATTTTAAATGTAATCTAATCGTAATAGGCTCTTATCTGAAGTCTACCAAGTTACCGTCTTGATCCAATACGCTCAACACGATGTCTGAAATGAAAGTGGTGTTCAACGGTAGATATACCAGGTTTTGTGGCTTTTCAACAATTTTAAATCCAGGTGGTACACTTGGGTAAAAAGTATGTATGATGTGGGTGTTAGCCCCATCCCTGTAAGCACCTTGTATAATGTTACAAGTTATGTCTATACTATTGACTTTTAATATTGTTACTGTTTTCTTACCGGAATGTGTTACATCTGGTTCTAAAACAGGCTCATCGTTGGAAAATCCTAATAAATCACCAATTGAGTTTGGTTGAGTGAAATCTATATAATATTTGGAAGTAATTTCAGCTTTCATCGTATTATTATTACCTTTTAATGTTATATTGTCTTTTCCCATTTTAGTTTGCAAAAATTCATTTATATGATCAATTTCATAAGAACCTGTGGGTAACCTGCACTCTTGTAAGTCTGTAAATTTTCCACTGGCATCCTTTCCCTTATAATAATGCAATACGTTATTTTTACCTTCCGTAACATTGGGGATAGAGTTGTAAGTTGTAAAATCCAATAGTGCCGCCTCCCAAAACCTTCCTTTTTGCAAGCGTAACGCTGGAAAAAGGATACTTCGTAAAGTGGACGATTTTCCTGTTAATGATACCGTATAGGAAGACATCTCAATAGTGACTGATACTTTTAGCTAGAAATTCCAAACATAAATGGCCGCATATTGAAGTATTATCAGGTTGTTCTCTTTTATAGTTATAATATATGTTTTTAGCAGATTTAAAGTAATTTTGAAGTTCTTTTGGTGGTGGCAAATTACCGAAACTATCAAAATAATATACATTGTTATTTAGTTTCTTATAACAAACCCAATGGGTGCCAGGCCCTTCAGTATTATCCAAATTTACAATTCCAGTCTCATTTTGCCACATTTTCTTTGGTAAACTGTCTTTCATAAACACACCGCGGAAAAATAGTATTTTTAAACAGGAAATATATTTAAATAATTCAATATTGGTTAATGCTTTATGTGGTATGACCAATTGATTTCTTTCATTTAATATGCACGATAAGGTCTTAGGTAAAGACCTGCCCCGTTTTTTACCATTGACCACACGGTGGGCTTCTTCCTGCCTTTTCTTGTAGATCGTCGTCTTCTTTTTATATTTCCTCCATGTTTTCTTGTGGTTGACCTCCTTTTTACTCTCCTTCTCCTCCTTCTTCCACCTCCTACTGCTGTTTTAGCCTTCATACCTGCTGTTACTGCTAAAGCTGCTGCTTTTTCTGCTATGCTAGCGTCACTTGATTTTACTCGTTGCCAAGCTATGTCCGCAAGCTTTTTGTCAGCTATTGATCTATTTTTTGAATCGGCAAACGTGGAATATGCGATATCGTGTTCTTTACAAGCCTGATCTAACTTATTTATGCCAGGATCGCCTCTTTCCAGTCGTTTTTTCAATTTAGTTCCTGGTCCGCAATACTGATAACCTCCCGGTATATGAAATTCGTATGGTAATGCGTCTATTGCTCTATTTACTATGGATCCTACTGGAATTCGTTTTAAAGCTTTACTTAACAGAGAAACCGCTGTGGACGTGATCCCACCTCCTCTCCTTACAGTGTCTCTATATGGACTGATGTACTGGAACGTCATTATTGTCCTTTTATAATCGCAATGTACAACTTATGTGTTACCTCTATGACAAGTTGGACATAAATGAAGTCGTTTATTGTGTTCTTTTATTAAATATCAAAATCACCCCAATCCGATGATCTAAACTTTTTTGTATGAGGGTTGATAAAATAGTTTTGAACAATTTCCCGTTTAATCCAAGTACCTCTCTCAGATTCCAACAAAGGAGTACGACCTGAACGAATACCAATAAGATTGTATACATCAAATAATGCATTTCCTAAAACTTTTACAAGAAAATTAACAGTGACAGCATTATCTACATGTTCAGGGTCTTTAAGGTCTGTTATACGTTTATTATTACAAGTATACACTTTGCTATCCATTTGTGATAATGTGATAGCCTGTCCTACAGTTGCAGCATCATTTGCTTCTCTTCCTTGCGCCATGTTTGTTAATTTTTTATTACTACATATAAAAAACGCATGGTAATTATTTGGATCTAGATGTACTGTTTGTCCTAAGGCAGCCGCGTCTCTATCTGCATGACCCCATGACACATTTGATAACCTTCCATGCCTGCAATCCCAATAAGCGTTTTTGTATGTCAATAAATGAAATTTTTCATTACCTTGAATAAAGTCATCCCCTTGCTTTGATAATACTTCATCTCGTTTTGCAAATCCAGTTGTTTCTTGTTTTAAAGTCTCTTTCATTTGACCCACTGTTGCACCATCAGATGGTGCTGAACCATCTTTTACATTCGCCAAACAATTGCCAAGACAATCGATAACTCCCACATCACGTATGACACAATGATCTTTTATATATTTGAGATTTACAGCATCATTTTCATTTTTTGGATAACCTATATCGTTAATAACAAATTTATAAAAAGAAAATCCATCTTTTGTCTTTTCAGGTATCAAAGAATGTAAATAGCGTCTATTTACGCTGTCTTTTGCATCTTTAGGGTCATCTACGTTGGATATACGTTTATTGTTGGCACTATACGTTTTCCCATTGAATTTTAACGTATTTTTTAATTCAGATGACAAATAACCTTTGTTTATTGCATCACCGTTTTGATTTGGTTTACCAACGTTGATGATTCTATGATCTTCTGCGTCATATGTGTTATTTTGTAGTCTTAATGTTGGCGATATCTTTTCCTTTAATATTTTTAGATTTATTGCATCGTTTTCATCCGTAGGATCTTTTATGTTTTTTAACCTTTTATTACTCATATCATAATCTCCATCAGGTGTTTGTGGTAAACCAGCACTTCTTTTTAAACTATTGGCATAATATAACCCATCCGAGGAGTAACGTCCGAACTTGTCGACACTCATGGTGCAACTGAATAGTATTCTAGGGAGTAACGCATTTTTATGAGATTACCCCACGGTTTCGGAGTTCATCCACTAAAGCCACCCATTCGTTTTCCAATCCAGTATGACCCGCTTCTTTAGCTTCATGTATTAGTTTCATTCTATCCACCAATTTATTGATATTATTGTAATAAATCACATTTGTGTTATATAGTTTCTTCATTAAACCTGTACCCGTAACGGACTTACTTCTTTTTCTTCGTTCCTGAGCACTTACATCCAAAGTGGACGCCATAAATCTTCGTTTTACAGGTTTTCTTTGTGTTAACGGCATTGTTTGTCTTCTAGTTGGTATTAACTTGGATACAAATTCTTTATATTTTAAAGACTTAGATCTAAAAGGAGGCTGGTCAGGTAAATACTTTCTCCTATATGCATTTGTCTGTTCCAAAATATTTTTATATGCTTCCATGTCTTTTTCTTTCACTACCGATACTGAAGGCTTATTTTCAAATAATAATTCAAATAATCCTTTTGTGCCCTTATACCTTTGATCACCAATGACAATATTATCATGTTCGTCAACGTTTAACGGGCTATTACCTATCATTAAACCGTCTTCTGTTAATCTCGCTCCATAACTATGGTAATTCTTATTAGGAATTGTTCCGAGTAACATTTTTACCATGTATTTCCTTCCTAAAGGTCCTTTGTTATGAATGTTTTCACCCAATAAGCTTATGTTTGACGGACCTTCCCTTGTCTCTTCTTCTTTTTCCTCTTCACTAGCAGTTGATACAACTTCATGTCCTCTTTTGGCTTTTACTTCATATAATTCTTTTATTCCACTATAGTCCGGTGATTCTAGCTCTCTTTCGGGTTCTCCACCGGTAAAACCACTATACGTAGAGGATTCCAGGTCTTCATCACTAAAATCTTCTGATTTTACATTTTCTCTTTCAAACTTCGTAATAGGTGCAATCGCATCTCCTTCCAATACAGGTTTAGCAAATTTTTTGTTTAATTGTTTCAAGGGTTCAGTAATAGGTTTAAAAGTAGATTCAAGGAATTTCTCCCTCTCGCTAATACCTAGTTTCAATGCTCTGTTTTTAGCCCGAATAGAATCACTAAGTGATTTTATTTCTTTTACTAATTTTTCTTGGTTAACCATGTTTGTAGCAAGACGTGTTGTACAACAATGAATGTGTTATACCACGTTTAATGTATTAATATAAATTTATCAAATCCTATCCTGTATCGACCATTGTTTAGCGGTTGTTCCTTCATAATTGTTAGGAACCCATACTTTTCAGCCCAAGCCTTTCCACACAACTCTTTAAATCGTTCAAATGTCATATCCGCATTTACATGATCAAAATATATATGTTTTAGGTTGGTTTCGTCCTGTTTAAATACAATTAACATGTTTGCATTGTCTCTAATGAGTTGTTTAGGTATTTTGCTGTAAGTTTGGCCAATATAAATGCTATCTATGTTGTTATGTCGACCCATAGCGAAGTAATTCCTTATTGTGTTTTGGTTTTCACAAGATACATCGTCGAATATAAACACGGAGAATGGTTTAGCTTCTTGTGGCTGCATGACACTCTCGCTTGCATTAAACTTTAAATATTTAACTTCAGGCACATTAGTCAGTATTTTTTCCAATAATTGATACTTTGGTTGTTGTAGTGATTTTGAAAATACATATAGATTGTTAAATCGTAATCCTTTAGGGTTTGTAATCAAATTGAATACTACATTAGTTTTTCCACAGTTGGAAGGTCCGGTAACCAGACAACGAACGGTGTTTGGTAACAAATTGCCATGCTTCCCACTATTGAATTCTGAATTATCCACTGTGAGTTCATCTATATTATTAATAGTAAAACTCTCTTTTTGTGGTACTATCTCCATCCTTTGTAATGGTTCAACCTAAAATGATTCTCTATCGTTATATCAAATCCTTTTTAGGTATCCAAGAATCTTCCGTCTTATTAAATCCTAACCATCGTACTTTGACCTTATCTTTTTTCCGTTGCAACACCTTTTCAACTAAATATACATCGCCTACTGTTGATTTTAACATTTCATGTCCATAAAACCCTCCTTCAAGCAATTGTCCTTTATTATCTTTTAAAATATATGTCTCAGGTACTGTAGGTTGTACTTTGAATACAGTAAAAACCTCATTGGTCCAATTTGGCAGGTATCTTTTACTGAATACACCTTTATATTTACTTATTCGCACTTTATCACCCACATTAAATTTTTTAGGCTTTAGTTTTTCAACTTTTGGTTTAGTATTCGTTTTTATACGTTTTAATACAAGGTTTTCATTTTTACTAGTTACTTGGTTTGGTTTCATCCCGATAGTCCTATGAAATTTGTTATTGTAATCGTTTATAAGTTTTGGTAACATATCAATCCATATGTGCGATCCTCTGTTGGAAAACATTTTATACATTGCACTTTTTAAAGTTCTGTTGAATCTTTCGATTATTGAGGCTTTTACTTCTGAATTGGTTGAATAATGGTTTATATTGTGTTTTTTCATTAAATTTGCAAATTCCTTATTAAAATATTCTTTTCCATCATCTGTTTGTAAATGTTTAATAGTATGTTTGTCTCTTTGTATAGCTGTTTCCATTGCTTTTGTAACACTTTTGCCACTTTTATCTTTTAGTGGTAAAGCATCTGCCATTTTTGAAAAACAGTTAATAACAGTCAATATGTATTTATATCCTTTATTTTGTTTGCTATAAGGAATCATTTCGATTAAATCCGCTTGATATAAATCATTAATTCCTTTTATCACCGTATTTCTTCGTGGAAACTTTCTTCTTGCAGGTTTATGAAGTTCGTTGACAATTTGTTGCTTTAAGTCCTTCATATTGCAGGTTTCAATGTTTGTTGTATCACATGTATAATCACAATGAATGTTGTTTTAAATATTCACATCATTTATATGGGTCAAGGTCATCCAAACTTGTGTAAAAAAATGGGGAACACGGCGTTGGACTTGCCGTGTTCCCCATTTTTTTACGGAAGGAGAAAGGAATAAGGTCGTAGTTGTAGAAGGACGAAGAATAGGTTACTAGTTGATAGGGTTTAGAGAGTAGTGGCCAAAAGGAAGAGTGTGGATTTTGTCGGGCATAATGTATCTTTTATCATCCCGAGCTAACAACGCTTTTTTAATTTCGGTGACACTGTAGACTTGATGCTTGAAGCTTCGGATATTGTTGAATGTTGCTGATATCGTAGTATCTTCAAACAAACAAGTCTTGTAGTGGTCAAATGTCACGTGTTTTTTCAAATAAGATGTCTTCACTCCTTTTGCTTTCTTCACTGTCGGTGTGTTGTTCTCGTGGTACATCTTAAATGAATACAATTTCGCCATCAGCGCCACTATTTCTTCTAAAGGCATTCCATTTGCTTCATCTTTGAATTTTCCAATTACTTTTTTATATTTTTCATTAAAATTTGGATGGTTTTTCGGATAGTCAGAAAAATCGAAATCTTCTTTGTATGGAAAAGTCCTTAGGTCTTCATACATGTCCAAAGTCTTTATCCAGTAGATAAACGCGTCCGTATCCATGTATGCGACTCCAATGTTTTCCCTTCCGTAATGTTTAACCATTTTGTTATAATGGAAATCATACATCAGGGTTTTACTTATATCCAAAATCGACATACCTATGTATAACGGACGGTCCATGACTATTGTTGTTTTCTTCATACTGACAGCGACTAGATTTTCGTTTATAATCATGGATGTTCCGAAATTTGGTTTTTGCACTAATTTTTCCAATTTCCTAGGATCACTCACCAATTTTACATTTTTGTGTTTTCTTTTGTTCTCCAAGGTCTTCCCAAAGATGGCATTGTTCATTAATTTATAGAAGTCCTTTTCAAATGCTGTTGTCGCTGCAGCTCTTCTTGCAGTGTTGGAATCAATATATGGTTTCAACCAACAAGACTGGGTGAATTCAATTGCTCTATGAATTCTCACTATACGTAGACCCAATTCAAGAGCCTGTTGAACTACCCAGTAGTGAGCCACATAGCGATCCTTATTCTCCAAGGTCATCATCAATTTTGGCCATCTTCCTGTCGGTGAAACTTCAGTCTTGGCTAGGAGAGGCAAGTCGTAGTGATGGTCATGAAGGTGCTCTGGATATTCGAAATCACAGTCCAAAATATAGCCTTTTGGACCATTCTTTGGAATCTGTGAGATGTCTCCAATGGTGGCCGGGTCGATCCATTTGAAGTCAGCGTAGGGAAGCGGATTTGACATTGCCCAACCATAAAGGTTGTTTGCGTCAAAGTAGCCAAGGTAGACCGATGGTTGTTGCTCGTCGAAGCCGGGGATGTACTTGTTGTTGGCTTTGACATGACGTGTTACAGCTTGTGTCAAACCGCCCCGTACACCAGATTCCATCATGAGCACCATATCGATATCCGTTAGAAGTTCCAGTCGACAGTTGGTTGACTTTAGCATAGCTTGCCATGCTAATCCTGGAGATGTGTACGAGTGTAGAGGGTCCAGTCCATAGGCGGAGAAGCAGGTGTTTCGGAATTCTTCCATCACATCGCACAGCAGAGTTACGTCCAATTTTATATAAAAGTCAGAATATTCCCCTAAGGTTTGAATGTTTAGTTGGTTCCAAACATTACAAGCATGATTGTAGTCTTCAACGGAGATTTCACTTTCGTTTAATTTGCTGTTGAAGGCTTCGATCGGTGGTAGACTGGTTTCTTCAAATTTTTCTGTAGATGTTATGTAGTCGTAGGGGAATACTCCTTTACGTAATACTAAGTCCAATTTATCTTCAGGTACAATCTTGCTGGTTTCTTTTAGGTCTTCTCTTCGTAGATTCTCAGACAATCTGCTCAAACTAGATGGCATAAATCTATAAGAGTCTACAAAGCGAAGTTTAATATTACCTACGGTTTTTGAGAAACTGATGTACTTTTCCAATGTTGTAGCAAGAACATCAATTTTACCATCATCTCTTCCTAACTCTGGAATAATGAAGTGGGAGTCGTAGCCGCTAAGATTGTGTAACACGACAGGGATAAAGTGGGGCAGTTTGTAATTTATATTGCATGAATTACAAGCAGCTCCTCTGTATAAACCTGTCAGGTGATCGTGATCTCTTACTTTTGGATTTTCTTCACTGAAGCTCTTCTCGCATAGATAACATCTTGATGCCATATTGTATTCTTCTTGTTGATTCTCATTCAAAGGTTCCATAGGTACGACATTACCATACAAGCGTTGTACCTTTTCAGCAATGTCATACAACTGGTCTACGAAATACTTAGCGGCTTCTTCACCACGGTAAAGTATTGGAGTGGATGTTAAACCATAGTTTTGCAATTGGTTTTCAGACAAGGTTGATTTCACTATTAGACAAAAACTGTTGGGTTGATGCAACTGATATTTTGTTCTTCTAGTCACTTCACCGTCCGGCAGCTCCTGTGGTACTAACGTAGATTCAAAATCTGCGTAGATGACTACTGGAATCCGATATTGGTGAACTGTTTTGTTAAATTGGATACACGCTCGAGATGGTGGTGGCAGACTAATCTTCACTTCATAATTTTCATTACAAAGTCTTTTGTGTTCTATCAACCACTCTAATCCTCCTTGTCTTATTTCTTTATATGTGAAACAAAAACATCTTTTACACACTGTTAACCTACGCCTCTGTTTTGATAATTGATTTCGAATCAAGGATGCAAAGTCCTTTATCCACACATAATGTGAAATTTCACCCTTAGTGATCAGTAACAAATCAGTGTGGTTTCTTTGCTCAACTTTTACTACCCGCAAAGGATAAACGTTGTTCGAATCATCCAGACCGAAAACATTCACTGAAACGCCAGGATTTTTCTTTTCAAATTTGTCTATGTCTTTCAATGTAACTGGGTAGGTGAGGCCTTGAAAGTTGTAGCGGTGTTCATTTTCGTAATACTCTCTACCAACTCTTTCAGGATGATCTTTAACATACTTGGTTAACATTGCATACTTAAAACATTCATTACCTTCATTTTGCACATTCCTACACGATTTAGTGTTTTGGATTTTCTTTGGTAAAGGGATAAAACTACTACCCCTTAAACCATATCCATTCTTGTGAACCCTTACATCCATACCTTCAATTGATGACAAAGTCCATCCAGATCCTCTTCCTTCATGTTCTTGAAGTTTTGTTATAAGTTCTTCCAAGCATTCTTCAATAATATCATCGATGTTGGAGGTGAAGGTAAGGGTTCGGTTTTTGGTAATGAACGCTCTCAATGCTGTTTCACCATCAGTATTGTTAAACATAGCCTCTAACACCATTCCAAATTTAATAAAATTTAATCTTTGTAGTTCTTCCCTCAAGGTTCCACCAACAAGTTCCTTAGCCTGGGTTATAAATGTTTCCAGTTCCAATTGAACATTATTAATTTTAAAATGTGTTACAACTCGTCCTGGCAAGGCCGTGGTGCGCAGTTGTTTCACATCTTCTAGTTCTTCTTCAGTGTCTTCTTCTTCAAAAGGTCTTCTAGCAGTAGATGGTCCAGCACCAGCAAATTGGATCACACTAGGTCTTCTTCTTTGCATTTGCTGTAGATAGCTGTCCCAGTAGTCCGTCTGCTTCTGGTGCTCTTCCAAAAACCGGTCAATTGAGTCTAAGTCTATTTCATCCATGGTAATATCTTCTTTTCTATCTTCGTCTTCATGTAATTCTCTGTGTATGGTGAAAAGATCTTCGTCTTGAAAGATTTCCCCACAAATGTCGCAAAGAGCCATTTCAAACAGTTTGGCTTTGAATGCACACTCTGTGAATGTCCACGCAATAATGAGCAGCGCACTCCACCGGGACCCTTTATATCCGAGGCAGATAGGTGGGGAAAGTGACGTCATATGGAAACAGGTTATCACTCATGTGCTAAATTTAGCCTTTACACAACCGTTTGTAATACATTTATCAGTAGGCTTGATAAATTGATGATATTTGGTCTAGATTCAATAATTTGTACAAGTTTTTTCAAAGACGTCTGTTTGAGCAAGTTTATGTAGGTCAAGGTCATTTGGAATTATTATTTTGAGCGGGGGATAGAGCACTAAGCAGCATCATTTACTACAAAGTGCTCTATCCCCCGCTCACATTCTTTTTTAACTTTTTGTTTAAACTTTTTTACAAGGGTGAAACATCACCATCAGAGTCGGAATCATCCTCATCACGGAATAGGCAGCGATGACAATACATAATTCTTCTGGCAACTAACATCCTATCCATTGGACGATGGGGAGTGTCTTGTTCTTGTTCTTCTTCTTCGATTTCCAATTGGAATTCCATTTCCGACTCAGATAACGACTCTAATGTTTCGTAGGCGTGCAAGTCCACCTCATTGTCCGTTGAACCAGCTTCGTCAGAGTCCGTTTCAATATCCATTATCTCTTCCTCCTCCTCTTCTTGATCAACCGCAGGTAGTTGGTCCTCTACTTCTATAATTTCTAGAGGTATTACCTCCAGAATAGAGACAATTCTGTTGCGATGGAACACGGTGTTGTCAAGTGGAGCCATGGTATGGAAGTGTTGTATCCATCCAATTTGCTTACCCTTTTTATACCCCCACCAACTATACAATTTATGTGGGTCAAGGTCACGTAAAGATACCCTTTGAGCGTGGGATAGACCACTAAGCAGCATGCTAGTCCATTGCCGCAAAGTGATCTATCCCCCGCTCTGTTCTACAAAAACCTCAATCAAGTCCAAGTCCAAGTCCTGTTTAACACATTTTATTCTAATTCCATATCCAATTTAAAAATTTCAATTTCACATGGTTTACATTCCTGATGTATCAAACACTCCAGCTCCCTAAACATATCGTCCAGTTCGTCCAAATTATGATGTCCTACTTTTAACACATGAAGGTGGTTCATGCTTTGCATTGTAGCATGACCATCAACAAACAAGTTTCTTTTCCACGCTAACATAAATTGGCAGTTTTCTTGAAAGATTTTTCTCACCAAACAATCATACACAGCCGTCAACATGTCTCTACAATCTTCATAGTGTACCATCACAGAATACCTGTCCAAGTTAGCACCAAGCAGCGATCCACTCATTGTTTCTAGCGTTCCACTGGAAGGTCCAAAGCAGAATGAAGTCGAGATGTATAGACCCCCTCTTTTATACCAGTTAACCGGTTGTCCTTGCTGTAAAGTGGGTCAAGGTCATCCAATGCTACCCTTTGAGCGGGGGATAGACCACTAAGCAGCATGCTAGTCCATTGCCGCAAAGTAGTCTATCCCCCGCTCTGTATTCTACACACACACACACACACATGTCCATGTCCAAGTCTTTCATTACATACCCAATATATATTCAGTTCCTTCATCATCACTATCACTCATCACTGCTTCCACAAACTCCACAGGATTAAAGTTAAATTGTTTCAATTGTTCTTTTAAGTTTTCAATTTGTTGGTCCTTTACTTCTAAAACACTGTGAAGGTGTGATATGTAGTCCGCTGCCTCGTTGATGCTTGCTACTCTCGGATCGCCTAACTTCAAGCTGGGAACTACACCCTGCAGCCTGAAGTACGCCATACGCCTTTCTTGCTCCTGCCGTTGACCAGGACTGAGCAAGCCTTGTCCGTCTTGGCTTACCTCCAGCAAGGTCCGTAGCATCGGAGCTTTGCAGGCGTTTGCCCGAGCAACAGTTATGCTGTGGAATGGTCGAGCAGGTCCACGAGTAGCAGGCAGAACGTTGGCAGCACGCCTTCTTGAAGAAGAAGAGGAAGCCTGAGAAGTTTTGGAGTTGAAAGCCATGTTACAGTGCTGTATTCAGCTAAGCGGTACAAAGCAGAATAACCAAACTGCACGTTAATACCCGTATATATACACTTATCAGTGGTGGGGGTACTAGCTAGCCTTGGTAAAGTGGGTCAAGGCCATCCAAAAACATTACCAGAACGGGGGATAGATCACTAAGTGGCATGTTAGTCCATTGCCACAGAGTGATCTATCCCCCGCTCTGTATTCCGCATTCACACACACATTCATACAAACACGCAAGTCCCAGTCCGAGTCTTTACCCACACCTATCCACTCTCATCCTCACTATCATCACTATCATCTAACAATCTGTCACACTTCATAATTAGTTTTTCCCATTCTTTCCGGATCAAAAGTATTTCACTGTGTGCACTCTCCAACAACCTCTTCTTTTCCTCTAACAACCTGTCCTTTTCCTCTATCAATACGTTACAACCTTTAATATATCATATAGCAGCTCTAACAGTGTCTTCCTGTGAAGATGCACCAACCACTACACCTGGCACTACCTGCTGGAGTTCTTCATACAAGCTAGACTCTCTTCTGGAGGCTCCACTGCTGCACAACTCCGTCTTGCTCGGAGTGAATCCGAAGAACCGAACGCGACTCTTTGACAGGCGGCCCCGCCGGATCGGTCCAGAGCTTGAGCCAGAGTTGGATGCGGTCGGGCCAGAGGTAGAGGCTGGAATGTTCATGGCTGACATGGTAGTATTCAGCTAAACAGTGTAAAGCAGAATGAGAAGACGGTTGATCACCACTCCTATATATACCCATTTTTAGTGGTGGGGGTAACCCGGGGGGGGGGGGGTAAGTTTAAGGACTTCCACTAACTTTCCCTTAGTCCTCGCGGTCATCGGTTTTACATACCTTTAGCACACCCATCATTTTGGTTTCTTCGATAACATTACACACCTCAAAAACCCAAGCAAACAGCTCATCTATGTTGTTATAATTAATTTTTGTCCAGTGTTGATACTTGTGGGTTTGTTTGTTTATAATACATAGATAAAATGTAGACCCATCTCGTCTTATACAACACTCAACTTCCATTCTATGCCGGTTTAGCACTTCCCAAGCATTGTGTTCATTTATCAAGAAGTCACCACCTTTGTAATTGTACTGTGACATGTTTACCACAGAGCATAGGAACGGACTGAAGCAAATGAACGGCTCATACAAGCTTATTAAAAGCGTTAGAGTGGGGGGTATCACGTGATACACGACATAAGTTGTAAGGTTAGCAGTTTACTTTAAACAGTAATTTATGTGGGTCAAGGTCATTCAAACTTTAAAAATTTTTTACCTCCAAACACTTGTAGCAAGCTACAAGCGTTTGGAGGTAAGTTTTTTATTTGTTAAAGATTTTTGTAACTTAGTCTTCACCCTCAAGGACACGGTTTGAGATTGTCCCAGTGATTTTACATCACCGCCAGGTTAAAGTATTATACAAGTCAAGTATTTTTTTTTTTATTAGTTGTCTTGTATAATACCCCTCTCCCTTACTTTAAGAGGGTTAAGACTAAATTTAGAAAAATTAATTTGGAAGAGGAAATTTAATTAATGTCCAACACTTTTAAACACAATTTTGATTTTTTGGTGAGCCCATGTCCTAGTCCATTTCCCAAACAGATAGGCATCCTTTTCTTCGAATTAAATAAGCCCCGGGGACAAAAAATTCTCTTTGTACCATCGCAGGTGGTACTTTCATTCTATGAAGGCGGCCATCACCTTTTAGAATGATTTGCACATTTATGTTAAATGCTCCATAAGCTTGAACAATGAAATAATATTTTTTGTCCCTCTTGAGCCTATTAATTTTCAGCTTCTGCGGACTGTTGGGGTGTTTGAACTTGGACTTTTCAGGCATAATATTAAGGCTATAGGGCTTTGGTGTCGGAATTTTGATTTTCTTATTCAAGTGTCGTTGGCAACGATCTTTTTCTGGAAGAGCAAAACTCGGACAACAAAGAACCACAGCCTCTCTGCTAAACCAAACATAATCGCATTTATCACGCTTGCCAGCAGGGCATTTAACACGATTACGTTTCTTTTGTGTTGGACTCTTAGTGTTTTGGAGCGGCGCTTGATCTAACTTAGGCTGGCTGGAAAGGATGGAGGGTGATGGTTTAGCACGGTCAAGGGGTAATTTGCAAAGAATTTTGGGTCGGGTAGGAGAATGGGTTAGATCAATAGTGGTTTTAGGTGAGGTAGAATTGTCTGGGGAGAAGATCGATTTACGGGATGGTTTGACTGTAGATGGAATGTTGGCTTTGGGTGAGGTTGACTTGTCTGGGGAAAAGATCGATTTGCAGGATGGTTTGACCGGTGTGGATGGCATGGGGGATACGGGTAGTGGACATTGGGTCTTTGTATAGGAAAGGATTTTCTGTGTACGGGAGTAGGGAATGATTTTGGACCTCGACTTCTTCTCCTCAAAGACCGCTGACTCCGAATCAGAATCTGACAACAATGAGATCGGCGGTGATGCTATGAGCACTCGGCTGCTTGCAGGGTGAGCGCCAGCCCCTCTTGAAGTCGACGGAGCGTCACCAGCACCACTGACACTTGGACTTGTTGGTTCCGTTGGTGGCAGCGGAGATAGGCTGGGCATCGAAGGAGCCGACGGCATCTCCAAACAGCTGAGGATTGTGCTCATCAAACACGTTTGGAGAATCGGAGCAGCGGAGGTTGAAGTTGGAGTAGATGTGTTGGTCGGAGTAGACGTGTTGGTTGAATTCGATTTGATGTATGGGAGAACTGGTGGATAGTTCTTGAAGCGCATGTTGAGGTAGAAAGAGCGTTAAATGCAAATAACGGAGAAGAACTTCCAACGAAGGCTGGAGCAGGAATGAGAAGTGCGTGCAACCGGGCTCCCTTATATCCCCACCGGGGCTGCCACGCCCAGGATATCAGGGGGGGGGGCTCGCACTTTTTGTCGGGGGGGGGGGGGGCTCGCACTTTTTGCCGGGGGGGGGGCTCACACTTTTTCAAAAAAGAAGCCCCACTTGGGGCATTTATGTTGCCATCGCTGAAGCCTCCCAAGAGACCCAACACAATTCCAAACTTGTGTGTTACTAATACCTAACTGTTAACTTTTAAAAGACCTCTATATATATAAACTGTGTTAATAAGACCTGACTGTTAAAGATTTTGAAAACTTTTATATTTAGGTCAAGGTCACGAAAAAACTTTAAAAAAATTAAGCCCCACACCCCCCTATGGGGGTGTGGGGCACTTGGGTTGTCATCGCTGTAGCCTCCGAAGAGACCCAACTATGACAACAAGGCAACATCCAATGTCGTGTACCCTTCGCCACGCGAGACTTGTAAACATTTACTGCATTTCGAACTAATAACTTTTCCAATAGCTAACAAAATGTCATTTACATACTTTTCAAGGAAACTGAGGACGCCCTAGTGGCTTATGTCCTCGGTCCGAGTGCAGAGGCCATCGGCTCATTACCCCCGTATAAGCGTACAAACGGACCACCTCCTATTTCTCAGCCGCATTGAAGCATGCATGAGAGGAGCCTAACAATTATAAAAAGTGGCTTTACACGGGGGCCTACTCCCGTAACCCTATCTTTAATATTTTTAATTTAGCAATGCAGTAAATTTTTACAAGTCCTATGTGGGTCAAGGCCACACGGACATTAAAAAATTTCGGCCCCCGTACATCCATGGCGAACCACGAATGTTCGGGGGCCTTGGGGACAAAAAAACACAAATAGCTAACAAAGTTTCATTTACATAATTTTGAGTTTCCAGAAGGGAAACTAACTGAGGACACCCTAGTGGCTTACGTCCTCGGTCCGAGTGCAGAGGCCATCGGCTTATTACCCCCATATAGGCGTACAAACGGACCAACTCCTATTTCTCAGCCGCATTAAAGCATGCATGAGAGGAGCCTAACAATTATACAAAAGTAACTTTACACGGGGGCCTACTCCCGTTCCCTGTCTTTACAATTTACTTTGAGCATTGCAAAAGCTCAAGGGGGAAATGCTACAACAAGCGTATACACTTTAGAAAAATATAACACACTTACAACACACAATTGAGCTCAACGTAGTCAATGCTGGAACAAGCACATACATGTTAAACACATATAACGAACAAGACACAAAGGATAAAAGACACACAGGAGACATAAGGTACAAGTAAAACACTCTCATATAAAACAATTCGCAATACCCAAACACAAGCGCAATATCTTACAACTAATACAAGTCTTAAAGTTAGAGCAGACTTCGCTAAACACTGAAGGCGCCATTCAATGTTTAGTGATGCCTATGGCGGTCCGTCCCGGTCGTTCACGTTCAACGCGCGGGAGCAGACTGCGAGCCGGCTCTGGCTGGGCCCCCTTATATCCCCACCGGGGCTGCCACGCCCAGGATATCAGGGGTGGGGGAGGGGGTGGGGGTGGGGGGGGTGGGGGGGTGGTTCGCATTTTTTGTCGGGGGGGGGGGGGGTTCGCATTTTTTGTCGGGGGGGGGGGTTCGCATTTTTTGTCGGGGGGGGGGTTCGCATTTTTTGTCGGGGGGGGGGGGGGTCGCACTTTTTGTCCGGGGGGGGGGTTCAGGTAAGTTAAGTGGGTCAAGGTCACCCACAACACTTGTACTCTAAGTGTTGGCTATACCCCCACCACAACTGGGTCCCTAGGCTGCACAACACCGCTTCGCCAGTATGTCTCCGGCTTCCATGCGGTGCGTCTCGCTGTTCTCTAGCTCTCTATATGTAAGTAATTTTACAAGTTCTGAATGTAGGTCACTACACTTTAACTCTGGGACGATATCGACTTGTAGTGTTTCAGTGTTTTGACTCAAGGTCATCACACTTTAACTCTAGCACATCGGTTATCGTACCAGAGGTGCTCAATAACCTAACTTGTAATGTTTATGGGTGGCGTTTGCACGCCACGTGGTATCGCCATGAGTGTCCAGTCCAGGTTTTAAGTTAAATTAATTTTACTGTAATCTTTTCCATTTCCGCTTCGTTTTGCCAAAGTATAAGGTGTCGCTTAATAAAGTGGTATTTCTCTAAAGTTATAGGAGATTGCAAGGATACAATTAGTTTATTTAGGAGACTCTTCATCTTGGAGTTTAACACAATTTCCACTTTGACTTTGCTTCCTCGGCTCTCACAGCCTAAGCTGTACAGAAATGTTTCTTCTAGTGCCAACTCGGGCCAAGAGAACAGTGTGTTGACTGTAGGACAGCTCATGGTGAAGTGATGCGATACTCCAGCGTACCACCTCACCTTCCCCCGCCACTGTGACCTTCCCCCACTCCTGCTGTTTCCCCCACCTCTTTTCCCTTGACTCATGCGCTACAAGCGGTCTCTCAGTATTGTGCGGACTTTTGTGAGGTGAAGCCATGTCGCAGGACACTTTAGGTAAGAAACTTAGCCGTGTTAAGACTTTATTAGTTGCTCACTGTCCACCACCCAAAGTTAAGAGAGTTTCAACTTTAGCTAAGTGGCGCAAACTGTTGCGCGGACACCCTAAGTTTTATACAAAACAGACTAATGTCAGTTTTACTGATGAGGATTTGTTTAAAATATTGGATGAAATGACTTTTCCTTGCAAAATTCAGTTAGTTACTCCCATTCCTGACATTTTAGAGTCTTAGTCTCTCAAGCCGATATACCTAGCATACACAGAGCCTGACAGTCAGTCACTCGATGGCTGTCGTGGGGTGCGCATCGGTGTCGGCGCTCCGTTGTTAAGTGTTCAAGGTCACAGTAACATAAAATTGCGGGCGTTGTACTGGTTCAAGGTCACCTGAGGGATAACCGATTGCCCATTTAGGCAGAGTCATGTCAGAAACTCGAGTTTAACTTGGCACTTTTGCCGTTTCTCGTCGAAAATTCGCTCCAAGTGGTCAAGGTCACGGGGACTCTGACTGAAACTCGGAGCGTAGTGCGAGAAACGGCAAAAGTGCTAAAAAATTTTAAGTTTCTGCGTGACCTTGACCTTAGTGGCGTCGGTGACGTCGTTTTGATGACGTAAGGGGTGATGACGTCATCAGCACGTCATTTCTGTGACGTCATGGGTGTGACGTCATCGAAATGACGTCATTAGTGATGACGTCATCGATTGCGTCATCGATGACGTCATCGATGACGTCATCGGTGAGGTCATTGACCTCGATGACGTCATCCCTCAGGTGACCTTGAACTGGGCCAGCGGCCGCAATTTTACACTACTCTAAGAGAAATAGTAAACCTGGTGTTCATAAAAAATGTCACAAGCTTCAGTCGCTGGCTGTTATGTCTTGTCAATTTGATCAAAATTGTCCTCTTGGCATAGAATCCTTCGTTTAGCCACAAGCCGCAACTTGGTTTTTTACAATAAAAAATTATTTCCAGAATGGATCAGTATAAGAAGTTCATATTTGTCATTATTCTTTATCACACCAATTTTAATTTTCAGGGGAAAAAGCATCTTTTCAGAAATTTATTTTTAAAATGGCAGCTATTTAAACATTTTTTTATAGGACTCAGACTCCCAACTATTGAAATATTTAAGATCAAATTTTTTGGTATGCAATATTTTTTATTTTCTCATACATTGTCATTGTCATTTCGTATCAACCAAACGGAGAGCGAAATGTATTTCCGTTTATTAGCGAATTTCCCTATAGGGAATACGCTATTACGGTAGTAGCCATGGTAAGACCTAAGGCCGGGACCATGTTACTTTTTCATTTTGAGGTCGCCAGAAGCCAAAAACACTGTTCGTTCATTTTCATATATATATATATATATATATATATATATATATATATATATATATATATATATATATATATATATATATATATATGTGTGTGTGTGTGTGTCTGTGGTATTGATAACTTTTGAAGGGGACCTCCGATTTTAATGAAATTTGGTATGGAGGTGTAACCCCAGGTCTATTTTCATGAGTTAGCGAATCAGCATGATCGGGTTATGGGAACGGGGTTTTAAGGGGTTCCAAAGGGGTAAAAAATGGGTTTTTGGCATTTTTTAACCTCAAATTTTCATATTCAACAATTTAAACTAAAACCATTTAAAAGAGTTTAAGAAAACAAACAATTTTGTATTTTCAATTTTTAACTTAGCTCAACAGATAACGGAGAAAAGCTAAAAACAGGTTTCCCATGTTAATCTTATGGGAAATCAATAAAACCCTGTATTTCACTTATTTATTGACATAACTTGTTATAATTTGGTATGTACCTTCATTAGATATTGTTTAACTGATATTTGCTTACAACACCTATATGGCGGCAAACCTAGGTATTCACCCCTATGGGGTTTATGGCGAAGATTTAAAAGTGCCGAATCTATATATATATATATATAAGTAGATAGTATCATGTTACTTCTAGGACACTTTTGGAGACAATCAAAAATCAAACAAATTTCACAGTTTTTTAATACAATTATGCAATATTTTTGCCATTTTTTGGCCAATTTTCAGCTTTTGTCAAATTGTCTTAAAAAATATGCAATTTTAATGAAATTTTTAACAAATATGCCTAAATTTTCTACAAAATAAATTTTTTTTTTAAACAAGTAAAATTATCACATTTTATAAGTATTTTTTCAATAAAATTAATAGTCGACTTTTCATAAGGTAATTTAAAATTTTAATAGTATTTTTTCAATAAAATTTGAATTTTTTTAAAACAAGTAAAATTAAGGTTTAGTATCAATAATATTGTAATAATTATTCAAATTTAACTAAAGCAGTTTCTTTATCATCAAAAGTCTTAATATCAGTGACAATTAAATGTAAATCTTTTTTATTTAATTCTTTAATTGATTTATCATCAATTACATTAGTAAATCTTTTTGGTAAATGTACTTTACATTTTTCTAATTCAACAATAATTGTATATCCATATTTATCTTTAATTCTTTCAAATTTTTCAATTTTATATTTTTTATTTAAATTTAAACTTTTTAATGGTTTATATTCTTTAAATCTTAATTCTCCAACATTATTAATTTCTTCTAGCAGATCCATTTATATAGGAAAAAATATCACAAACTTGTTTGTGATAGATATGTTAAAAAGTCATTATCATAATTAGGTTTTATACAAAAATCCATATTTAAGTATTTAAAAATCATAGGTAATAATTTTTTGTATGATATATTACTTTTCTTAAAACATAAATATTTATTAAAAAATAGTGTAATTTTTTCTTTATCTTCATTATTCAATTCAAAATCAATATTGTATATTTTGTTTAAAAATTGATAGTAAAATATCCAATTTGTACAATTCCTTTGTTTTAAAAATAATTTTATATTCTTAGGTGTTATTTCAAAATGATTGGAAATACATAAAATATATAATTCATTAATTAATTGTCGTGTTTTATATGGTTGAAAATGGTTAAATTCTCTTAAAATATGTTTAAGATGTTTATTCTTATTACTTTTTCTCTTAATCTTTTTTTCATAAATAATTCTTTTACATATATTACATCCTACACAATTTCCAATAATAGTAAAATTAGTTTGATTATGACATCTATAACACATATCCATTTATTTAAAAAAAAATTATACATAAATGAATGAACCAATTCATTGTCACAAATGTAAGAAAAAAACTAAAAATATTAATCCACAAATCGTTGAAATGAAAAATGGATTATATAGAATTGCTACTAAATGTTCAATTTGTAAAACAAATAAAAGTAAAATTTTGAAAAAAGAAGTTAAACCTATAATTAAAAAAGAATTAACTAAAAATGAACAAATAATTGAAGCAAATGAAATTCATGCTCCAATTAGAAAGAAATTTCTAAAAAGAAAAATAATTACATTAGGTATTGATGATTTATGGGCAGCAGATTTAATTATAATGAAAAATTATGAAAAAGAAAATGATGGTTATAAATATATGTTAAATGTGATAGATACTTTCTCAAAATATGTTTGGTCAAAACCATTAAAGAAAAAAGATGGAAAAACAGTTTCTAGAGCATTTGAAGAAATAATTAAGGATGCAATTAAAATTAATCATAAATCACCTAATCTTTTACATACAGATAAAGGATTAGAATTTATCAATAAAGAATTTAAAGAAATATTAAATAAATATAATATTAAATTGTATCATACAGAAAATGAAGAAAAATCAAGTATAATAGAAAGGTATAATAGAACACAAAATGAAAAAATGAAAATACAGTTTGAAATTAATAAAAATTATAGATGGATAAATATTTTACCAAAAATTGTTAAAGAATATAATAACTCATATCATTCAACAATTAAAATGAAACCAATTGAAGTAAATAAAAATAATGAAAAGGATTTATTAGATACTGTTTTTAAATATAAACCACCAAAAATAATAACCAAATCAAAATTTAAAATAAATGATAGAGTTAGAATTGGAAATAAAAAATCAACATTTTCTAATAAATATAAAAATAATTGGTCTAGAGAAATATTTATAATTTCTAAAATTAATAATACAAATCCAGTTACTTATAGTATAAAAGATCAAAATAATGAAGATATTATTGGAAATTTTTATGAATATGAATTGAAAAAAACCAATTTGTAAATTTTATTTTATATAAATGGAAAAGATATGTTTAAGGTGTAAATTATATAAAGATATATCTAAATTTTATAAAGACAAAAATACTAAAGATGGGTTATATTATTATTGTAAAGAATGTAAGGATGTGTATTATAAAAAATTATATGATAGTATTAAAGTTATTGAATTAAATGAAAAACAATGTCATAAATGTAAAGAAATTAAAGATATTTCAAATTTTAATAATTATCATTATAGTAAAGATAGAAAAAATACAATTTGTATACAATGTATTAGAGAAATGTTTTTAAAACCACAATTTTGTGAATGTGGAAGAAATATTAAATGGACTAATAATTATTTAAGACATTTAGAAACTAAAATTCATGACAAAAATATAACAAAACTAGAAAATTTAAAAATATGATAAAAAAATGAAGACAAAATTTTACTTGTTTTAAAAAAATTCAAATTTTATTTAAAAAATATGATTTAAACTATAAATTACCTAGTAAAAAGTGGAAATACTTCTTATATTTTTAAGAGTTTTATTTCTAAGTAAAAATTATTTTTAATAAATAAAGAATTTCACCCCTAATAAATGGAACGAACAAATAAAAATATTAATTGTCCTTATTGTAATAAAAATATATTATATAAAAATTATGATAGACATTATAATTCAACTAAACATTTACTAAATAAACAAAAATATGATAATAAAATATTTGAATTAAAACATTGGTGTAAAAATAATAATATATATAATTATAAAAATAAAACTTTAGATGAATTAACAAATATTAAAGAAACATTTGATCTTACAAATTATTCATTATTTAATATAGTAAAATTAAATGAAATTGCAAAAAAATTATCTGTCAGAAATTATGAAAAATTATCTAGAGATGAACTAATTAAAAGATTAAACAAAATTAAAGAAAATCCAAATAAT
>CM061536.1:32175666-32362075 GCA_030545055.2 Neoaliturus tenellus | reverse complement strand
CATTCACTAGGTAGGGTTTAACTTATATTTATCAACGAAACCCATATGGAGGCAAACCTACATACTTTAAACCCCCATGGATTTTATGAGAAAAAATAGAAAATATACCAAAATTCCATTGGAAAGTTGCTGAGTAAGCAGGTCTGCTGCGATGGGGGTATTATATTTATAGTTACATTAAGGTAGCATTATTTTGATGCCACCTTTACATAAAATATATTAATTCAATTATCTTATTGTTTTATTTTGTATTTACATTAAATTTAGTCTACATGTGGGAATTGAGACACCAATTTTTCATTGTTTTATTGTGTATTTACATTAAATTTAGTCTACATGTGGGAATTGAGACACCAATTTTTGGAAAATGAATGCATATAATCATGGGATATAGTCTTTATTCTGTAAACCCGGCTTACCCCTTAATCGTTTCCCCTTTAAATTTTCATTTTATTAAATTTAAAGTGGAAACACTTCTTTTTAGAAACAAATTTGTGCTATTATCATTCACTTTTCTTTGTTTAAATTAAATGTAGTCCTTTTTACTCTACTTATAAAGCAGAAAAGATAATATTTCTGGAACTTAAATCATATAGTTTTGAAACTTGAAACATTATTCCGAACATACAATTTAACTCTCCGATTGTAAATATAGGATGAGAAAAGCTAAAATTTCTATATTTATAGTTATAGTTATAGGCATTTAGTCAAATGTCTATATAACTCGATAATGGATTGACGGATTAGGACAAGCGATACATCATTGAAAAAGGTCTATGTAAGACGAACATTTAAGTAAAAGAAGAATTTGGTTATCTTATTTTAGTCAAAAGTAGAAACCTGGAGGTTCATAGCCCCGCCATTTATGAGTTTTAAAAATGGGGAGAGGGAAGGAATAAGGATTGGGAAGGGATAGGGTGGGGAAAGGGTAGTTTGGTTATTAAACGACTTGCGCTGTAAAATAGCCGCCAACATCCACACCTTCTTCGTAGCACTCCTTTATTGTTTGTGCCCACTGTCGCATGCGGTCTCTATCATTTGGTGTTACAAGAAAAGAATTACAATCATCATACAATATAAAGGAGCCAATTCGTACATAAGATCCTGAGTCCAACCATTTATGAGCTTCAGACATGAATTTATCTATTGTATCGAATGGGGATTGTGGATTAATTGCTATAACTTTGAGTTCTTCATTAATTTCAACGGTATAATCATCATCTTCATCATCATCTTCACTGTCACTGTTGTCATTTAAAGTGTCTTCAGGTTGTTCAAAAACATCAGAAATTTCGGAGGAATTGAAATTTTCATTGAGACGAGGAGGCATTTTGAAGCAAGTGATATTGTAAACAGCAGAGACAAAACAACAAGAGTGGCTTGTAGAAGCGGAATGAAGGAGTGAACAACGCTCGCTCCGCTTTTATAACGGTATGCTAATAAGAGGGGTAACAGCTAGCCGTGACCAATTATTGACCTGGGAGGTGGGGGAAAAGCAAGGAGAGGGGGTATTTATTTGAAATAATTCGCATAACTTTTGACTAAAATAAGATAACCAAATTCTTCTTTTACTTAAATGTTCGTCTTACATAGACCTTTTTCAATGATGTATCGCTTGTCCTAATCCGTCAATCCATTATCGAGTTATATAGACATTTGACTAAATGCCTATAACTATAACTATAACTATAAATATAGAAATTTTAGCTTTTCTCATCCTATATTTACAATCGGAGAGTTAAATTGTATGTTCGGAATAATGTTTCAAGTTTCAAAACTATATGATTTAAGTTCCAGAAATATTATCTTTTCTGCTTTATAAGTAGAGTAAAAAGGACTACATTTAATTTAAACAAAGAAAAGTGAATGATAATAGCACAAATTTGTTTCTAAAAAGAAGTGTTTCCACTTTAAATTTAATAAAATGAAAATTTAAAGGGGAAACGATTAAGGGGTAAGCCGGGTTTACAGAATAAAGACTATATCCCATGATTATATGCATTCATTTTCCAAAAATTGGTGTCTCAATTCCCACATGTAGACTAAATTTAATGTAAATACACAATAAAACAATGAAAAATTGGTGTCTCAATTCCCACATGTAGACTAAATTTAATGTAAATACAAAATAAAACAATAAGATAATTGAATTAATATATTTTATGTAAAGGTGGCATCAAAATAATGCTACCTTAATGTAACTATAAATATAATACCCCCATCGCAGCAGACCTGCTTACTCAGCAACTTTCCAATGGAATTTTGGTATATTTTCTATTTTTTCTCATAAAATCCATGGGGGTTTAAAGTATGTAGGTTTGCCTCCATATGGGTTTCGTTGATAAATATAAGTTAAACCCTACCTAGTGAATGTACATACCAAATTTTATCAGGTTGTGGTGTTTTTTTTGTTTTTTTTTTAGTTTTTCCATAAAACCCATAGAGGTGAGTACGTAGGTTTGCCGCCATATGCGTTTTATAAGCAGATATAAGTTAAACGCTTCCTAATTAATGTACATATTAAGTTTATCAAGATATTTCAATAAATAAGCAAGATAGAAGGTTTTGTTGATTTCCCATAAGAATAACATGGAAAACATAGTGTTTGGATTTTCTGCATAACCATTTAAGTTAGGTAAAAATTCCAAATACTAAATTGTTTGTTGTTTTAAGCTCTTTTCAATGGTTTTAGTTAAAAGTCATGAAGTTTAAAAAATTGAGGTTCAAAAATGCCAAAAACCCAATTTTAACCCTTTAGAAACCCCATAAACCTCGTTCCCATAATCCGATCATTATGGTTCGCGAACTAAATTAAGTAGATATTGGCTTACACCCCTGTACCAAATTTCATCAAAATCAGAGGTTCCGTTCAAAAGTTATCGTGTTTATGGACACATACATATATATCAAATTGAACAAACGGTGTTTTTTGGCTTCTAGAGATCTCAAAATGAAAAAGTATCATGGTCCCAGGCTTAGGTCTTGACTAATACCGTAATAGCGTATTCCCTATTGGTAAATTAGTTAAAAGTTAATGTGTTTTATATTTTTATTATATTACGAGGTGGCCCGTGTGCAAATTGCGCGTTTTATGATTCTGTATGAGTAAATCTCACCTACAGTATGTAAATGCTTATTATGAAGTGACGGAGATCTATTTTTGTTTACTATCTAGCTTTTAAAATTCATCTGAAGGTAATCAGCTGTTAAATTACAATTCACATTAAAGAACTTGCAATAAAAGTTGGTCAACATTTTAAAGCGTCCTCTAGAAATAAATCAAAAGCCAGGGGGTCGAAGCCTAAAACAATATGACCTTTTTAATTATAATTCGTCACTGCGGTATATCCTAAGCTTTCAAATGACACCTCAATCTTAAAAATCGGTTCAGTAGGTCGAGAGAAAAAAGGGACGTGACAGACAAAACCCTTATAGAAATAAGAAGATAGATTTAAAAAATTAACAAGATTTATAATGAAAGGTTGAGCTGTATCTTGAAATAAAGACAATATGTCAGAGTTCTAAGACAATATGTCAGAGTTCTAAGACAATATGTCAGAGTTCTAAGCATTAAGGTTTAGAATGAATGGTTTTACCGTTATGTGTAGAATAAGGATGAATTCAATTTAGTTTATAAATTAATAAAACCATACTATATTATAATTTCTATAAATATTTCAAGGTAACACCAATATTTTGTGGCTACTTTTGTTTAATTTTTAAAAAAGTATTAAGTTTTGAGCTTTTATCATTTTACATTAAAATTAAAATGACTAATTTGTTTCAGATTTTGTGTTTTTATACTTATTTATGCTGTAAAAAAGTCAGTCAAATTAACATTGAATAAATTTAATATATTTAATAATTAAATAATAAAATATAATTATAAATGTATGTAGCTATTTTATTAACATAATGGTAGCTCTAATTTAGTGCTACCTAAATATAGATCTTAAAACCCACATAATTATGAAGAAAAACTTATTGTTCTATAAACAAATTTTATGGTAACACTAATTTAATGCCATCTTTATTTTTTCTAGCTCCATTAATTGAAAAACTCATATTTTATACATACATTATATCGTTTTCATCTATTATTAGTAAAGCACGAGGTGTTTTTGCAGCAACAATTATAAATTGTATGCATTTAAAATGCTTTTAAATTTGTTTAATTTAAATAAATGTTATTATTGTATATATACCTATGAATGTATATTTTAAAAATACAAATAGATTAATTCATGTGGTTTTACAAGACATTGGTTGTACACCTCTTAGCGTTACCCAGAAAACACCACGAGGAGGTGGGTGTACGTCGTTTTCCACACATTCACACACACATTCACACACACACACACACACACACACACACACACACACACACACACACACACACACACACACATGGTTTACGGGTCTTTTAGTCAACCGCGCCAGTGACCTTCATTCACACCAGACTTTTCAAATGAGTAGCTAAAGTTAATACCTTAACTTCTCAATCTAATAAGTCCCACATTCATACATACATTCATACAGTTTATTATTCATTAAGAATAATTTTTACAATATTTACAAAATTATGGGGGGTCAGTATGTTATTCAAAGAACATTCGTAATGCATACCATAAGTATTCATAACCTCCTTAGCTTTATTAAAGATATTTATACTGTTTGGTACAGGATATCTTGTAAAACTTGGTACAAAACCATCTTCCTTTGCTCTTTTCAGTGCTCTTTTATATCGTCTCCTCTCTGTACGAATGCACTTGTACTCCATTACTCCATACTTTTCATAGTATGTGTCCTTTTCCAATACACAAAAGATATGTTTTAAATCCATATCATCAGGTATAACAGCAACTTTAGGTATTTCATCAATTAACGTTTCAATTAGTTTTTGATTATTTGACAACGCTTTACGTAAGGAGTGAGTCAACTTAAGGTTTTCTCTTTTTAGTTTATACTCTCCATACTTGCGAATTGATGGTAGTATTTCTTCAAACACCCAATCTTGAAAGCGCTTAGCTAATTTCATCTTAGACGATAAAATTAAGGAATATAAACCTGGTTCATTGATGAATACGGTACTTTTTTGAAAGTTAGAGGGTAGCACTAAACTGTTTCCATCAATATCTTTACATAACTTTTTATATTTTTCCTTAACTAGATCATTTATTGCTTTTCGCGGTCTTTTATATTCTAGAATTTCTGATACATCATTAGCCTTAAACCATGGATTGTTTTCACGATCAAATAATACAGCTACAGGTTTACTATCAAACATGTAACACTGCAGTTCAGACATATTAAAGTCAAATGTAACAAAAATAGCATACACCTTTTAAATATCCGGAATAACCGAAGTTGTCAATAAGATGTTCACTTGGCAAAAGTTCGCCAAACAATGAAATGCATGGTTAACCGACCTGCTTATATACCCGACGAAGAGTGGTGGAAACCTTCTGCGCATGCGCAGTAGACAAGTACTACTGCTCATACACAATTGTATGTTAAATTTAAACAATTTTTTTTTTTGCGGATGTCAATAATAAGGGCACACTCAACAAACCACTTTCATAAATGATGAAGCGCAACTGGGCATGCAAAATGAAGGGAAATACTGCACATTTAACAGTAATATGATACATTTTAAATTTGTTGACAATTTCCTGTAGATTTTTATTTAAACTGATTTTTTTAATATATTTTATATTAATGCCACATTCATTTTTTATTTAATAAATTGAACTTAAAAAATTAGCTTTACATACATGTGCTAAAGGTTATTATTTTTTTTTTATACCAAAATAAGACTTGCTTAACTAAAACACATAACAAGTGTTCCAAACAATAATAAAATCAAATACAAAACTAATTATGTTAAACTTTACACATAAAAATGCTATTAAATAGTACACCAAAGGTAGCACCAAAACGGTGCTACCTTTAAGTAGCATCATTTAAATAGGTTAAGCAACATTTAAATAGGTTAAGCCCAATTAGAAGTTTCCAAATTACCTTTAATGTTGAAAACTAAGGTTTTGTTAAGTTATCATGTATATAAACGTATTTTGTAGTTTTACATTAAACCAGTAGTTAAAAGTCTTGTTTAAAAACGTAAAGCCTAAGTACACTTAATGATGGACAGGAACGGGGCCAAGTACTTGTCTCTGAGTCAGCAATTAGAAGTTTCCAAATACGGTTTAATGTTAAAACTAAGGTTTGGTTAAGAATTCATATATATATATATATATATATATATATAAACATATTTCGTAGTTTTACATTAAACCGGTAGTTAAAAGTGATGTTTAAAACCCTAAAGCAAAATTGGACATGTAAAAATAGTACACCAAAGGTAGCACCAAAACGGTGCTACCTTTAATTCGCAACAATTAAATGGTTTAAACTCAATTAGAAGTTTCCAAATTACCTTTAATTTTAAAACTAAGGTTTTGTTAAGATTTCATGTATATAAACATATTTCGTAGTTTTACATTAAACCAGAAGTTAAAAGTGTTTTTTTTTTTAAAACCTACAGCCTCAGTACACTTAATTAGGGACAGGAACAAAACCAAATACCTGTCTCTGTGTCAAAAATAGGCTCATATATAAACATATTTCATTGTTTTACATTAAACTAGTAGTTAAAAGTCTTGTTTAAAAACGTAAAGCCTCAATACACTTAATGATTGACAGGAACGGTGCCAAGTACTTGTCTCTGAGTCAGCAGAAGCTCATATATAAACATATTTTGTGCTTTAACATTAAACCTGTAGTTAAAAGTGTTATTTTGTACTTGAACATTAAACCCGTAGTTAAAAGTGTTGTTTAAAAACTTTAAGCAAATTTGACAAGGAAGAAATAGTATACCAAAGGTAGCACCAAAACGGTGCTACCTTTAATTAGCAACATTCAAATGCTCTAAGTTCAATTAAAAGTTCCCAAGTAAATTACCTTCAATGTTAAAACTAAGGTTTTGTTGAGTTATCATGTATATAAACATATTTTATCGTTTTACATTAAACCAGTAGTTAAAAATGTTGTTTAAAAACCTAAAGCAAAATTGCACATGTAGAAAATAGTACACCAAAGGTAGCACCAAAACGGTGCTACCTTTAAGTAGCATCATTTAAATAGGTTAAGCAACATTTAAATAGGTTAAGCCCAATTGGAAGTTTCCAAATTACCTTTAATGTTGAAAACTAAGGTTTGTTAAGTTATCATGTATATAAACGTATTTTGTAGTTTTACATTAAACCAGTAGTTAAAAGTCTTGTTTAAAAATGTAAAGCCTAAGTACACTTAATGATGGACAGGAACGGGGCCAAGTACTTGTCTCTGAGTCAGCAATTAAAAGTTTCCAAATACGGTTTAATGTTAAAACTAAGGTTTGGTTAAGAATTCATATATATATATATATATATATATATACATATTTCGTAGTTTTACATTAAACCGGTAGTTAAAAGTGATGTTTAAAAACCTAAAGCAAAAATTGGTACACCAAAGGTAGCACCAAAATGGTGCTACCTTTAATTCGCAACATTTAAATGGTTTAAGCTCAATTAGAAGTTTACAAATTACCTTTAATTTTAAAACTAAGGTTTTATTAAGATTTCATGTATATAAACATATTTCGTAGTTTTACATTAAACCAGTAGTTAAAAGTGTTGTTTAAAAACCTAAAGTCTCAGTACACTTAATGATGGGTAGAAACGGGGTCAAGTACCTGTCTCTGCGTCAAGCAGAGGCCCATATATTTTGTGACATGTAAAAATAGTACACCAAAGGTAGCACCAAAACGGTGCTACCTTAAAGTAGCAACATTTAAATGGGTTAAGCTCAATTAGAAGTTTTCTAATGCCCATTAATTTTAAAACAATAGTGAACTTTCTGTTCGCACCATGTGCTTCTTTTAACCTTAAAAGTAATTCTAACCTTTCATTCCTAAACACCTTAGTAACTAGAAATAAAAAAAGATGGACCAAACTCGCTTCATAAATACCTCAGTGGTAGACTGGTAGCAGTAGTTAAAAGTGTTGTTTAAAAGCCTAAAGCAAAAATTGGACATGTAAAAATAGTACACCATAGGTAGCACCAAAACGGTGCTACCTAAAAGTAGCAACATTTAAATGGCTTAATCTCAATTAGAAGTTTCCTAATGACATTTAATGTTAAAACTAAGGTTTTGTTAATAATTCATATATATATAAACATATTTTATAGTTTTACATTAAACCGGTAATTAAAAGTGTTGTTTAAAAAACATAAAGCAAAATTGGACATGTAGAAAATAGTACATGAAAGGTAGCACCAAAACGGTGCTACCTTTAAGTAGCAACATTTAAATGGGTTAAGTTAAATTAGAAGTTTGAAGACACAAATTTGTGTTTGTGGTAACAATTTACCACTACTATTTTAACTTGTACTGGGAGTAATAATTTCACACTACTGGCTTGGCACCTACATTTAAATGGGTTAAGTTACATTAGAAGTTTGAAGACACAAATTTGTGTTTGTGGTAACAATTTACCACTACTATTTTAACTTGTACTGGAAGTAACAATTTCACACTACTGGCTTGGCACCTCCCCCCCCCCCCCCAGGGCCCGCAGTTTTCGTCCGGAGCAAAAAAAATTTTTGGTCAAGGTCAAAATCCAAAAAAAAAAAATTCGGAGGGGGGGGGGGGCAGTTTTCGTCCGGAGCAAAAAATTTTTGGTCAAGGTCAAAATCCAAAAAAAAAAATTTCGGGGGGGGGGGCGCAGTTTTCGTCCGGAGCAAAAAATTTTTGGTCAAGGTCAAAATCCAAAAAAAAAAATTTCGGGGGGGGGGGGCGCAGTTTTCGTCCGGAGCAAAAAATTTTTGGTCAAGGTCAAAATCCAAAAAAAAAAAATTTCGGGGGGGGGGGGGCTCACTTCCCGTCTGGAGTCGGGGGGGGGGGGGGTCACCTACCCCTAGGACTTTAACTCTTGGATGGCTGCTACCCTTACTTATGTGTGAATATCAAATAAAATATTTTACCACTGCCCAGACAACCAACACTTTAACGCATATCGCTCTAAGTCCTGCGAGCTCTCAGGACTTTAGCAAAAATCCGCCAAGTGTTGGCTGACTGTGACTACATGTGGAACAAAAATTATTTTATTTTTTTATTCACACACAAATATAGGTCAAGGTCATCCAAGAATTAAAAAGAAATTCCCCCGAAGCCTAAGACCGCCGGCGGTCAAAGGCCTCGGGGGAATCTCACAACTTAGGGGGAGGTGAAAAATAAAAAATAATTTTACTTAATTTTGAGTTTCCATAAGGGAAACATTCTACAATAATTTTGGTTCCCCTAAAGGGAATCATAAGGTCATGCTAATCATGACCTGGGCCCCATCTTAACCGATAAACTGACATAAAGCCTAACGTACCGGACAGTGTCAGGACCCGGTGCTTCGTGCTGAAGGATGCCAACCACCCGTATGTTTCCAGTGACGAGTGATGAGGTCCAGCAGCACCCTTGGTCCGAAAACCTAAGGGTGGATCCCCAGGGGCCTACCCCCAGGCTCGTTAAGCACCATACTACTGTTGTTAAAAAATAATTATTGAGGCATGCTAAGCCTCCAAAAGAAATTATTTTATGGAGGCTTCTAAGCCTCAAACCTAACACTTTAACTGCCAATTTACAGAGGCTAATCCTCCAATATACGAATTTAGAAAATATTTTTTCTTAGGGACAACCTGTGGAAGATTAGTACAAAGAAATATTTTACAACACAAAACTTAAACATAGGGGGATTCATGTTACAAAAAATAAAAAATTTTTACTTAATTTTGAGTTTCCACAAGGGAAACATGCTAAATAATTTTGGTTCCCAATGGGAATCATAAGGTCATGCTAATCATGACCTGGGCCCCATCTTAACCAGTACACTGACATAAAGCCTAATGCAATGCACTGACATAAAGCCTAATGTACCGGTCAGTGTCAGGGCCGACACTTCGTGCTGAAGGATGCCAACCACCCGTATGTTGCCAGTGACGAGTGATGAGGTCCAGCAGCGCCGCTGGCACAAGGCCTAACGGTGGATCCCCAGAGGCCAACCCCCAGGCTCGTTAAGTGTCATACTATTGTTGGTAAAAAATAATTCTTGAGGCATGCTAAGCCTCGAAAAAAATTTAATTTTACGGAGGCTTCTAAGCCTCAAACCTAACAGTATAACTATTTACATAGGCTAAGGAAGCCAAAAATTTATAAAAACTAATTTTAGGGACAACCTGTGGAAGATTAATACAAAGAAATATTTTTCTAAACACAAGACTTAGACTAACACCAACCTGTGGAAATATTAGCACACACAAATATTTTTCACTGCACAACCAACACCAAGCACCAAGCAGCAAGCACAAAATAAAATTATTTCCTAACACTACACATGCCATGCCTTAGACTAGAAAAGAATTCCCAATATAATGCGGCGCCAACATTACATTGCGAATCCTGTAGGGCAGAGCTTCAACCACTCAGCTGAAGTGTTTGAAAGCAACTGCGAGGAAGCTAAGCCTCAGAGAACCGAAGCTGAGCCGGTCAGGAGTGAGGGAACCGGACCTGGTTACGTAAACAGGCAGACCTCGACACGTACTTGTTTGCGGCATTGGACAATCTCCAAGAGCCACACCTGAATACATTACTAACCGGATCTCATTATGCAACACATGTCAAGGTATGGCAACGCCTCGGGCTATGCCACCTCCTCCTCCCCCCGGGGGGGGGGGGGGGCGCACTTTTCGTCCGGAGCCCAGGGGGGGGGGAGGGGGAGGGGTCTTGGGACTTAGAATATTTTCGGTCCAAGACAGTTGCAGTATAGAATAATATTTCATTTCATTTCATTTTATTTTGTCTCTCTCAGCTCAGCCTACAGTCAGTGTTGGTTGGGAACAAATTTAATTTTGTCTCCGGTATCGCTTGCATATTACATAACACTTATATAACCAACCCATGTCTGCCGTCTTGCCTCTAAAAACAAGTCAGTTACTCGCCAGCCTTCTCCCACGACGCATGGTATACGCTGCGCCTTAACACTACCAGACTTTCTGTGAGTAAAATTTCAATTTTTACATCATTCCCTCTTATTATATGACTTGGCAAAAATATATCGCTACCTGTTTGCTACAAAATTAATTTTTATTTAGCTCTACAAGCCTCCTAATATTTTCGCAGATGTGTTTAAATATTTTAACCTCATGATTAAATTTTGTTCCACACTGGTGGATTTTGAACTTAGCTGCAAAATTGAACCATGCACATCTTGTACAAATATTATTTTTTTTCATTTAGCTCTACCTCTTTATTAACCTAACAATAAGTTTTTTCTTGGACTTAAATTTTATACTAGTCTCGCTGTTATTTTTTCTACACAGTACGTGTTAATACTCGGACAGTTCGCAGCAAACTGTTTCTAAACATAGCAACACCAGACCGCATTACCCCCACCACTACAGCCCTGTTCCCCCACTACTTCCAGCTTAGGTGCTACAATTGACTGAGTTTTTCAGTTTTATACTAACCTTACTGTGAGACACAGCTATGGCTGAAACTTTGCGAGAAAAATTATTAAGAGTAAAATTTTTGCTGGCAAAGCAAAATAATTCTGTTAGGGTGTCCAAGACTTCCACTTTGACAAAAATGAAACGCTGCCTTAGGAATAATCCAAAATTTTACTCAAGGGACACCAAGATCACTATGGATGATAAAATGTTTCAAAAACTTTTAGACGAGCTAACTTTTGCCAGTAAAATAACGCTGGTGACTCCAATTCCAGACTAAGTGTCAAGGTCACTTAGAAATTAATAAAAAAAATTTATTTTCTTAACAAATATTTCCACTCCAAGTAACGGAGGTCCAGCAAAAGAACAAACTCGGATGAGTTGTTGGAAAAAAATAATTTTTTTATTTTTTCTCATCTGACCACTTAACCCCCACCACATAACTGGGTACCTAGGATGCATGGAGCGACTTGGTCAGTCGCTATTCGACTCTTGCAGTGTGCACATCACACTTTTTCCGCTCAATTTACATAACTGGAGTTCTAAATGAAATATTTAGCTAAAACTTACATATTTCACAAGTTTTAAGCGAAACTAAAAATCGCGAAAAAATAATTTTTTTTTTTTTATATGGTTCAAAATTTTACAAGTCTCAAGGTCACCTAAGAAAACAATTAGAAAAAAAATTATTTTTTTTTTATATAGCTCAAAATTTTACAAGTCCCAAGTTCATCTGAGAAAAAATAATATTATTTTTTTCATAATGTTTCCAACAAGTACAAACTCGAATGAGTTGTTGGAAAAAAATAATTTTTTTTATTTTTTGCATCTGACCACTTTACCCCCACCACGCGGCCTGGTACCCGGACGGCGCGGTGCTGTCCGGTCAGTCGGCGTCCGGCTCCCGCGCGGTGATGACACCACCACCGTCGGCTGTTCGCAATTTTGTTTCCAGTTGGGCTTCTGGTTTCTCCAGTGGGTAAGTGGAAATAAAAATTATTTATTTTTTTTAGTTTTAAGAGTGGGGTTGCTAGGGTTCAGGTCAATGGCCTCTGAGGAATGCCTTACGTCACATTTGGTAGGTTTTTCGGTCTGGTCGCTGGGAAAATAAATTTTTCTTTGCACTTTTGTGGTTTCTCGTGGATTTTCACTCCACAGCCGAATACTAGGAACCACAAGAGTGCAAAGAAAAATTTTTTTGTCTTTCCGCGTGACCTTGACCTTAATTACGTCAATGACGTCATTATGGTGACGTCAGCGGTGATGACGTCGTCATGACGTCATTTCTATTACGTCATACCTATGACGTCATAGAAATGACGTCATTGATGACGTCACCGATGACGTCATTCGTGACGTCAGTGACCTTGGTGACGTCAGCATTCCTCAGGGGTCATTGACCTGAGCCAGCAGCCCCACTTTGCCACTACTAATATCTTATGTAGGAATTTTTAAAAAGTTTTGCAAAGTTCAAGCTTCATAGGGTTGCCTTGAACCAACAAAATGACACTTTCCCCATTGCTTATTTAAATTGTTTTTCAAATATTTTAGAGTGACAAGTGGGTACGGTTGTCGCAATTATGACAATTTGTAATAGGTATTTTGTTACAGCTTCTCTGTGATTTCTCCTTTATTTATTAATTTTTTTAGTTATTGGATTTGAAATTCATATGATGTAAAAAATAAATTCATTACTTTACTCCTCAATAACGGTTTAAATGTAAGAAAAATTTGTCTCACTAATTATATCGTAAAACAAGTAGAACTTTTAATACCTAATATTACATCAAAATGAAACACATAAAACAACTGTATCACATTAAAAAAAAAAAAAAAAAAAAAAAAAAAAACAAATATATATATATAATTTGAATTCGTCTGTCCATCATAAAATTACTATTTATTTCATAATTAACATTTGACAAAAACTAAAAATTTATATCAACAATATGTTAAATTTATTTGACTATAGCTCTAAAGTAGGCCTAATACAATACAAATATAAATAAACTGTAAATCGATGTAAGATCCCTGAAAGTTGCACTAAGCGAGTCAAATATATTCTCACTTTTGTAAGCTTTCAACTTTTGAAACCAAATTTTTTGAGTTATTATCATGACATTAAACACATATTAACATTAAAAGTGTTGCTCAAAAATAAGAGCCAATAAAATATTTATATTTTAAAGAATTTTAGAATAAAACTGTAAAAAATCATACAAATTCCCAGGAATATTTTAAAACTAATATACAATTTCTCACAATCAGCTCAATTGTCTCTAGTTATTCACATACCCACGAACACAGTCGAACATCCCTGTTAAACAAAATAAATTTTAAAAACTATAGAATATTCTAAAAACGTCAATATTATTTTTAAAACAGTACCTAAAACGGATGAACTCACTTTTTAACTTGAATGGAAATTTATACTTTTTCATATCAAAATTATCGGAAAAAAAGAAAAATGACATAAAACCAGTGATATATTTATGATATAACATAAATCTGATTATAACTTAATATAAAGCTAGTATTTTAAACGTGTAAAAAAAAACTAAAATTCTCAGTATGTTTCGCTGGAAATGTACACTCTGAGTAGAAACTGATATGAAAATAAGTTGAATCATAGTACAAATATTATGACTTTTTCATGTCTCTTTAGTCATTATTAATAATAATTTTTAACGCTTCAATATTTCTCTATACGGGCTTTTCAAGTACTAAACTGTAGTATAGTAATAAATCAGAGAGATTAGAGCAAGAAATTTTCTATAATAATGTAATATACTAAAGATATTTTTATATTATTAATCCCTGAATTTTTTATTTCCTATTTTTAAGTCTGAAATTAAAATACTTCCTTTAAAAAATGAGAAGTATGAATAATAAATAAAGAAAAATCATAATTTATCTACGATTTATGATTTTACTGTCTCAAACAATTCCAAGTTTAAAATACATGGACTAAATATATAAGAATGCACAATGAATATAATGTGATTTGTAAAAGCAAAATAACTGTAAAATTGATATAAAAAATTTTGTAATTTATATTTTATGTCTTTTATTTATTTTTATTATTATTTTATAGTTAACCTCCTAATTTAAAATGGCATTATAGGAGTATTAGTCGACGATGATTATTTTAGCTTGAGCGGTCACAAATATTTGCTTTGATTTCTAACTCTTGCTCCCTCTCTGAAGAAAAGTTACCTCCATTAATGTTTTCGACATATCGCTATTTTCGTGTTCTCCAAGGTACACAGAGCATAAATTGGAGTTAATTATTATCACTCTATCATGCAGGCTTAACCCAATTGACACCTTAACTTCAACTACAGATTTTAATTAAAACAAAGTGTAATGTAGTTTTAAATAATTTAATAATTAAAAATAATACGATTTCCTTTACAAATAAAATTTATAGAAACATAATTTTGGTCTCTAATTACTCGTGAAAAGACTTTTAATCCAAAACAGTAATAAAAAATGGCAAACATACTTATATAAAAGTAAAATGTGTGACAAATAGGAAATTACAGATTTGAAAAATATTTTTTCTACTTTAGCTCTATCTAAAACCAAGCTATAACAATATTTTCATTATTATGGCCTTTATTTGTTTATCGTTTAATTACGAATAAAACGACACAAGATTTAAAGTTCTATGTAACTTTTTTCAGTAGCTACATCAAGATTTGTAAGATATTGTATAATTTTAATGATTTATGGCGGCCATCTTGAAAAACCAACTTCTGGTTGGCCGATTTTGATAAACTTTTTTTCCTTCATCAAGACACTATGTATAAAATCTCTTGTTGGAATTAGTTTTAGGTTAAGGCTTTTTCGCTGTTTTGCTCTTCTATTAAAGTACTCATATGACGCATTAATGGTTTAAAAACGGAAACTTACATTATATACTAAAATGGTCATATCTCGGTATCTAAAGATGATATAATTATTATTTATGAATCAAAATGTTTGTAAATGGATGCTCTTTCATTTTAATAATAAATTGTAACAATATTTTGTGGTTAAGTATTTCAAATATAAAACAGTTGAGTGTCCAAAAGAAAACGAAAGACATTTTTTATGTTTTTAAGAAATTTTGAGTGGCACTACTTCTTTCTTTTCAATAAAATATAACTTAGAACTGTTCCTTAGTTTGTTCCGAACAAAATGACACCAAAGTGAAAGCTCAATGTACATTGGTTGGCGAATTACAAAGAAAAAACCAATCTGTGGAAGAAGAAAGAAATTTCAGTAAAATAAAAGTCGCCATCTTGAAAAAACCAACTTCCGGTTGGCAAATTTTGGTAAACTTTTTTTTCCTTAAAAAAGAACTTTCAAACATTCAAAAACAGTAAAAAAATTGCTTGTTGGAATTTGTTTAAGGTTAAGGCTCTTTTTTCGCTAGATTTACTCTACTATTATGACTGATGAATCTCGCACTTGACTGAAGAACATAAATAACTTTTTAATCAACAATTTCTAATGTTCTTCATTATATGAAAATAAAGGGCCTCTCTCAGAACGTCATACATTGCTTTCCTGCTCCCATTTTGTGAGTTTATCTTGAAGTCCGATAAAGTTGGGAGGTGTTTTAAATAAAATATAAAGACTTGGGCTAGTAGATTGGCTTTTTGATTTGTTATATTTTAAATCCATATCAAGGTATATTGGATCAAGATTGATCAAACTTAGACCATCATAGCTTATGGATATGGATTTAAAATATACAGGGTGTTTCGAAAATGCCTGGCAATATTTTGGGGCGTTGTTCCTGGGTTGGATATCATATTAAATTAACATATTAACATATCTAAATATCATATTTAAGTTGTCAGGAAGTCTTTAGTTACTCACACAGCCGCCATTTTTTTTCACTACATTTTTTTTATTTCCGTAACCGATGGTTGTATTCAGTTCATATTTAGTATGAGTCTTTATTATACCAATGTACATTTCGAGGAGAAAAATTATTGTTTCCGTTATATATTTTCAATATGGCGGCCATTTTAAACTTTCAAACTTAAATATCTCGAAATCGGAAAATTTTGTACAAATTTTATAAGACACAAAGAAGATGACAAATTAAATTATTTAACCAATGATACCAAGTTTATAAGGATCTGACAACAAATAACGTAGTTATTGCGATTTTTCTTCACAAAAACATTGAATTTGCATTGAAATAAATGCAAATAAGGCCATTTTAACAGCAAAATCAAAGTTTTCATGGAGAAAAATCTCCATATTGTAGTCAGATGCTCACAAACATGGATTTTTTTAAAATGTATATTGGAAAGATAAATATTCATACCAAACATCAACCGAATATAACATGAACCATCTGTAACGGAAATAAAAATATTTGAAAAAAAAACGAAATGGCGGATGTGTGAGTATTTACGGCTTCCGAGTAGATATAAAATAGGCCTTCTGGGCCACTCGTAGTTTTTTTTGATGACTTTTTGCTTCATATGACCACTTTTTTTGCTTCATATGACCACTTTTTTTTCTTCGTATGACCGCTTTTGCTTCAAATGACCACTTTTTGCTTCAAATGACCACTTTTGCTTCAAATGACCACTTTTGCTTCAAATGACCACTTTTTGCTTCAAATGACCACTTTTTTGCTTCAAATGACCACTTTTAGAATATAATCCAGGGAACACTCGTAGTTTTTTTTGAGCGCCTTCAGCTTCAAATTGACCGGTTTTTTACCGGATTCTGGTTGGTTTTGGCCAAATATCAGCCCATTTCAGGGCATTTTTCAGGATTTCAGACAGTGATTTCAAGGAGCATTTTGAATATAATCCAGGGAATACTCATGTTTTGTGAGCGCCTTCAGCTTCAAATTGCAATTTTACCTTCAAAGACACATTTTTAGGCCAAAATTCTCCAATTTTTAACCCAGTTTAACCTCTAAAATCTAATTCCTAAGGTCCAGACAAGCCCTAAAACCTAGCAGCTAAGGCTTTAACCTATCAATAAGCCCTATTAACCATTAGCTTAATCCTAATGTGTTGGACCTAAGATCTAAACCTAAGGCCTTGCACCTGAGTCCAAAGCCCTAAAACATAGCAGCTAAGGCTTAAACCTGTGAATAGGGCCGATTAGCCACCAGCTTAGACCTAATGTGTTGGACCTAAGATCTAAACCTAAGGCCTTGCACCTGAGTCCAAAGCCCTAAAACATAGCAGCTAAGGCTTAAACCTGTGAATAGGGCCGATTAGCCACCAGCTTAGACCTAATGTGTTGGACCTAAGATCTAAACCTAAGGCCTAACAGCTGAGTCCAAAGCCCTAAAACCTAGCAGCTAAGGCTTTGACCTGTGAATAGTTATTAGCCAAGAGCCTAAACCTAATGTGTTGGCACTAAGATGTAAACCTAAGGCCTTGCACCTGAGCCCAAAGCCCTAAAAGCTAGCAGCTAAGGCTTAAACCTGTGAATAGGGCCTATTAGCCAACAGCCTAAACCTAAAGTGTTGGCACTAAGATGTAAACCTAAGGCCTTGCACCTGAGCCCAAAGCCCTAAAAGCTAGCAGCTAAGGATTTGACCCTGTGAATAGGGCCTATTATCCATCAGCGTAGGCCTAATGTGCTGGACCTAAGATCTAAACCTAAGCCCTTGTACCTGAGTCCAAAACGATAAAACCTAGCAGCTAAGGATTTGACCTGTGAATAGTTATTAGCCAACAGCCTAAACCTAATGTGTTGGCACTAAGATGTAAACCTAAGGCCTTGCACCTGAGTCCAAAGCCCTAAAAGCTAGCAGCTAAGGATTTGACCCTGTGAATAGGGCCTATTATCCATCAGCGTAGGCCTAATGTGCTGGACCTAAGATCTAAACCTAAGCCCTTGTACCTGAGTCCAAAACGATAAAACCTAGCAGCTAAGGATTTGACCTGTGAATAGGGCCTATTAGCCAACAGCCTAAACCTAATGTGTTGGCACTAAGATGTAAACCTAAGGCCTTGCACCTGAGTCCAAAGCCCTCAAAGCTAGCAGCTAAGGATTTGGCCTGTGAATAGGGCCTATTAGCCATCAGCGTAGGCCTAATGTGCTGGACCTAAGCCCTTGCACCTGTCCAAACCCCTAAAACCTAGCAGCTAAGGATTTGACCTGTGAATAGGGCCTATTAGCCAACAGCCTAAACCTAATGTGTTGGCACTAAGATGTAAACCTAAGGCCTTGCACCTGAGTCCAAAGCCCTCAAAGCTAGCAGCTAAGGATTTGGCCTGTGAATAGGGCCTATTAGCCATCAGCGTAGGCCTAATGTGCTGGACCTAAGCCCTTGCACCTGTCCAAACCCCTAAAACCTAGCAGCTAAGGATTTGACCTGTGAATAGGGCCTCTTAGCCAACAGCCTAAACCTAATGTGTTGGCACTAAGATGTAAACCTAAGGCCTTGCACCTGAGTCCAAAGCATTAAAAGCTAGCAGCTAAGGATTTGACCTGTGAATAGGGCCTATTATCCATCAGCTTAGGCCTAATGTGTTGGACATAAGATCTACGCCTAAGGCCTTACACATGGTTCCTAAGATGAAATGCCTTGGACTTAGGTCCTATAACCTAGCAGCTAAGGCTTTGACCTGTGAATAGGGCCTATTTGCGTTTAGCTTAGACCTAATGTGTTGGACCAAAAATCTAAACCTCAGGCCTTGCACTTGAGTCCAAAACCCTAAAACTTAGCAGCTAAGGATTTGACCTGTGAATAGTACCCGTTAGCAAACAGCCTAAACCTAATGTGTTGGCACTAAGATGTAAACCTAAGGCCTTGCACCTGAGTCCAAAGCCCTAAAAGCTAGCAGCTAAGGATTTGACCTGTGAATAGGGCCTATTATCCATCAGCGAAGGCCTAATGTGCTGGATCTAAGATCTAAACCTAAGCCCTTGCACCTGAGTCCAAAACCCTAAAACCTAGCAGCTAAGGATTTTACCTGTGAATAGGGCCTATTAGCCAACAGCCTAAACCTTATGTGTTGGCACTAAGATGTAAACCTAAGGCCTTGCACCTGAGTCCAAAGCCCTAAAACCTAGCAGCTAACGCTTTAACCTGTGAATAGGACCTATTACCCAACAGCTTAGACCTAATGTGTTGAACCTAAAGTCTACACCTAAGGCCTTGCAACTGAGTCCAAAGCTCAAAAACCTAGTGGCTAAAGCTATGACCTGTGTATAAGACCTATCAGCCCCCAGCCAGGACCTAATGTGTCGGGACTAAGATGTAAACATAAGGCCTGACACCTTAGTACAAAGCCATAAAACCTTAAGATCTGAAAACTTACAAGGGGGCCGCGATTCACAGCCCCCCATGAATTGAGCAAACATTAGGCAACGAGGTCTTTTTTCTTTGAATATGAAATTATGATCAGAAATGGTTATCAGATTCAGATTGGAGTATTTGAAGACCAACCTCCATCCATCTTACCCAACTCCTAATTACCGCATGGACTTGACCCAAGACCTAAGGCTATACACCGTAGGCTTTAAGGATCTTAAAAAGACCTAGGCCATAGAGTTAAGACCTGAATATTTAAAAGGGGGCCGCGATTCACAGCCCCCCCTGAAAAGACACTGTGGTCTAAACCTAATACCTAATACACCGTGGTCTAGGCTTTTAGGTTTTTAGACCAAAGAACTACTACACCATGGTCTAGACCCAAGATCTAAGGTCTGTGGTCTAGGCTTCAGGTTCTAAGCCCCAAGATTTAAGGCCTGCATAGGCATTTAGGTTCTTAGCCTCCAGATCTAAGGCCCGTAATCTAGGCAATAGGGTCTTTAATCCAACACCTAGGACCCTACATCATGGTCTAGACCCTAAACCTAAGGCCTGTGATCTAGGTCTCTAAGTTCTCCTCAAGACATAAGGCCCTACACCATGGTCTAAAACCAAAACCCAAGGTCCGTTGTGTATTCTTTTAGGTTCCTATACCCAAGTCCTAAGGAACTACACCAGGGTCTAAAACCAAGATCTAAGGTCCGTGGTCTAGGCTTTTAGGTTCTTATACCCAAATCCTAAGGCCCTACACCAGGGTCTAGAACCAAGATCTAAGTTCTGTGGTCTAGGCTTTTAGGTTCTTATACCCAAGTCCTAGGGCCCTACAACAGGGTCTAGAACCAAGATCTAAGGTCTGTGGTCTAGGCTTTTAGGTTCTCATACCCAAGTCCTAAGGCCCTACACCAGGGTCTAGAACCAAGACCTAAGGTCCATGGTCTAGGCTTTTTGGTTCTTTTACCCAAGACCTAAGGTCCGTGGTCTAGGCTTTTAGGTTCTTATACCCAAGTCCTAAGGCCCTACACCAGGGTCTAGAACCAAGATCTAAGGTTCGTGGTCTAGGCTTTTAGGTTCTTATACCCAAGTCCTAAGGCCCTACACCAGGGTCTAGAACCAAGATCTAAGGTCCGTGGTCTAGGCTTCTAGGTTCTTATACCCAAGACCTAAGGTCTGTTGTGTAGGCTTTTAGGTTCTAATACCTAAGTCATTAGGCCCTACACCAGGGTCTAGAACCAAGATCTAAGGTCCGTGGTCTAGGCTTTTAGGTTCTTATATCCAAGACCTAAGGTCCTACACCAGGGTCTAGAACCAAGATCTAAGGTCCGTGGTCCAGACTTTTAGTTTCTTATACCCAAGTCCTAAGGTCCGTGGTCTAGGCTTTTAGGTTCTTATACCCAGGTCCTAAGGCCCTACACCAGGGTCTAGAACCAAGATCTAAGGTCCGTGGTCCAGACTTTTAGGTTCTTATACCCAAGTCCGAAGGTCCGTGGTCTAGGCTTTTAGGTTCTTATACCAAAGTCCTAATGCCCTACACCAGGGTCTAGAACCAAGATCTAAGGTCCGTGGTCTAGGCTTTTAGGTTCTTATACCCAAGATCTAAGGTCCGTGGTCTAGGCTTTTAGGTTCTTATACCCAAGTCCTAAGGCCCTACAATAGGGTCTAGAACCAAGACCTAAGGTCCGTGGTCTAGGCCTTTAGGTTCTTATACCCAAGTCCTAAGGCCCTACACCAGGGTCTAGAACCAAGGTCCGTGGTCTAGGCTTTTAGGTTCTTATACCCAAGTCCTAAGGCCCTACACCATGGTCTAAAACCAAGACCTAAGGTCCGTTGTGTAGGCTTTTAGGTTCTTATACCAAAGACCTAAGGTCCTACACCAGGGTCTAGAACCAAGATCTAAGGTCCGTGGTCTAGGCTTTTAGGTTCTTATACCCAAGATCTAAGGCCCTACACCAGGGTCTAGAACCAAGATCTAAGGTCCGTGGTCTAGGCTTTTAGGTTCTTATACCCAAGTCCTAAGGCCCTACACCAGGGTCTAGAACCAAGATCTAAGGTCCGTGGTCCAGGCTTTTAGGTTCTTATACCCAAGTCCTAAGGCCCTACACCAGGGTCTAGAACCAAGATCTAAGGTCCGTGGTCTAGGCTTTTAGGTTCTTATACCCAAGTCCTAAGGCACTACACCAGGGTCTAGGAGCAAGATCTAAGGTCCGTGGTCTAGGCTTTCAGGATCTTATACCCAAGTATTAAAGCCCTACACCAGGGTCTAGAATCAAGATCTAAGGTCCGTGGTCTAGGCTTTTAGGTTTTTATACCCAATGACTAAGGCCCTACACCAGGGTCTAGAACCAAGATCTAAGGTCCGTGGTCTAGGCTTTTAGGTACTTATACCCAATGACTAAGGCCCTACACCAGGGTCTAGAACCAAGATCTAAGGTCCGTGGTCTAGGCTTTTAGGTACTTATACCCAATGACTAAGGCCCTACACCAGGGTCTAGAACCAAGATCTAAGGTCCGTGGTCTAGGCTTTTAGGTTCTTATACCCAAGTCCTACTACACCAGGGTCTAGAACCAAGATCTAAGGTCCGTGGTCAAGGCTTTTAGGTTCTTATACTCAAGTCCTAAGGCCCTAAACTAGGGTCTAGAACCAAGATCTAAGGACCGTGGTCTAGGCTTTTAGGTGCTTATACCCAAGACCTAAGGCCCTACACCATAGGCTAGAACCAAGACCCAAGGTCCTTTGATTAGGCCTTTAGGTTCCTAGACCCAAGTCCTAAGACCCGTGGACTAGGCCTTTAGGTTCATAGACCCAAGACCTAAGCTCTTAGACTCAAGACCTAAAGCCATATACCGCGGGTTAGGGTTTTAAGCTCTTAGACCCAAGACCTAAGGCCATACACCCTGGTCTAGGCTTTTAGGTTTTTAAACCCAAGACCTAAGGCCATACACCCTGGTCTAGGCTTTTAGGTTCTTATAACCAAGACCTAAGGCCCTACACCCTGGTCTAGGCTTTTAGGTTCTTATACCCAAGACCTAAGGCCCTACACCCTGGTCTAGGCTTTTAAGTACTTAGACCCAAGACCTAAGGCCATAAAGTAAAGACCTGAAAACTTACAATGGAGTCGCGATTCACGACCCCTGAACAGACACTGTGGACCCAAGACCTAAGGCCTTACACCGTGGTCTAGGCTTTTAAGCTCTTATACCCAAGACCTAAGGCCATAAACCCTGGTCTATGCTTTTAAGCTCTTAGACTCAAGACCCAAGGGCATACACACTGGTCTAGGCTTTTAAGTACTTACTCCAAGACCTAAATTCATAAACCATGGGCTAGGCTTTTAAGCACTTAAACTCAATGCCTAAGGCGGTCCGCATGGGCTAGACTTAAGACCTAAGGCCATACACCCTGGTCTAGGCTTTTAAGTACTTATACCCAAGACCTAAGGCCATATACCGTTTTCTAGGCTTTTAAGCTCTTAGACTCAAGACCTAAGGCCATACACCGTTTTCTAGGCTTTTAAGGTCTCAGGCTCAAGACCTAAGGCCATACACCGTGGTCTAGGCTGTTAAGTACTTATACCCAAGACCTAAGGCCCTACACCGTGGGCTAGGCTTTAAAGCTCTTAGACCCAAGACCTAAAACCATAGGGTTAAGACTTGAAAACTTACAAGTTAATCGCAACTCACGATCCCCGAAAAGACACCGTGGTCTAGACCCAATACTTAAGGCCCTACACGAAGACCCAAGAGCTAAGGCCCTTCACCATGATCTAGACCCTAAGACCAAAGACCTTACACTATGGTCTAGTACTCGGCATAAACCGTTTGCAGTTGTGGTTGTTTCATCTATTTCTAGAGGTAAGTCGGCCTCTAAGTTCTTAGAACCTAAGACCAAAGGCCTTATACCACGGTCTAGTACTCGGCATAAGCCATGTGCAGTTGTGGTTGTTTCATCTATAGCTAGAGGAAAGTCCTAAGTTCTTAGACCCTAAGACCAAAGGCCTAACACCATGGTCTAGTACTCGGCATAAACCGTTTTGCAGTTGTGGTTGTTTCATCTATAGCTAAAGGTAAGTCCTAGGTTCTTAGACCCTAAGACCAAAGGCCTTACATCATGGTCTAGTATTCCTTCTTAAGCCGTGTGCAGTGGTTAATTTGTCTATACTTAGAAGAAAGTCGGCCTTTAAGTTCTTAGACCCTAGACCTAAGACCCTATACCCATGGACTACAACCTGGACCTAAGGCCACATCCCGAGGTTTTGTACTCGTTTAAAACCGTGTGCAGTTGTGGTTGTTTCATCTATAGCTGGGCGAAGATTGGCCTTTAATAACTGTGTGCAGTTGTTACTGTTTCGTCTCGAAAAAGAGAATGTTTATGCTTTTACACCATAACTTAGAATGAAAACCCATGGTCTTATTCCTAAAACCTAGGACCTTAGACTGATACCCTAGGACACAAGGGCTTAGACTGATTGCTTTAGATCTAGGGCAAAAGGAATTTAAATGAGGACCTAAGGCCTCATAATTTAGACCAACCCCAATCCCAAGCATTTAAGGCATTATACCATGGACTTGTATGTATATTACCTTAAACATTTGACCTGAGATCTAAGACTTTAACATAAGTCTTAAGCCCTAAGACCCTACCCCATGGGCTAGTACTGGTCCTACACCATGTGGGACCGTGTAAAATGGCGTGCATAAAGCCAATCACATGGATTATTTGAAAGCCCAGCGCACATAAACACCTGTGTTTGCTGTTGGGCGTTTTTATGATTTGCGCTTTCGGGCGTTTTGCAAACTCGACGCGGAAATTACGATCGCAGACGTAAATTATTAAAAAACATCGTGTACACATCGATTTTGAAAAACGATCGTACACGCCAATTATTTTAAACAGCGTTTGGGCATCGATTTTAAAAACGTTCGCAGACGTTAATTATTAAAAGGCATCGTCTACACATCAATTTTGAAAAACGTTCGCAGACGTTAATTATTAAAGGGCATCGCCTACACATCGATTTGCAATATGCAGGTCGAGTTTGCAAAACGCCCGAAAGCGCAAATCATAAAAACGCCCAACAGCAAACACAGGTGTTTATGTGCGCTGGGCTTTCAAATAATCCATGTGATTGGCTTTATGCACGCCATTTTACACGGTCCCACATGGTGTAGGACCAGTACTAGCCCATGGGGTAGGGTCTTAGGGCTTAAGACTTATGTTAAAGTCTTAGATCTCAGGTCAAATGTTTAAGGTAATATACACACAGTTATTAAAGGCCAATCTTCGCCCAGCTATAGATGAAACAACCACAACTGCACACGGTTTTAAACGAGTACAAAACCTCGGGATGTGGCCTTAGGTCCAGGTTGTAGTCCATGGGTATAGGGTCTTAGGTCTAGGGTCTAAGAACTTAAAGGCCGACTTTCTTCTAAGTATAGACAAATTAACCACTGCACACGGCTTAAGAAGGAATACTAGACCATGATGTAAGGCCTTTGGTCTTAGGGTCTAAGAACCTAGGACTTACCTTTAGCTATAGATGAAACAACCACAACTGCAAAACGGTTTATGCCGAGTACTAGACCATGGTGTAAGGCCTTTGGTCTTAGGGTCTAAGAACTTAGGACTTTCCTCTAGCTATAGATGAAACAACCACAACTGCACATGGCTTATGCCGAGTACTAGACCGTGGTATAAGGCCTTTGGTCTTAGGTTCTAAGAACTTAGAGGCCGACTTACCTCTAGAAATAGATGAAACAACCACAACTGCAAACGGTTTATGCCGAGTACTAGACCATAGTGTAAGGTCTTTGGTCTTAGGGTCTAGATCATGGTGAAGGACCTTAGCTCTTGGGTCTTCGTGTAGGGCCTTAAGTATTGGTTCTAGACCACGGTGTCTTTTCGGGGATCGTGAGTTGCGATTAACTTGTAAGTTTTCAAGTCTTAACCCTATGGTTTTAGGTCTTGGGTCTCAGAGCTTTAAAGCCTAGCCCACGGTGTAGGGCCTTAGGTCTTGGGTATAAGTACTTAACAGCCTAGACCACGGTGTATGGCCTTAGGTCTTGAGCCTGAGACCTTAAAAGCCTAGAAAACGGTGTATGGCCTTAGGTCTTGAGTCTAAGAGCTTAAAAGCCTAGAAAACGGTATATGGCCTTAGGTCTTGGGTATAAGTACTTAAAAGCCTAGACCAGGGTGTATGGCCTTAGGTCTTAAGTCTAGCCCATGCGGACCGCCTTAGGCATTGAGTTTAAGTGCTTAAAAGCCTAGCCCATGGTTTATGAATTTAGGTCTTGGAGTAAGTACTTAAAAGCCTAGACCAGTGTGTATGCCCTTGGGTCTTGAGTCTAAGAGCTTAAAAGCATAGACCAGGGTTTATGGCCTTAGGTCTTGGGTATAAGAGCTTAAAAGCCTAGACCACGGTGTAAGGCCTTAGGTCTTGGGTCCACAGTGTCTGTTCAGGGGTCGTGAATCGCGACTCCATTGTAAGTTTTCAGGTCTTTACTTTATGGCCTTAGGTCTTGGGTCTAAGTACTTAAAAGCCTAGACCACGGACCTTAGATCTTGGTTCTAGACCCTGGTGTAGGGCCTTAGTCATTGGGTATAAGAACCTAAAAGCCTAGACCACGGACCTTAGATCTTGGTTCTAGACCCTGCTGTAGGGCCTTAGGACTTGGGTATAAGAATCTAAAAGCCTAGACCACGGACCTTAGATCTTGATTCTAGACCCTGGTGTTGGGCTTTAATACTTGGGTATAAGATCCTGAAAGCCTAGACCACGGACCTTAGATCTTGCTCCTAGACCCTGGTGTAGTGCCTTAGGACTTGGGTATAAGAACCTAAAAGCCTAGACCACGGACCTTAGATCTTGGTTCTAGACCCTGGTGTAGGGCCTTAGGACTTGGGTATAAGAACCTAAAAGCCTGGACCACGGACCTTAGATCTTGGTTCTAGACCCTGGTGTAGGGCCTTAGGACTTGGGTATAAGAACCTAAAAGCCTAGACCACGGACCTTAGATCTTGGTTCTAGACCCTGGTGTAGGGCCTTAGATCTTGGGTATAAGAACCTAAAAGCCTAGACCACGGACCTTAGATCTTGGTTCTAGACCCTGGTGTAGGACCTTAGGTCTTGGGTATAAGAACCTAAAAGCCTACACAACGGACCTTAGGTCTTGGTTTTAGAACCATGGTGTAGGGCCTTAGGACTTAGGTATAAGAACCTAAAAGCCTAGACCACGGACCTTAGATCTTGATTCTAGACCCTGGTGTAGGGCTTTAATACTTGGGTATAAGATCCTGAAAGCCTAGACCACGGACCTTAGATCTTGCTCCTAGACCCTGGTGTAGTGCCTTAGGACTTGGGTATAAGAACCTAAAAGCCTAGACCACGGACCTTAGATCTTGGTTCTAGACCCTGGTGTAGGGCCTTAGGACTTGGGTATAAGAACCTAAAAGCCTGGACCACGGACCTTAGATCTTGGTTCTAGACCCTGGTGTAGGGCCTTAGGACTTGGGTATAAGAACCTAAAAGCCTAGACCACGGACCTTGGTTCTAGACCCTGGTGTAGGGCCTTAGGACTTGGGTATAAGAACCTAAAGGCCTAGACCACGGACCTTAGGTCTTGGTTCTAGACCCTATTGTAGGGCCTTAGGACTTGGGTATAAGAACCTAAAAGCCTAGACCACGGACCTTAGATCTTGGGTATAAGAACCTAAAAGCCTAGACCAATGACCTTAGATCTTGGTTCTAGACCCTGGTGTAGGGCATTAGGACTTTGGTATAAGAACCTAAAAGCCTAGACCACGGACCTTATGACTTGGGTATAAGAACCTAAAAGTCTGGACCACGGACCTTAGATCTTGGTTCTAGACCCTGGTGTAGGGCCTTAGGACCTGGGTATAAGAACCTAAAAGCCTAGACCACGGACCTTAGGACTTGGGTATAAGAAACTAAAAGTCTGGACCACGGACCTTAGATCTTGGTTCTAGACCCTGGTGTAGGACCTTAGGTCTTGGGTATAAGAACCTAAAAGCCTAGACCACGGACCTTAGATCTTGGTTCTAGACCCTGGTGTAGGGCCTAAGGACTTGGGTATTAGAACCTAAAAGCCTACACAACAGACCTTAGGTCTTGGGTATAAGAACCTAGAAGCCTAGACCACGGACCTTAGATCTTGGTTCTAGACCCTGGTGTAGGGCCTTAGGACTTGGGTATAAGAACCTAAAAGCCTAGACCACGAACATTAGATCTTGGTTCTAGACCCTGGTGTAGGGCCTTAGGACTTGGGTATAAGAACCTAAAAGCCTAGACCACGGACCTTAGGTCTTGGGTAAAAGAACCAAAAAGCCTAGACCATGGACCTTAGGTCTTGGTTCTAGACCCTGGTGTAGGGCCTTAGGACTTGGGTATGAGAACCTAAAAGCCTAGACCACAGACCTTAGATCTTGGTTCTAGACCCTGTTGTAGGGCCCTAGGACTTGGGTATAAGAACCTAAAAGCCTAGACCACAGAACTTAGATCTTGGTTCTAGACCCTGGTGTAGGGCCTTAGGACTTGGGTATAAGAACCTAAAAGCCTGGACCACGGACCTTAGATCTTGGTTCTAGACCCTGGTGTAGGGCCTTAGGACTTGGGTATAAGAACCTAAAAGCCTGGACCACGGACCTTAGATCTTGGTTCTAGACCCTGGTGTAGGGCCTTAGTCATTGGGTATAAGAACCTAAAAGCCTAGACCACGGACCTTAGATCTTGGTTCTAGACCCTGGTGTAGGGCCTTAGGACTTGGGTATAAGAACCTAAAAGCCTAGACCACGGACCTTAGATCTTGGTTCTAGACCCTGGTGTAGGGCCTTAGGACTTGGGTATAAGAACCTAAAAGCCTAGACCACGGACCTTAGATCTTGGTACTAGATCCTGGTGTAGGGCCTTAGGACTTGGGTATAAGAACCTAAAAGCCTAGACCACGGACCTTAGATCTTGGGTATAAGAACCTAAAAGCCTAGACCACGGACCTTAGATCTTGGTTCTAGACCCTGGTGTAGGGCCTTAGGTCTTGGGTATAAGAACCTAAAAGCCTAGATTACGGACCTTATAACTTGGTTTTAGACCCTGGTTTAGGGCCTAGGGACTTGGGTATAAGAACCTAAAAGCCTAGACCACGGACCTTAGGACTTGGGCATAAGAACCTAAAAGCCTAGACCACGGACCTTAGATCTTGGTTCTAGACCCTGGTGTAGGGCCTTAGGACTTGGGTATAAGAACCTAAAAGCCCAGACCACGGACCTTAGGTCTTGGGTATAAGAACCTATAAGCCTAGACCACGGACCTTAGATCTTGGTTCTAGACCCTGGTGTAGGGCCTTAGGACTTGGGTATAAGAACCTAAAAGCCCAGACCACGGACCTTAGGTCTTGGGTATAAGAACCTATAAGCCTAGACCATGGACCTTAGATCTTGGTTCTAGACCCTGGTGTGAGGCCTTAGGACTTGGGTATTAGAACCTAAAAGCCTAGACCACGGACCTTAGATCTTGGTTCTAGACCCTGGTGTAGGGCCTTAGGACTTGGGTATAAGAACCTAAAAGCCTAGACCACGGACCTTAGACCTTGGTTCTAGACCCTGGTGTAGGGCCTTATGTCTTGGGTATAAGAACCTAAAAGCCTACACAACGGACCTTAGGTCTTGGTTTTAGACCATGGTGTAGGGCCTTATGTCTTGAGGAGAACTTAGAGACCTAGATCACAGGCCTTAGGTTTAGGGTCTAGACCATGATGTAGGGTCCTAGGTGTTGGATTCAAGAACCTAAAGGCCTAGATTACGGGCCTTAGATCTGGAGGCTAAGAACCTTAATGCCTAGACCACAGGCCTTAAATCTGGGGGCTTAGAACCTGAAGCCTAGACCTCAGACCTTAGATCTTGGGTCTAGACCATGGTGTAGTAGGTCTTTGGTCTAAAAACCTAAAAGCCTAGACCACGGTGTATTAGGTATTAGGTTTAGACCACAGTGTCTTTTCAGGGGGGGCTGTGAATCGCGGCCCCCTTGTAAATATTCAGGTCTTAACTCTATGGCCTAGGTCTTTTTAAGAACCTTAAAGCCTAGACTACGGTGTATAGCCTTAGGTCTTGGGTCAAGTCCATGCGGTAGTTAGGAGTTGGGTAAGATGGATGGAGGTTGGTCTTCAAATACTCCAATCTGAATCTGATAACCATTTCTGATCATAATTTCATATTCAAAGAAAAAAGACCTCGTTGCCTAATGTTTGCTCAATTCATGGGGGGCTGTGAATCGCGGCCCCCTTGTAAGTTTTCGGATCTTAAGGTTTTATGGCTTTGTACTAAGGTGTCAGGCCTTATGTTTACATCTTAGTCCCGACACATTAGGTCCTGGCTGGGGGCTGATAGGTCTTATACACAGGTCATAGCTTTAGCCACTAGGTTTTTGAGCTTTGGACTCAGTTGCAAGGCCTTAGGTTTAGACTTTAGGTTCAACACATTAGGTCTAAGCTGTTGGGTAATAGGTCCTATTCACAGGTTAAAGCCTTAGCTGCTAGGTTTTAGGGCTTTGGACTCAGGTGCAAGGCCTTAGGTTTACATCTTAGTGCCAACACATAAGGTTTAGGCTGTTGGCTAATAACTATTCACAGGTCAAATCCTTAGCTGCTAGCTTTTAGGGCTTTGGACTCAGGTGCAAGGCCTTAGGTTTACATCTTAGTGCCAACACATTAGGTTTAGGCTGTTTGCTAATAGGTACTATTCACAGGTCAAATCCTTAGCTGCTAAGTTTTAGGGTTTTGGACTCAAGTGCAAGGCCTGAGGTTTAGATTTTTGGTCCAACACATTAGGTCTAAGCTAAACGCAAATAGGTCCTATTCACAGGTCAAAGCCTTAGCTGCTAGGTTTTAGGATCTAAGTCCAAGGCATTTCATCTTAGGAACCATGTGTAAGGCCTTAGGCGTAGATCTTATGTCCAACACATTAGGCCTAAGCTGATGGATAATAGGCCCTATTCACAGATCAAATCCTTAGCTGCTAGCTTTTAATGCTTTGGACTCAGGTGCAAGGCCTTAGGTTTACATCTTAGTGCCAACACATTAGGTTTAGGCTGTTGGCTAAGAGGCCCTATTCACAGGTCAAATCCTTAGCTGCTAGCTTTTAGGGCTTTGGACTCAGGTGCAAGGCCTTAGGTTTATCTCTTAGTGCCAACACATTAGGTTTAGGCTGTTGGATAATAGGCCCTATTCACAGGTCAAATCCTTAGCTGCTAGCTTTTAGGGCTTTGGACTCAGGTGCAAGGCCTTAGGTTTACATCTTAGTGCCAACACATTAGGTTTAGGCTGTTGGGTAATAGGCCCTATTCACAGGTCAAATCCTTAGCTGCTAGCTTTTAGGGCTTTGGACTCAGGTGCAAGGCCTTAGGTTTACATCTTAGTGCCAACACATTAGGTTTAGGCTGTTGGCTAATAACTATTCACAGGTCAAAGCCTTAGCTGCTAGGTTTTACGGCTTTGAACTCAGCTGTTAGGCCTTAGGTTTAGATCTTAGGTCCAACACATTAGGTCTAAGCTGGTGGCTAATCGGCCCTATTCACAGGTGTAAGCCTTAGCTGCTATGTTTTAGGGCTTTGGACTCAGGTGCAAGGCCTTAGGTTTAGATCTTAGGTCCAACACATTAGGTCTAAGCTGGTGGCTAATCGGCCCTATTCACGGGTTTAAGCCTTAGCTGCTATGTTTTAGGGCTTTGGACTCAGGTGCAAGGCCTTAGGTTTAGATCTTAGGTCCAACACATTAGGATTAAGCTAATGGTTAATAGGGCTTATTGATAGGTTAAAGCCTTAGCTGCTAGGTTTTAGGGCTTGTCTGGGCCTTAGGAATTAGATCTTAAGAGGTTAAACTGGGTTAAAAATTGGAGAATTTTGGCCTAAAAATGTGTCTTTGAAGGTAAAATTGCAATTTGAAGCTGAAGGCGCTCACAAAACATGATTATTCCCTGGATTATATTCAAAATGCTCCTTGAAATCACTGTCTGAAATCCTGAAAAATGCCCTGAAATGGGCTGATATTTGGCCAAAACCAACCAGAATCCGGTAAAAAACCGGTCAATTTGAAGCTGAAGGCGCTCAAAAAAAAACTACGAGTGTTCCCTGGATTATATTCTAAAAGTGGTCATTTGAAGCAAAAAAGTGGTCATTTGAAGCAAAAAGTGGTCATTTGAAGCAAAAGTGGTCATTTGAAGCAAAAGTGGTCATTTGAAGCAAAAAGTGGTCATTTGAAGCAAAAGCGGTCATACGAAGAAAAAAAAGTGGTCATATGAAGCAAAAAAAGTGGTCATATGAAGCAAAAAGTCATCAAAAAAAACTACGAGTGGCCCAGAAGGCCTATTTTATATCTACTCTTCCGGACAATTTAAATATGATATTTAGATATGTTTATAACCCAGGAGCAATGCCTTAAAATATTGTCTGGGAGTACTGAAACACCCTGTATAAAAATAAAAATAAACGGTATCAGTTAACTGACGCATGCTTTCTCCCAACAATATAAAAAGGTGTTAAGAGCTTTAAACATTAGTGTCTTGATGACTCAGTCTGATAGCTACCAGCTGAGCAGCGCGAGTTTGACCCTACCCGCATCTGTGACTTTTAACAAAGTACTGTGTTTACCGCTAAAGGAAAATTGAATTTTCTTCTTAACTACTTGACGTAGAGCAATAATTTAAAATACTGGATTATTTAATTTTTTGAGATTGATTGAAGGGCGAGAAGTAAAGTTTATTTCAAGATAACAGCTATTTTAAAAATCCAAAAAATTGAATTTTTTAACATTTTTTATTAGTTTTTGAACGCGAATTTTCTCGGAGATGAGATTGGTGTCATTTTAGTCAGTATTTCAATCTTAATAAACCACAAAATTTTAATCTAAATCGTTAGAGCCGTTTTTGAGAAATTTTGGGTTTTTCACGTTTTTAAGGGTTTTTGGTTTAAACTACCCTTAAAAATGAAAAATTCTAAAAAATGTAAAAACGCCTGGAATTATTGTGGGTTTGGTCCTACATACCAAATTTCACCAAAATCGGGCCATTGGGGCATTCTCTAGCTCTGGTTACATCCAGACACACACACACACACATACAGACAGACATTACTCTGAAAACCACTTTTTTTACTCAGGGGACACCCAAAATGGATAAATCCACCAACAACTCAAATTCGAAAATTTTTACGAAAAACAATACTTTCTCCATATACTATGGTATAGGGGGAGAAAGTAAAAGATAATCAAATAGCCCGTGTCTTTATCTTTCATTAAAACCTCTCCTACCTTATTTCGACTTGAAATAACGTTGAGGAATGTGAGCAGGTGAAGCACTGCATGATGAATTGTTGATCCGCGAGACCCCCGATACAGAGAGACTATCTGCATCCGCTGAAACTACTTGGTGAGCAGGCAATACACATAGGTGTAAAACCTATATAAAAAAAATAACCTCCCTGCTGTAAATTAATTTTACCGCTGTTGTTGTGTAACAGGGCAGTTGACCAACAGTTGTTTGGAATAAAAAGGGAAAAAAATACCATTCGGTATTTAAAAGACTTGCATTCTGTGGATAAGTCTCCTCCCTTAACATCATCTACCTGAGTCTTGGGTCTCACATGTGCTGAAGTACAGCATCGTTTCTTTAGCCACAGTGTTTTATACTAAATACTAAATAATGTTTATTGTTTCTCGTCCTTAGCATGGTTATCACAAAAATGCGAAGCGCATTCAGGTAGTTTCTGCAACGGCCACTTGATCGCGCGGGAAAAATAACCACTCTATCCCTTTGGCCAATTTTATAAAGTTTTTACTGATATTTAATCTAAAACACTTAATACAAGTATAAGGAACTAAACATACTATAGGAATTAACAATCATTACTATGGGCATCTAAAAAGCTTCAATTAAAAGCGTGTTTAGGGTTGTAGACTAAATATCAGTTAAAAGTTTTTAATATCAATGTAATATGGCCTATACCGATCTACATAACCTGTTATGTTTATATAAATGTTAATTTTTCATGAAAATAACTTGAATCTATAAAATAATTAATTAATATTAATTCATTTTATATATTATTGCAATTAATCTACGATAACCAAGTATACTATCACCGGAGCTGTGACATGTGCCTTCTGGAAATCTCATACCATCTATTGGGTCCCAGAGATATTAGTTTTATCATTTTGAGCTTATTTTATGAATTGGAAAAAAAAATTATGAATCCATGGCATTTTGCATCTCATAATATATAACATATCGCATATGGTGCATTTGAGAAAATGTAACAAAAAATATACTCAAAAAATATAGCTTACGTAAATATTCTAGAAAGTTTTTATTAATCATCAGTTTTAATAATTTAGTTAAAAATTTTACGTAAATATTTTCTGTGGTCCTAGAGACTTACAAATTGATTGTTATAAGGTATAAGATTCTTTCCCAAGCTAAACGGAAACTTGCTGCAGTATATTAGAATCTTAGGAAGCAATAACTTCGGCTAAAGCTTGAGTCACGAAAGATTCTTAGTCAGTATTCAAAAATATAAACTGATGATTAAATTTGTACACTTTTGGTATTAATATTGTGTTTTTTTGCTATGTTATAAAGTAAAAGTACAGTATTATTTTAAAGAAAACGATTAATTCTTTTTTGGTTTGAATATAAATATTCGACGTTTAAAGAAATCAGTTTTGCGCAAGTGTTCGTATTCAATAAGGTTAAAAATAGGTAAATGGTACTTTATTTACAAAATAAGAGATTAAATACTGTTATAACACATATCAACAACATTTTTAGTTCTTTATGAACCATTACTTTTAGTTGATATTTAAAGTTCATCATCACTAGTAGATACTGAATTCGGGACCCATCTTAGTCAACCTTAAAATAATAAATTTCTGAATCCCGAATGGCACACAACTAACAACGTTGGTGATGTTAAACAAATTAACTCAAAATCACACTACCGACACAGTATATAATGTTTGAGCAATAAATTAAAACAATATTTACAAAATAATAAAATATTCATAATCTCTTAAAATACATTTAGGTTATAAGTTAGATTATAATTCTTTGATTCTAGACATTTAGCAATTATGCAAATTAACCTTTATTAATTCCATTCTGTAAATTTTTCTACAATTGTGATACTTAATTTATGACTTTAGTTTAAACCCCACATTTATAAATGTTTAGAGGAATTAGAAGGGACTCAGAGAAATAGTTCAATCCCTATATCGTTCCCCCTGAAACATAAGAACCCAAAACTACTGTAATACAACATTTATATTTTATTTTTACTCTATATGAAAACATGTTAATTAAACTCCAAAGACTACAATTTTTTCCACCCCATCTTTCTTCCTATTCTCTAAAAAAAAACAGTTAAAAACCTACAAATATTACAATTTATTCCTGACTAAATTTGGACCTGAAACATGAAAAATTTCACGAAATTTAACTAAAAGTCGCAAATAATAAATCATTTTTTATTTATGACATGTCAAACAGTTTCTTAAAATTTCTTTTAAATACGCTAAATATATTACACATCGCCTATTGGAAAAGATCGTAGCGGTTTTTATTATAAAAATTATAAGTCTCTCATCCTTGTTTGGGGTAAGTTAACCAACCTGCTGTACAATTTTAACAACAGCACTTCATCATTACTTGGTGTTATTTGACATACCTGTTGTGCATTTTAATCAACAGCTCATTGTCATTACTTCATGTTATTGAACATGCCTGCTGCACATTTATAAACATCACATTGACATTACTTCATGTCATTGGACATACCTGTTGTACATTTTTATCAACAGCGCATTGAAATTAATTTATGTTATTGAACATGTCTGATGTACATTTTAATCAACAGCACATTGTTGTTATTTAACGTTATTGGAACAGGTCTGTTGTACATTTTGATGTTAATAGCGCATTGACATTACTTGATGTTATTGAACATGCCTGCTGTACATTTATCAACATCACATTGACATTACTTGATGTTATTGGATACACATGCTGTACATTGTAATCAACAGGGCTTTATCGTTACTTGCAGTTATTGGACATACCTGTTGTACATTTTGATCAACAACACATTGTCGTTATTTTTTGTTATTGGGATAGGCCAAATAAGATTGAATGCTGTTAATAATGTTTGAACTTATTTAATTAGCTCAGTTACAAGTTAGTTTACTGTATTTAATGGACCCTGGGGTGTTTTAATCGGTATTAACACGACTTATTTACAAATACTTCTCAGTAGACTCTAATGAAGCACCGTTATTATACTCTATTGTTTTTATCATACATGTTGCTACGACGAACTGTAACCGAACAATATCAAGGAACACTCTACTTACAAATTAATCCTTTTTTATCTCAACTGCTTTTTCTAATTTAATTTCTTACGTAAAAAACTCTTTCACCAATGAAGCATGTTTTTAAACTAGGAACTGTAAACTATTGTATTTTTAACGACTCATTATCAAGAATGTTATATAAAGGGGAGAAAGACACAAAAAAAGAAACGCCCATACAAGCCTCTAGATATTGAGTTAAAAACGTTGAGTTAAAAAATTAAAACGTTTCATTTATTATTTTATTTTTAATAGATTTATCTTTACATACAGTCTTGTTTGCTAATTTTATTAAATTTCTTAACTAACTATTGTAATTATATTTAACTTCTTTGTTATGTAATTTTTATGTTACTATGAGTGAGAAGAACAAATGTTCGGTACAATTTCACCACGTTAAGCTGACGGGTGACAGAATGTATTCTCCGTCTTCAAAATCCTTTACCAGGTGCTGACGATTGAAATCAATACTTTTATTTCCACTTCTCCAAGTTGAATTAAAAATAATCCTGAAACGAATTCATTCATTTAATTATTCATTTGAATATAATTTATTGATTCATTTTTTTAGATTGCTACCACCATTATTGTCACCTATCTATTAATATAGAGTTTTGGAATTAGAATATAGTACGAAGAATTGATTACCATAATGATGGTTCTATGCGAAAATCCCTTAATAATTCTTTAAGTTTGTTCGTTTAAATTTTTTTTATAAAATAAAATATAAGCTTGTTAAGGGATTAATTGTATATGTACTAAAGAGTGACTCAATTTGAACAAAATGAAGTGAGAAAAATACCTCAAAAGCAGCGTGCAAAACTCTCCAATTTAAATACTGGTTTGTCCAGATGTTAACTGGTAAACTTACAACTTCTTCTCAATGAATAGATATGGTTCATTTAATTTTAAATTCCATCATTCAGTAACATATAATGTTTGTAGTTAAAAAACCTATATAAAAATCGTAATTATTCGGTGTATATGTTTTTATTGTAGTTGTATGTTTTTATTTGTAGTTATGAAAATAACCCCTTCTCAATTACTTATAATTGAGAACAGAAACGTAATTTTGAAGGGAAATCACTTCATAAACAATTTTTTCCAAGGTTAGAATTGAAATGCAATTAACTAAATTTTCATCGGTCTCCATATTGCAGAAATGATTAATTGCTTTACGTTTTCTGCTCGTAATTGATAAAAACAACTGGCTAAATTTTGTACAGTCAATAATAATATATGATAAATAATGTATAATTTATATTAGGATATTAAATATTGACATGTTCAAGTATTTGCACAAATATCTCTTACAACATTAGTGTGAAAATAATTTCTGATTTGTTTCCTTGAATATTTTACTAGAACAATTTATTCTTTTGAAATGACCGTAAATGCGTAAGCTGGAAGAAAATCTTGAAAAAAAATATTTTAAAATACATCACATGCTTTTTAGATATTACTGTAATATTTTTTTGTGAACAGTTTTTACTAAAAATTCTAAAAGCGATATATTTTTTGGCACACAAAATTTTAAATATTCGTCTTACCCAAACAGGTATATTCCTTATATTAGTCTGACCAGTAAAGTCGAGAAATGCAAGATTTATTTCTGGTCCCAGTCCGATAGCCTAATCTGACAGGTGGTGGAACCTCCCCCCCTTGACCAAACACATTCACCTTGCTTACGGCTGACCACCGCTGCATCAATAATTCAAGTGTTCCTAAATAATGTAGAATACCAAAGATTCCATATTATTTCCATGAGGGGAAAATAATACTAAGTAATATGTTGAATAACTATAAATAAATGTAATAGACTATTTTCAAGAGGGCTAAGGGTTATGTTTTTGTACCAAGGCTGCACGATCGAGGAGCGCGACGAATTACGGGGAGTGTGATTACTTCTTACGAGTAACTAATTTGATTTTTCATTGGTCGGTCTAATTTTTTTCCTTATATACGTGGGCTGATGCTCGACTATGCTCCTTGATCTTGGTTCCTTCCAATGTTCCTGTGGCCTGCTCGCCTTGGCCAGGATGTCAACAGTTTGGTTTCCGTACATAGTGGCTTAAGTTCTTCAGTTTAATTTTTGGTAATATAAAAGTTATATTTACTTCAATAATCTGCAATAATTTCCTGTACACATTGTGTCCAGCCTCCACCTTTACAGATTTTCCATTTTATTAAGCAGGACGAAATAAACTGAAAAATAATATAAACATGTGTCCTAAAATGCTTCGTTAAACCGCTAGCCTCCAGTTTGTTTGTTACACATAATAATTTTTATTTCCGTAACGGGTTGTTGTGTTGCGTTCATATTCGGCATGCAACTCAACCACACCAATGCATATTTTCAGGAAATAATTTTTTCTCTCTGTGTATTTTTAAAATGGAGGCCATTAAAAATTTTAAACTCAAATATCCATGCGACAAAAAAGTTGAAAAATTAAATCGTCTAAACAATGACACCAGGTTTGTCAAGTTCTAAAAACCAAAATCAGAGTTATTGTGGTTTTTCTGCAGAGAGCCCCTCATTTTGCATTATGATTCATGATTTTTTTTTTACTTTAATAGTAAAATCACACAACCCTATAATTTGTTATCAGAACTTTACAAACTTGGTATCATTGTTTATATAAATTACTTTGTCAACTTTTTGTCTCATATATTTTTTTTAATTGACAGTTTTTTTAGATATTTCGGTTAAAAATTTTTAAATGGCCACCATTTTTAAAATACAAATTAGAAAACAATTATTTTTATCCTGAAAATTAGCATTGGTGTGATTATGGTACATGCCAAATATAAACTCAATATTAACACCTGTTACAGATATCAAAATCTTAAGTGTGAAAAACAAAATCATGGCTTACGGATTAACAAAGAGTTTTAGGACATACGGTTATATGATTTCTTTGTTTATTTTGGCATACTAATAACCTGGAAAGACTTAAGATAAGTTTGTCCAGCTACCGCTGGACACCATGTATTTTAACAAATACTATTGATTGTTGAAACTATTTGGTAGACTCATTTATTCCATGTAAGGTTTCGATGCACAGTCTGTTATATAACAGTAAAGCATAAGGAAATAAAGTAAAGAATAATTTGTGTATACAAAGGTAGTACGACTACTGAATTTTCTCATTTAAGTTTATCAATTTGAAATGTTTCATGTTTCGCTTACTTTTCTCCACAAAATACTTCAATTTGCTATGAAATTGTGAAATTTGAATTTTAATTTAATATTAATTAACCTATTCTTAAAAATACTTCAATGAATTATGAAAATTGCAAATTTAGAACCATAAAAATAGGTTCAGAGGGTTAGCGTTGTAAAATACGACCAAATGTACACTTTTCAATTCAATAACTTTAGTTTGTTTCAGTATTTAGAAAATGAGCACAAGAGTTAAAACAGTAATATAAAAAAATAATAATTTTAAATATTGTTCACTAGGTTAATTTTAAATTCAATTTTTTTATTTCCCTTTCTATTAACTATATAGTTCATAAAAATTCAATTTTTAAACTTACTTGCCCAATTGGAAATTTAAAATAACTTGTATCCCACATGATTTAATTTTTCCATAGAGCCTTTAGTTATTTAGACGATTAAAACGTAAATTGAGAGCTAACTTTCTAGATAGAGTTGAGGATAAGTTTCTGCATAAGTTTCTTTAACAACATTGCTTTCACGTGAATATAAATTAAGAAATTTTCCTCCTTTTCAAGTGTCACTTTCGTCTCCGCTCTTTATCCTTTACAAAGAACAATTTGTATTTAACTGGTAACTTAAATAGCATATTGTTGTTATTTAACGTTATTGGAACAGGTCTGTTGTACATTTTAATGTTAACAGCGCATTTACATTACTTGATGTTATTGGACATAAATGTTGTACATTTCAGCCAAAAGCACATTGGCATTACTTTATGTTATTAAACATGCCTGCTGTACATTTATCAACATCACATTGACATTACTTGATGTTATTGGATATACATGCTGTACATTGTAATCAACAGGGCATTATCGTTACTTGCAGTTATTGGACATACCTGTTGTACATTTTAAGCAACACCACATTGTCGTTATTTTTTGTTATTGGGATAGACCAAATAAGATTGAATGCTGTTAATAATGTTTGAACTTATTTAATTAGCTTAGTTACAAGTTAGTTTACTGTAGTTAATAGACCCTGGGGTGTTTTAATCGGTATTAACACGACTTATTTACAACAATTTGTATTTAACTGGTAACTTTCAATTACAAAACCTTATTCTAATTTATTTATTAAATTGAATCACTATGCTTATTTTTCATTTAATGTTTAGTTTTTTGAAAATATCGGAATGAGGACGAAGGAAGTTGCAAGAGTACGTGATTGTTGTTCCTTAGTGGTTTGGACAAGTTTCCAAGTCTCCCGTTGCCTATAAAATTACCCTTGTAAGAAGTTTTAGGCTCTGACTGTCCCCTGTGCACTAAGTTCAAACTTGTGCCTAAACTGGTGTTCTTTGTTTCTTTATACAAACGTAAACCCAAACTCATCGATATAAAAATATATTAAAACAGAATATTATAATAGAATACTTAATTTAAGTAACTATAATCATAAATATTATGAGTGGAAAAACTCAATTTTATTGCTTAGTTTTGATTGCAATTTTTTATATCATCTTGAGTTTTTGACTACCCCAATTGGATGTACATCCAATAATTTTGTTTTGATTTTATTTTATTTTGTTTTTAGAAAATGAAAAATCAGTCAATTGGCCTTTTTTTACATTACGTGTCTCATTTCAACTATTTTTTCTTCGCTTCATTTACCTCGCACAACATTTCCTACTGTAATACAACATTTATACTTTATTTTTACTCTATATGAAAACATGTTAATGAAACTCCAAAGACTACAATTTTTTCCACCCCATCTTTCTTCCTATTCTCTAAAAAAAAAAAAAAAAAAAAAAAAAAAAAAAAAAAAAAAAAAAAAAAAAAAAAAAAACAGTTAAAAACCTACAAATATTACAATTTATTCCTGACTAAATTTGGACCTGAAACATGAAAAATTTCAAACGTTACAAAATTAATAAGACTTTACAATACCTCCAAAGAGAACGTTTTCTGCAGGTAGTGGTCCCCTTTGGTGGGAGGTCTGCTGGCAAATGAGCCTCCCCTCTGCCTATTCTATATCTTTGGACTCATCCCCACTACAAATTATGATTCATTCTAGTTTATACTGGTTTACTGTACATTATTTTACTTGTTACCCCTTTAAAAGTTGGCACGTGACCTACTGATAAGTCCCGATAAAAACCTGAATTTACATGCTAAGTTTGTTGGATTAAGATTATGTAATTTCCTTTTTGTCTTCCTGACAAAATTCAGTTTTAAAATCCGGATATTATTTCATTATTTTTATATAATTATTCTATATTTAAAATATTTATTACTTAAAATTTCATTTTATGGTACTTAAAATAAATTTTCCTTGGTAGGGTGATTTAAAATTTTTTGTATAATGAAATTTTTACAACAGTCTTAATACAAATATGTCTAGCTTATATTGCTAATATTTGAAACTTTTCACCGACTAAGCTATATTTAAACTCAAATTATTACGATGGCTCAAGTTTTAATAACGGCAGGACTGTTGCATTTCATCGCACTGAACAATGAATAAGTTATCAAATCTCCTAGGGATTGTGAAATACCTTTGTAAGAAATTTGCTGTTCCGACTGTCTCTGGAGATAAAAGTGAGAAATTGTACTTTAACCTTTGTCATGTTTTATCATTAAACATGATAATAATCTTATACATATTTTTTTAAAACTAAAAGTGGCAAATAATAAATCATTTTTTATTTATGACATGTCAAACAGTTTCTTAAAATTTCTTTTAAATACGCTAAATATATTACACATCGCCTATTGGAAAAGATTGTAGCGTTTTTTCAGCATATGGAAATTATAAGTCTCTCATCCTTGTTTGGGGTAAGATAACCAACCTGCTGAACAAATTTAACAACAGCACTTCATCATTACTTGTTGTTATTTGACATACCTGTTGTACATTTTAATCAACAGCTCATTGCCATTACTTCATGTTATTGAACATGCCTGCTGTACATTTTAATCAACAGTGCATTGAATTAATCGATGTTATTGAACATGCCTGCCGTACATTTTAATCAATATAACATTGTTATTACTTGATTTTATTGGATTTATCTGCTGTATATTTTAATCAACAGCCCATTGACATTACTTGATGTTATTGAACATGTCTGCTGTACATTTTAATCAACAGCATATTGTTGTTATTTAACGTTATTGGAACAGGTCTGTTGTACATTTTAATGTCAACAGCGCATTTACATTACTTGATGTTATTGGACATAAATGTTGTACATTTCAGCCAAAAGCACATTGGCATTACTTTATGTTATTAAACATGCCTGCTGTACATTTATCAACATCACATTGACATTACTTTATGTTATTGAACATGCCTAATGTACATTTATCAACATCACATTGACATTACTTGATGTTATTGGATATACATGCTGTACATTGTAATCAACAGGGCATTATCGTTACTTGCAGTTATTGGACATACCTGTTGTACATTTTAAGCAACACCACATTGTCGTTATTTTTTGTTATTGGGATAGACCAAATAAGATTGAATGCTGTTAATAATGTTTGAACTTATTTAATTAGCTTAGTTACAAGTTAGTTTACTGTAGTTAATAGACCCTGGGGTGTTTTAATCGGTATTAACACGACTTATTTACAACAATTTGTATTTAACTGGTAACTTTCAATTACAAAACCTTATTCTAATTTATTTATTAAATTGAATCACTATGCTTATTTTTCATTTAATGTTTAGTTTTTTGAAAATATCGGAATGAGGACGAAGGAAGTTGCAAGAGTACGTGATTGTTGTTCCTTAGTGGTTTGGACAAGTTTCCAAGTCTCCCGTTGCCTATAAAATTACCCTTGTAAGAAGTTTTAGGCTCTGACTGTCCCCTGTGCACTAAGTTCAAACTTGTGCCTAAACTGGTGTTCTTTGTTTCTTTATACAAACGTAAACCCAAACTCATCGATATAAAAATATATTAAAACAGAATATTATAATAGAATACTTAATTTAAGTAACTATAATCATAAATATTATGAGTGGAAAAACTCAATTTTATTGCTTAGTTTTGATTGCAATTTTTTATATCATCTTGAGTTTTTGACTACCCCAATTGGATGTACATCCAATAATTTTGTTTTGATTTTATTTTATTTTGTTTTTAGAAAATGAAAAATCAGTCAATTGGCCTTTTTTTACATTACGTGTCTCATTTCAACTATTTTTTCTTCGCTTCATTTACCTCGCACAACATTTCCGATTAAAGCTAAATTCTAATTACTACGTGATTTTTGTAACTTTTTCCTATAACTAAAATGAAAACATGGATAAATATAAATGTATAATAAATACATAATAAATGATTAATTTTTTTGTGTTCATTCTTATTGCAATAGATATTGGCGTTAGCTTTAAAATCATGAGTATAATTACAAAAGAATAGATGTTTAGATGAATAGATCAAAAAATCTAAAAATTTTACTACAAAACAGAGACGTTTGTTTAGCCGAGTGAATATTGTATTATTCGAAAAGTTAAACACAGAAGTCAGCAGTGCGTTTTGCTTCACATGAGTGGTAAAATTAAAATCGTAATAATGCAGTTTTTATTTTATTTATTTTTTAATGGAAGTGTATCTTGTCTTACAAAAAAATTCAATAATAATAAATTGTAATTTTTTTACGTTTAAGATGGACCACTTTTCCACCCATGTTTAAAATGTTCGTATTTTGATTCTGTATTAAAATTTTTTTATTAAACTTGAATATAAGATAAAACCGTCTTGAATAGAGCAACAATAAACGAAACAGTTAAAATTAAAATTTAAGTTATTTTTTTTTAAGGATTCAACCCTTATCAACCTCAGAAAAGAAGATAAAATTAATTTTTTATGTCAATAATAATCATGAAAATCATAACAATTTCGATACATGTTATAAAACTAACTTTATATGTAATATAAAAACGTATTTGCGCAACTACTTAGGATTTACCAAATAAAAGAATCATATATAATTTTTTTATGTTAATCATATTACTCAGTAATATGTAATATGACTTTAAAATAGTTGTGAATATCTAATAAAAACTGGTTTAACTCATCACCTTCTAAAGCTTATAACTATAAGCTTTCAAGTAGTTTTATTATTTTGCAGGTCAATCAATGGTCTAAAATGTAACGAACTATTCCAATATCAAAGGTCGACGAATCAAATAGGAACAAATTCTTAAAAAATTATATAAAAGCATAACTTCATTCAATGTGCTAATACTAAAACACTAAACGATGTGTTGAATGATAATGTAATAAAATACAATATTGCCTTCTATGGGTCAAGTATAGGTAATGGCTACCTAATGGGTTTACCGGTCCATTATGTTCACATCTACAGTTTAGTTGTGATGATTTTGCGGTTCACCGATTAAAATTGTGATTATTAACTGTTACCGATAGTTCTTTCGTTATTTTATGTCTATCCTCATAATATTTATTAATGTATTCGCTTAAACACCAACGACATACATTTAGGTGATAAAACTGTTTGGAATAATTTAAACTTGAACTCATTAAACGTAAAAGTAACTTTACTATTGCCGTTGAATATAATTTTTTTTTATACGATAAAAGATACGTGTTTTATATTCAAATTTAAACGAAAACTAATTACAATAGTGACACCACAGTCCCATCGATCATTAGGAATGAAAACGCTGGTGTAAACAGTGTTAAAGTCTTTCATGTCGTTTAACTCAAAATATATTTAATTATGAAACTTTTTATAATACGAATATAAAACAATTTTACAACAAATAATTTAGTAAAAAATATTTTTTATTTAAAAATTACAAAATTTTGTAATTTTCTTAAAAACGTTTCTGATAGTAAAACGTTATTACCAGTCATACAATATTTTGGTTTTTTTATACTGCAGGTCAAGGTCCACAATGTTTTGTGATATTTCAATTTCTTTAACTAGTACTATTGTTGATATTAATTTTAATAAATTAAAAGCAGCTGCCATTTTGAAACTTGAAGTAAATAATATAGACATTTACACTTACAATTTTTTAAAGTAAAGCTAACCCCAATGAATGGAGTTAAATAATGTTAATCAAACAAGTGATATATTTTGAACACGAACACAAGTGATATATTTTGAATATATTTTGAACACGTGGTAAACTGATCTAGATATGACTGACAATACTTCACATAATTTCTTTATTCAAGGAATTATCTATTGCAGTTTGGGTTAGAAATTTTGCAGCATTCTGTATGTGCAGCAATTTGAATACACTGCCATTGAGGATACAGTTAAAATAAAATAAATACAGCTGCCTTAAAATTTATGTGTAAACTGTTCTTTCGATCTACCAATTTCTTGGTTCAGTTCTCATGGTGATTGAGAAGTAAACCATGCTCATTTTTAACTTAAGCATCTATCCATACCTTAATCCACTCTTCTCTCCCTTAATTGTAACGTACCTGAAACAAAATCATAAATTTAGTATGGCATTAAAAGATATGCCAGAAAAAAGATAACTAAACTCTAAAAAATATTTAAAATTATTAGAACAAGTTATTCGTCAATAGTGTAAAAGGGCCTTTTCAGAAATTATGTAAATTGTGTTTTTAATAATCCATTCGTTAGAAAAAATGAGCATAAATCCAGAGCAAAAAATTCCATTTTATAATGTATTAGTGGGTTAAGTTTTTTTTGCAGTGTACACATCGCAATGTTTGAACAGTTTCATTATTGGCAGTCATCCGTTCCAATTGAGATAGGGGTGAAAAAACATAAAGAAAAACAATTGCCTGATATTAAAGCAAATATTTGTGTGTTACGAAAACCCACAGATTCTTTCACTAAATATTCAGTATAACATATGGGCGGCAATGGCTTAGCGCCCGCGATTTAACTTTATAAAGAGAGGTCATAAATGTTTGTTTTATTTTAGTTTTAAAAGTATTGACCCAAGTGTTTGCAAAAGTATCAAAAATTTGGTTGTGAATAAAAATATTGTAAACGTATACATTTTGATAATTTTTAGTATTAATAAACCTCTGGTATCATAATTTATTTAGGATTTGTCTAATTTCTTCGGAAGTTTTTTTACCACTTCACCGATGGATATATGGCTGTATTTGCTCAGCCGGACGTGTGCTTAGATATTAACATTGTTGATTCAACCGTGGCGCGTTTCCATTGTTTTTGTTTATTTTACTTTCACCCCTCGTTCTTACTTCTAAAATGTTTTAATTCTTTTTCATGTAAAGTAAATTTACTTTGAATTATAGTTATTTAGGTTTAGTTTTAAAACACAAAAATCAAATAATAATAGAGTAAAATTCAAATTAAGTACACAATACCAAATTCTACTACATTGTTTTTAGTTCATTTTTAAGGTCTAATATGTAAAATATGACAAGCCCGTAACATTGTCTTGCATTGCAAACTAATAGCTACACATATTTTCTATACTTTTGCTCTTTTACACTTGATCTTTTCTTTGGTGTGATGCTCGGTCTGATGTACGGTCCGTTGAAAAGTCCGGTAGTGTCACCGGCAAAACCCAACTTTTCAATTGTCAATCATAGAATTAATAATTAACTTTTGTTTCATACCCCCAAATTGAATGTCATAAATTTAAAGCGTAATGCAAATCCCGATTTTACAGTAGACCTTTTTACCAAGCTGTTTTTCAGTAGAATCTGGTTATTTATTTTACCCATGAACACACACATTTTCCCATTTTACCCATGTACCATAGTAATTGATGCCATGGCATATAATCTGGCAACCAAATAATTCTGTATTAAAAGTAATTAATGCTTTTAAGGGCTGGTTTCTCCTAACAGGTTTAACATAAACTTAGTTTAACTCAATGTTTTTCCTCTATGGCAAGATGGTTGATGAACTTCGTCGTTTGGCATTGCAGCTCAGATAGTAAAATTACCACAGTTATTCTTGATTTTGCTTACCCAACTGTTACACAATATCGCACCAAGAAATTTGTGAGTCTCTGTGTTGCTGAATGTTGGTCTATCTCCTTTTCAATACATCACAAACTGCATTAATTGTTGGTCCCTATGTTTGCAATTGATTAACAGATCCCTCCATCTTCAACAAGTTACTTTTCCTCCGTTCTTACTGTCAGTCAATAAAACCGCACCAAGCCAGCTAACCAGCTAACAAGTCTTCTCAACCCGTTCCTCTGTCAGCCAATCACACACGAGTCACTAACTTAGCTGACATAGCTAACAAGAGAGTCGAGTGAAACAGGCCGTATCTTGCTTGGCGAAATCCACAGCCTTCTGGATCGCGTCGTCGTGGAAGAACACATACTATATAAAATTGTTGGATTTGGTTTAGGGCGCTGGCGGTGAATCGAGTAGCTGTCAGTGTTCTGAATTTAGGTGCATACTAATTCTCATGGCCTCCTCAACATCTGTATGTAGAGTATGCGTCAAGAAGGTATTGGAGACTGAAGAAGCAATTGCGTGCTTCTTCCAGCGTCAACAAGCTTATGGAAAAAATTGAGGGCTGGACAGAAAAAATCGAGAAAATCCTAGAAGTATCTAATGGCATTGCTGATATTAAAGTTGACATAGCTCAAATCAAGGACCAACTAACTATCTAATCTCGAGCCAAGAGTCTCTGCCAATGAAACGAAAATTGACAACCTCATAGCCGAAGTAAATTCGCTTAAGTCCTCAAAGAGTCCTGATCCCGAATCCATAATCTCCGAAATCAATGATAGGTCGCAGCGTGCCAAGAACTGTATAATATATGGTATATCGGAGTCGACGAGTGACATTTTGAATTCAAGAATAGAGCACGATAAGACCTCAGTCACTGCTATTCTCAATTCGTTGAATCTTGGCCAGATCCAATTAACTAAGATAATAAGAATTGGTAAACAACTGTCTGATAAGCCAAGGCCAGTTAAGGTTACATTTACCAACCCATCTGATACCATAGAATTCTTCAGAAAATTCAATGCTGACGCTATCAAGGTACTGTTCCCTGGCTGTAAGGTCGATATCTCAAGAGATCGTACCTTATTAGAGGGACAACGTTTGATGGAACTTAGAGAATCTCTTGATAAAAGAACTAAAGAAGGTGAAAAAGACCTCACCATTAAGTATCTACAGGGGGTACCAAGGATTGTGAAGCAGGCAAAAAACTGATAAAGACCAACGGACAAATTACGATTTATTATCAGAATGTTAACGAGCTACGGACTAAACTTATCGATCTAAGAAATTATATTGCTATGTCACCTTTTGATATAATAGCACTAACTGAAACGAACTTATCTGAAGACATAGGAAATTCGGAAATCTCTCTTCTCGGATATACAATTTACAGATGTGACAGGTCTCACCTTACTAGTGCTAAGTCCAGTAAAGGTGGAGTAATGGTTGCAGTGAAAGACAGCATAGCCTCTTCTCAACTAATATCTGGCTGTCACGATGTTGAACATCTAATGATCGAAATCAAACCCTGCAAGGAAGTAGTGTGGTTTCTCTTAGTTTGTTACATCCCCCCTCATCAACATGTAGATAAATATAACAGTTTTCTTCAGTCATTTGAAGCAGTAATGTGCTCTGGTCGCCAATTTGATGAAATTTTCATAATCGGAGACTTCAATATTCCAAACGTTGATTGGGATCGACCTTTGTTAAATCCTCACAATCCTGCGTCAAGAGCAATGTTCTCAACTATCGAAATGTTTGATCTTCAACAGAAAAAACGGTACCAAAACAGCAGAGGTGTGATACTTGACTTGGTCTTCACATCCAATGAGAAGATCGAGGTTCAACGCGAGATTGATGCCCTACTACCAGTAGAAGAAAGACACCACCCTCCGCTGTCTTTTAGTGTGCGCCTGAACACCCTAGTGAACCCTGGAGTCAATAAAAATTATGTGTATGACCTTAAACGATGTAATTTATCTGATACGCATAATTCTCTTTATGAGCTGGATTTCACCATCTGTTTGAATGAACCCGATCTGAACAAAGCAAGTGATAAATTTCTCTCATTCATTGCCAATACCGTCAAGAATCATTCACCTATGAGGAGAACAGGGTTTTCTCCATTTCCAAGGTGGTTTTCTCCTGATTTAAAGAACCTAGTTATCTCAAAAAAGGTGCTGCATAAGCGTTATAAACAAGCACCATCTGCTTCGAACTATTTACGCTTCTCCAATGCTAGAGCATCATGCAAGGTCGCAGTCAAAAGAGATTTTAACCAGTATTTGGCTAGAACCGAAGCAGGCATCCCCAACAATCTTCGATATTTTTGGAGTTACGTCAATGCACAGAGAAAACATCCTCCGTGCCCCCTAATATTGTTCATGATTGCCGTACTATCACGGAACCTCAGGAGATGTGTGAGTCTTTTCGAGAGTATTTTTCCTCTGTCTTTACCAGATCTTCTCAGGACTTCACACCTGACTATTTTGACAGGCTTGGCAATTCATCTAACATGCATATCAGCCCTGCTGATGTCTTGGCAAAGCTTGCAAAACTTGACGAGACCAAAGGCTGGGGTCCGGATGAAATCCCGCCTAATGTTCTGAAGTACAGTAGACACATTCTAGCGGAGCCGATATGCAGACTCTTCAATTCGTCATTAGCCGTTGGAGTCTTCCCTGATGCCTTGAAGAAAGCTTTTATTGTACCCATACACAAGTCTGGACCGCAAAATACTCTCTCTAACTATAGACCCATCTCTATCCTCTCTGCGATGTCCAAAGTTTTTGAGGAACTCTTTTTGGACCGTATCAAGCACAAAGTAGCCAGCATCATCTCTCCTCGCCAGCATGGATTTGTAGCAGGTCGTTCCACCGTCTCGAACTTAATAGCTTTCCAAACTAGAATACATGAGTCTTTCATATCAAATCGCCAGTTGGACGCAGTTTATCTGGACTTCTCAAAGGCGTTCGACAAAGTGGACCATGCCCTTCTCCTCAAAAAACTTGTCAGCCTGGGATTTGATACCCCCTCGGTGCGTTGGTTGGCTAGCTATCTCTCAGATAGGCGCCTATATGTAAGATTTGCAGGCGCACTGTCCTCAGAATTTGTTTCCTCCTCAGGGGTACCGCAGGGATCTCTTCTTGGGCCTTCACTTTTTTCCCTGTTTGTAAATGATCTGCCTGAGACCATTGTGACGGAATCTTTACTGTTTGCTGACGACGTCAAACTCTTTTCAGCTGTCTCAGAAGAGGAGGATTGCCTGAGAATCCAGCACAGTTTGGATTCCTTGGACCAATGGTGCTTGACCAACAACATGAAACTTAACATTGGGAAATGTCAAGTAATTACCTTCCATCGTTGCAACAACCCTCTGGTCTTCAACTACAGTGTTCGAGGAGAAGAGCTTTCCAGAGTTACGGAGATACGAGACCTGGGAGTTATTTGGACCTCTTCTTTGAATCCTGAAGCTCAGGTTGCTGCCATCTGCAGGAAGGCGAACAGAATGCTCGGTTTCGTTCTTCGATTTTCAAGAAACCTCACCAATTTGAATGCACTTAAAACGTTGTACTGTGCATTGGTCAGGCAGTTGCTTGAATATGGGTCAACAGTGTGGAGCCCACATCAACGTTATCTCTGCGATGAGTTGGAGGGAGTGCAGCGCAGGTTCGCCAGGATGGTTGGCGTGAGGAATGGCTACTTGTACCGCCAAGTCCCGATTGATGACATCTATCGTGAACTGGGTCTTCAGCACTTGGAAACCAGGAGACACATTGCTGATCTCGTTGTATTACACAAACTCTTAAATGGTACAATCGACTGCCCAGATATTCTTCAGCAGATTCAGTTCCGAACTCCTCTACGTACCCGGCCAAGAGATTTGTTTGTTAGACAGCATCACCGCACGAACTACGAGATGAATGCCGCACTCTTCCGCATGCAAAGGGCAGGCAACAGCGTGTCGGAGACTGTCGATTTCTTCATGGAAAGTGTAGCTTCGATGAAGATGAAGCTTCAAAGTAGTCCTTAATTTGGCAATGCAGATTTCAGAGACTTTCATTGGTTGTTGTGCTGGAAAAAATATTAAAACAATATTTGAATTGTACTTATCCTCACTACTGTATATAATTGTACATTAAAGCTCACATTAATTCTCCTGTAAAACTTAGTGTTATCTTGTATATTATTGTATGTGTCTATTATTGTATATTGTTACATTTACATTAGTATTGTTACTATCTGCACACTCATATTATGTATTATATTATATGTACAAATGTATATTCTTTAAGATCAGAGTTGTTATACTAGTGTCACTGTTAATAGTAAGATATTTTCCATCATTCCATCTTGTTTGTTGTAAATGCAAAAATGGAGTTTGTCCGTTGGTATGTAAAATAAAATAAAATAAAATAAATAAAAATAAAATGTTAATCATATGAGAAATTTTGGTTTAAACTTGATTTTAGGGTTAAACTTGCTTCGAGACACCGGCCCTAAGCCCTTCATTATAATTGTAGTTATGAATGTTTTAGTTAATACATAAATACAATAGAAATAAAAAATTAATATTGTTTGGCTGAATTATATAATATAAAGACTTTGAAATATTGATAAAATCAGCTTATGACTATATGTAGGTTAATAACCAAGTTATTAACACAAGTTAAACCAGTTATTAACAGTCTCTGTCCCATCTAATAGTTAATAGGGAATAAAATTATGGTTGAACTTTTAATAGGGTTAACATTACCAAGCTTCGTTTCTTTACTTTCCAATATATATTTGTTATGACACTAAGGATATACTTAACGTATTATAATAGTAAAAAAAATACATTTATATTTCTATAAGAACACTTTATCTCCAATTAATTATAATAGTCTAATATAGGTGTAACAATTATTTCGTGAACAAAACATTATTTTTTATAAATTTTTATAGGCTATTACCAGCCACTTGATATTTTGCATTTAAAAACGAAAAAGAGAGGGTGCTGTTAAATGTTTGACGAATTGGGGCAGATTAGTTTAAACTTCCAAGTAATCCGTCAAGCAAACAGTTTAAAGATAACGTATGTGGATTTTCAGTTCTACGCTAGCCTGTAAAATATGATTGATAATAAGCCTAATTGAAGTTTTAGTAATATGTAAAGAGTAACAGATATAAAACATAGGGGCCATTTATTTTATTTTATTTTCCCTCGGCAATAAAAGAGGTTTGTCAAAAAAGTGTCATTTTAAGACCACAGCTTGTGGCTCCCAAAAAATAAAAGGCACTTTTTACTGTTTAAGCTCAGAATCACAATGTTTGGACCAGTAAATTGGAGTGATTGGTTATTTTTATTTGTGACATTGACATAGCTTCAATAAAGATTGCTTATTCTAATGGATATTTAATTTCTCCGGGGAACTTTTTACTTTAATTCAAACTAATTTGGACTACCACTTGTCATTGAAAAAAAATACGTTTAGTTTAGTTACAAATCAATTAGACATGGCCAATCTAATATTATGATTATCAGTAATCACCCAAAAGTACACTTATTTACACGTAAAGTTAACAAATGTTTAACACAACCCCAATAGAAAAATTTCTTACTTTACAATATCTAAAATGGAAAATTTCAAATATCAATTATGGGCAGTGCTTTATTTTAGTTCCAAATTAATTTTTGGCTGAAGTAGATACGGTACACACCAAACACTAGCCAACAACAACAAAAACTATAAAATCTGTTTAAAATTGTAGGAGGATCTAAAATTACAAAAATTAAACCGTTACCGTATTAAATAAGTATTGATATACTAGATGTAACACTTTAAAAATTACATTATTTTAGTAAATACATTTTTTACTATTAATATTCAATAAATCAAATGAAAATGCCATTACAAATGAGCGTTCGAATGTTTTTTATTTATTAAAAAAGTCTGTAGTGCCAACAGTTTTATCATTAAAACCCTGTCTGTTACAATATTGAATATTAACAATTTATCAAACTAAAAGTGCTTCTTAAACAACAAATGCGGTTTTAAATAATTCCATTAATTGATTTTAACGTGGCTATTATAACTCACTTTTTCCACACAACAAATAAGACAGAAGTCAAGAATAAATGAATGATTTCTTGAAATTAATTCAAATAACTTGATATGATACGATAGTAAATCCTAAGACCAACTTTTATACTAAGTATTACCGATAAAACTTTTTTAATCGTCTTAAATGTACGAAAAACGAAAAATATATGGCTTTAAAGTGCAAAGCCCGAACTGAGATTCCAAAAGAAAAATTAAAACCAATAAATAAAATATTAATACCATCGAAGTATAAGCAGAGTGAACCATGCAATGTAAAGATAAAGACAACGCCTTTAATCAGTATCATAATTAAAGTTTCTCAAATTCTTAAAATCTGAGGGGATGTTTGGTCTGGAGGTCCCCGAAAAACAAAAATTGGATATTTTAACAAGCTGGCACCTGCTGAAAAACTGTTTTTATAGATAGGTCGAATGAATTAAGTTACACTATAAATAATAGATATAAGATAATTGAATTTTTACTCTATGGAACATAGAGTATAAAATTCTATACGATCGACTTTAAATTTCACTTAGGCGAATTTTGGATCCCCAAAAGGTTGGACACGGCTGGGAAGCTGTTCGAGATGCTTATATCCGTCCCCGCCTGACCTCTGCCGTGGAAGCTGCCGGGGACTCATGCCCCCGTCAGTATGGCTTCAGAAAGGGACGGTCAACGATTGACGCTATCGCCAAAGTCCATGGAGAGCTGTGAAGCCGAGAGCCACAACCATTTCCCTCGCTGAGTAGTGGTTCTTGTTACGCTTATGTCAAGAATGCCTTTAACTCGGCGAGGTGGGTCGATATGTTGGATGCGCTTCACAACACCTTTCGCGTTCCTGCATATCTGTTGCGACTCATCGAGGATTATCTCCGCTCTCAAAGCCCTATTTACGACACAAGGGACAGAACATGGACGATGGAAGTCACTTCTGGTGCCGCGCAAGATTCAATACTCGGCCAGGATCTCTGGAACGTTGCCTATGACAGCCTCCTGAGGTCGGAGATGGCTGAGGCAGTACACTTTGGTTGGGTACGCCGATGATGTCACAGCTCTCATTGTCGCACGCAACGTTGAGCTAGCCCAACTAAAGTTGAACTGAGTCATGCGTGTGGTCAACACATGGATGTCCGATCACGGTCTCTCGCTTGCTCTCCGTAAGAAGGAGATTGTGATCCTTACGAAGAAGAGGATACACACCGTCGATCTGTTCCGAGTGGGAAGGGAGGTGGTCCAATCAACTCGTGCTGCTAAGTACTCCGGGATTATGGTGGACACCAAGTTAAGCTGGAGGGATCAGATCTTCCGTACGGTGGACAAGGCCGCTAAGGTAGTCACTTACCTTAGTAGGCTGATGGCCAATGTCGGGGTTCCACGATCCAGCAGAAGACGTCTGTTGATGGCCACGGTTCAGTTCACGCTTCTTAATGGAGCAAAGGTGTGGGCAGAATCTCTCGATAAAGAGTAGTACAAGTTGCGACTCGCCCGAGTTCAACGTCGAGCGGCGCTCGGGGTGTGTTCCGCCTAACGGACAGTGTCCGAGCCTGCCGTCCTGGTGGTCGCCGGAGTTATCCCTGTCAAGCTCTTGGCAGGAGAGATTAAGGCAATTTATCAGAGACAAGGCGAGATTGGCAAGGACACGGCAAGAACAGAAGAGCGCTCCCAAACCTCCCAGCAGTGGCAACACAGCTGGGAGCACGACACCCGAGGACGATGGACTGCGCGACTTATCAAGCACGTCCAATCATGGGTGGAACGGCGGCCAATTCTTGAAATTCACAGCTATTTAATTTCACCGGGGAACTTTTTACTTTAAATCAAACTAATTTGGACTACCACTTGTCATTGAAAAAATTTACGTTTAGTTTAGTTACAAATCAATTAGACTTGGCCAATCTAATATTATGATTATCAGTAATCACCCAAAAGTACACTTATTTACACGTAAAGTTAAATTAAAGTTACCTGAAACGGATGCTCAAGGCCGGTTCACCGGACTGCATTTATTGCTCGGGCGTTCCCGACGATGCGGAACACATATTCTTCCGCTGTACCCGTTGGGAAGGGTCCCGCCTGAAGGCCACACAAATTTTTGGTGCATTTTCGGTGGACTCGGTGTGCCAAAAGATCTTGGAGGATGAGGGCAACTGGGATTGTTTAGGCTATCACAGTTCGTCCGGGGCATCCTCCTGGAAAAGAAACCCGATCTGGACCGCGAAGTGGCCCAGATCTCTTGATCGAGTGGCTAGATAAGGAGTGAGCCCCATCGGCGTTAGCCAAATTTAGACCTAACCTGATGTAATGTGATAAACACAATTCCAGCTTAGAATCCTAAAGAGTAGAGGAGGTTTTTTAGTGGGTAAACCCGTTTTTAGGGGAGCCCCACACTACAGGCTTGCCACCTGTGTGCGTAATGCATTTTTCTCATCTCTCCCTCAAAAAAAAAGAATCATAAAAAGCGTCACCTAACAACTTAAAAAGTGAGTAAAAATTCTCGTACGGGGCGGACATAGGAGCGTATTCCTAGTAAATATTACGATGTGGCCCGTGCGCAGATTGCGCATTTTATGATTCTGTATGAGTAAAACTCACCTATAGTAGGCCTACGTGATCCCGTATAACAATGAAGGATAGAAATCCCGTTTCAATGAATAATAGAATTAAGCAAGCAGAATTTACAATTCTGTCATGACGTATCCCATGCCCTACACTACTGGGTCAACGGGAAGAAGAGGAAGCACTGTAAACATTGTGAATGTTGATTATGAAGTGACAGGGATCTTTTTTTTACTATCTGGATTTTAAAATACATCTGAAGGTAATCAGCTGTTAAATTAAAATTCACACATTAGAACTTGTAATAAAAGTTGGTGAACATTTTAAAGCGCCCTCTAGAAATAAATCATAGGTGAGGGGGGCGAAGCAACGAAACTATATGATCTTTTTAAGTACCATTCGTCACCGCACTATATCCTAACCTTTCAAATGACACATCAATCTTAAAAATCGGTTCAGTAGGTCGAGAGAAAAAGGGACGTAACAGACGAAAACCTTATAGAAATAAGAATATAGATTAAAAAATAATAAGGTTTTCAGAGCTGGAACTATTACACTACAAGATTATGTTAGAAATAAACACTATACTCTAAGGTTGTATGAAAACCTTGTAATGCAAACTACTGTACTATGCTATCCTAAGAGACAGACTTGTCAATGATGTACTACCTCGAGTTCCAAAGAGAAAACCATGAGAACTTCACTATGATTTCAAAATGGAAGATAGTATACTCTAATTGCCACCTTCCCCAAACTCGTTTAACTTAAAAAAATTTAAAAAAAGAAAAAAAACATGATCAACTTTGGTTCTAACTAACTTGGAGAAATCAAACCGAAACCAATAAACTGTTTATTTAAAAATATAATTATTTGCAGTTTTATTAAACAAATATTATTAAAAAATATATATCATCAATAAACCTTTCCTAGTGACATATCAATATGTATTTTACTTCACTATGAAATATCAGATTAAGTTTATTACGTTTAACGCGTTTCCCTCTCGAAGGAACTCTTCTTCCAAGTACATACTTCGATTACGCATGTAACACTTCTACTCCCGCAGGGAGGCATCTACTGTGCTGAGTGTAATTGTCAGTAGTGTGATCGCAGCAAGTACAACAGCAGCATGTAGCACATCAACTGCTCTTTAGCCATCTCTTCCACATCGTCTACTTGTTCCTTGGCACATATTCTCCTCTTCCACTTCTTCTATTTGTTCCTCGGCTATAAAGATATTCTCTCAAGGGTTTTTGGTCCTGCCGTAAATGTTGGAATGAGTACTTGAGACAAATAAAGATGTTTTTTTTGTGGCTCCGTAAATTTTACTCTTTGTTTAGCTAGGTGTTTTGAGGTGACTATGGGATTGTGATAACAGGATATAATTCCTTGCTATATTCTATATCAAGTTGTGCAAATAAACCTAGTAATCACTGGGATTTTTCCTATAGTGAAATTAATTAGTAGACTCTAGTAAACCAGAATAATGTTAGGTTTTAATTTTCAGATCTCGTTGAATAGTCTAGTAATTAAGTTTGCTATTACAAATTACCTTTAATCTTGTTGTATTAAATGTAACTAGAGACAGCCTGCTGGTCGAAATTCGACCAAAAATCCGGTGGATCTTGATTGAGCCAATTAGTTTTAAAATAATTTATAACTGAAACATCTGTTCTTCATGATTTGCTAGTATTTGTTATTACAACAGCTATCTAACGATTCAATCAATTATCCTTCTCCCATAAGATTAACATTGAAACTTTGAAAGCCTGTAGGGCGGAGCCCTGATGGCTGATGTGAATGATAATGGGATTCTGCTCATCTACAGCACACTATCTTTCTAACGGTATTCTTGGTTTTCTCCTACGATATGCACAAGCTGGGAAAAAAGGAGGAAACAAACATGCTTGCAAATTAATATAAAATAGATAACCACAAAGAAAAATTAAACACTAAAATAATTTAAAATATTGAATTGCTTTTAAAAAAATAAATTATAGAAACTAAAATCCAATTTTGACCTCTTTGAAAGTCTTTAAAACACCTTCCACCCATACGATTTTTATTATTTTTAATAATTTGGCTTAATATCTGGTTAAAAATCGTATAAAATGGTTTTCTGGATACTAATTTAATTTTTCATAAATTTACTAGACTAATTTCTATTGATAGTTGAAAATCAAACAGCAATCCGTGCATTATTGTACTGTTCCTTAACTTAATAAACGAATAAAATATTTAATTCAAACTGTATTGGAAAAAATGTCTGCTATTTATTTAGGCTTTAGTTAGGAGCTAGTAAATAACTGTCATATAACGTGGAGTTTTAAAAGTGTCACATATATATTTACACGCGAGGACATTAGTGAACATCTCATTATCCAGAGAACAACTTGAAATCTCAAAATGCAATATTTCACCGGAAACTGCTGTCCAACTTTTCAACTAAAATTTATCATCCGAGAGATGATTATTTTTGTACTAATGTTACAAGAGAGAACCCATTAGAAATATTTAATTTTATACTTACTTTTAAAAATCAAACACATTATAGAAAAAGCTTTAATTTTTATAGATGATACATTCAAAACTTTTCGTAATAATATATTTTTTAAACATTTTCAAACATGTAAATTAACCGCTGAAAAAAATTAAACTAATATGACAAAAGACGAAAGCACGTAACTGAAAACGGAATTATTCCTTTGAATACATGAAGTGGTTTAGTGCTGTGCTCTCGTAGTGAATTCACATACCAACGGCCTACTAATCCAGGCTCTAAACAGGTTGAGCATGAACTGAAAGTCTAAAAAAACTTACTTTGGATTATTGTTGATACCATTTAGTAAATGTAAAATATCAATATTGCCACATTTCCAGAGTTTGCACAACACGGAGGACGCCCAATAGAGGAAGTATTAAAGGCAAGTATTGGCTTATGTCATATTACATATAATTTTAAAGGTCATTGAATTTAGATCTAAGTGCCAAAAACCTGATATCAAGAGGTAGAATATAACGCGAGGTATCACGTTTTGAAATTTCGGTAAAGTGCTTTTATGCAAGGTTTGACTTCATACCATTTCTGACTCGAATGTTCAATTAGGGACGAGTTGTCCAAACTGGTTTCTATTCTAATACAATTATATTTATCTCCTCTTAATAAAGATCCTGAAAATTAAGTTAAAGGTTATTTTTTTAGTATTTATTTGCCGTCTTCGATTGCTGTTTAAAATATTATGATACATTATGATTTTCAGCGCGATTTGGGGCAGCCCATGAAATTTATAACGACATATTTAACGTAAGCTTTAGGATCCAGTTTAACTGAAAACAATGCCACAAAGCCGATATCAAATGAACATTCGAGTCAGAAATGGTATGTTTGAGTTATCGTGTTTTGAAATTTAAGTAAAACGTTTTGATGCAAAGTTTGACTGCCTGACATTTCTGACTCAAAGTTTCATTTGATGTCAGCTTTGTGGCATTGTCTTTTGTTAAACAGGATCCTAAAGCTTACGTTCAATATTCCATTACAAGTTTAATGGGCTCCACCAAATCGGGCTGAAAATCATAATGTAATCATAATATTTCGGATAGCAATCGAAGACAGCAAATAAAGACTGAAAAGAAATCCTTTAACTTAAAATTTAGTGTTTTTATAAATAGGAGATAAATAGAATTGAAATAGAATTGAAAAAAATGTCGCCAACTCGACCTCAATTGAATGTACGAGTCAGAAATGGTAGGCAGTCAGATTTTGCATAAAAGCATTTTACCGAAATTTCTTAACACGATAACTCGCGTTATATTCGACCTGTTGAGATCAAGTTTGTGACATTTTGATCTTAATTCAAAGACCTTTAAAATGATATATAAAATGACATAGGCCTATACAGTTTTTACGACATCCTCTACGGAGTGTGTCTGTCCCTCGTGTTGTGCAAACTCTGGAAATGTGGCGACATCGATTTTTTACATCTACTAAATGTTCCCAACAATAACCAAAAGTCGCATTTCGTTAGACTTTCAGTGCATGCTCATCTTGTTTAGAGCCTGGACTATACAGTTGTCCCTGCCATGAGCAAGCACCGTTCAATACCCTAATTGTCGTGCATAGGCTTTCGGTCGTGATAGCTAAGATGGCTAAGGCGCAGACACCCTGGCCAGGATGTCTGCGTCGACATGAGGTTGTTTCCCGCTCACGACCAAACCTGACCTGGTGTTAAAAGGGTTAGCCGATCTGTGGCAACGTTGGTGGGAGGGCTCATGTATAATAAATGGTGGCAGGCTTGCGTGGGAGTTGGAAGGGAGTCTCACATTGATCAACACTGATTTTGCTACTTTTACTTCCATACCATAAATTGTGGCTCAACTGACTGACTCGTGTCGAACGGTCCTCTCCAAATTTTGCATAATGACTTTTAATAGTGTCTACATCTAAAGTAACCTTATTAATGTCAAAAACAATGTCTATAAACAAAGATGCCCACTTAATTAAAGAATTAGTCTACAATAAAATGTTGTCAAACCTAATCTAATATTTTATACGCATTTTAAAAGCCTTAGCCTAATTACAAAAAACTTCTCTTTTACAATAATTTATCACATAATGTAATACTGTTGTCTTATATAAAAATCAATATTGCATATCCACTGATCTAAGGTTAAGGTTTTCTATACCATAGAAGAATTTTTCCTTAATTATGTGAGACTCATCAAAACATTGAACTATAAAATTTGGTAAAGTTTTTATTTTTCTTATAATTTTTTTACGATGCCTACTGGAACCTATGATATGTAATGTCAATTACACGACATATAAAATTTTAAATATTTTTCTGTGAACCAAAATTTTTAAATATTTTTAATCAAACCTGACGTCTTGATCTAGATATAACATAATTGAACCAAACAAGGGTTTTAATGCATGTAATGTATCTTCTATGTCATTAAAAATTATTTTAAAACTATTATAATTTTTACAACCAAAGATAAAACGTTTCCCAATGGACCATGAAATGTGATATTAAATTATATTTAATGTATTTAAATGTTTTGATTATAAAAACGTATAAATAAGATCAAAATAAAGCCAAATTTAAATTTTTATAAATAAAATAAATATTCACTTTAATATTTTTAAAACAATATGAGTTTATAATGTATACAAAAATTATGTAATTATTATTTTAAATGTAAAAACATAACTCATGAAACTGCATTTTATTGGATTTCAATCGCCCAATCACTCAAACATTTAGTAACTATTCCCGCAATAAGTAAAACTTAAATTTGTAGAGTCACTACCTGCTATGAAGCGTGTTTACATTTTAATCAGAATCAGAATCAGAATCAGAATCATTTATTGCCAAATAACAAATACATTAATTTGTATAGCAACGTCACAATACAATTTTCAGCCAAAACAGCAGTAACAAACAACTTAGTAATTAATCACAGCATAAATCACAATGCAAATCACAACATACTTTGGTTAGGCCTATTGGTATTTATCAATTTCAAATATTCAAAAAACTCTCTAGTGTCATATACACATAAATCAACTAACATATTCCTAATAACACATTTAAATCTTTTTACATCTAAACTCTTAACATAACAAGGTAACATATTAAACAGTCTTATACCGAGTTCACAGAAATTGTTTATAGTAGTTTTAAAATTGCACTGATTCATATGTAAAAATCTGCTTTGCCTAGTAAAATGGTTATGAACAGTGTTATTCAAAGGAAAATGATCTATATTAGTTTTAATGTACAACAAACTATCTAGGATATACAACGAGGTAACAGTTAAAATCTTGAGTTCTCTAAACAACGGTTTACAATGAGTTCTACTGTTGACATTAAACATCGTTCTTACAGCTTTTTTTTGCAATATTAAGATGATCTTTACAGCACCAACATGTCCCCATACAACAATACCATAGCCTAAATGACTTTGAATATGAGCAAAATAGACAGTTTTCAATACATCTATATTAACATAGGCCCTAAGCATTCTAATCATAAAGATTCCCTTAGACACCTTTTTACAAACAGCATCTATATGAACATTCCATTTAACATTTGACTGTATCATTACACCTAAAAACTTAACGCTACTGATTTCATTGCTGTTGCCAAAACTAAAATCGATATTCTGTGTTTTGCTAGTATTTAAACATAGTGAGTTAGCAGCAGTCCAATCTTCAATTATAGAATTTGTATTATTTACTAAATGGTTCACCAAAACAGAAAGTTTACAATGAATCTGTATCGCCAAATCATCTGCATACATATAAGACTTAATGTGATCACTTTTGACAGCTGCAGTCAAGTCATTAATATAAATTACAAACATTGTCGGCCCTAAAATTGATCCTTGTGGTATTCCTGAGCTTACATGTAGATATGAAGAAAAACAACCATTGAAAAAGACTTTCTGGTATCTTTCTGTAAGATAAGATTTGAAAAAATTTAAAGAACATTGATCAAAACCATAATATTTAAGTTTTTCCAACAAGACATCATGTGAAATAGTATCAAAAGCTTTAGACATGTCGTACCAACTACCTAGTACCTTACATTTTCCATCTAGTCCAGAAATACAGCTTTTCATGAAACTAACTATAGCATCACATGTACCTCTATTAGGCCTGAAACCATATTGATCTTCAGAAAACAGAATGTTCCTTTCAAAATGACTGATAACTCTCTTATTTAACAGAACTTCAAAAACCTTGCCGATAACAGGTATAATTGACACTGGGCGATAGTTACTATAATCTAATTTCACACCCTTTTTAAACAGAGGCACAACTTTCGATAACTTAAGGCAAATAGGAAATATACATTCATTAATACATTGGTTAAACAGGTATGCCAAAATTTCGACAATATACGGTGCTGCAAGCTTCAGAACCACAGAATTAATATGATATACATCCAGGCTAAGACTATTACTAAGAGACAAGATGGCGCTATAAACTTCTTCAACACTTACACTACCTATAGTAAAAATAGGCAAAACATCAGTAGATTGAGTACAATTTAACTTATTTAAATAATATAACATATCATGTCTAGACTTTGGAATACTCTCTTTGATTGATTTTACATTACTTAAGAAAAAATCATTAAATTTTTCGCTTGTCAAATTTACAACCTGTTGTTTTCTTGCTCCTTTGTCATTAGTATTCATGTTTTCCTTAATAACAGACCAAATTGCTTTAGGTTTATTGTTAGCTTTAAGCACTCTATCACAATTGTAAGCCCGCTTGGCTTTAGCAACATCACTTCTATATTTAGATCTTAATAATAAATATGATTCTCTATAACAAGCTAGTCCTGTATCCTTAAAAAGACTATAAAACACAAAACACTGATCTTTGAGATTTGACAAGCTCTCTGTATACCAAGAGGGTTTATAGGGCCTACTTTTGACAGTACCAGCTTTAACCTGCTTGACAGGAAAGGCTAAATCTACAACATTTAAAAACATGTTCAAAAAAGATTCAAATTTCTCATCTATGGAACCCAGCATATAAATAAACAACCAGTTAACTTTTCTTAGCAAACAAATAAAATATGTTACATTGATATCTTCAATAGGACGAATAATTCTAGAATAATCTTGGAAATTTACTTTATCTCCATCTTTCTTACTACAAAGGCTAAAAGAAGCAATCAGCGAATTATGATCTGACACCACAGTTGGCTCAATAAAAACTGATTTAATCCTATCAGAATGAATTGATGTGACAAAATTGTCAATACATGTCCCTTTCTTACTAGCCAAGTTGGGCCTAGTGACATCATAAACAATACATCGTAAATTGAAACTATTAAGCAAGTTTACAAAAACAGATACATAAACATCATTAACTAATAAATCTACATTAAAATCTCCACATAACAAAACAGAGGCATTATATTTATTCCTTAATGACATAACATTCATAATATTATATAGGCTTTCTACGAACAGATCAAAATTACCTTTATCTGGTACCCTATACACTTCCAGCAATATTATGTTCCACTCATTGACACATACTGCAGAAACCTCACATACACTGGGAATGGAAAGTTCCACAATATATTTCAGCTCGTGGTACTTTATATCTTCTCTTAGAAATATTGCAGTACCGCCCCTTACGCCTGAAGGTCTGCCATAGGCACTAGCTAGTTTGTAGCCAGATAAACCAATATCAGCAAGTTCGTTGACATTTAACCAATGTTCACATATCCCAAGAAATAATACATTGAATTTACTTAGCAAAAATTGAATTTCATCAGTCTTATTGATAACGCCTTGAACATTCCAGTGCATAACAGTAACATTGGCTATGTCTGGGTCACAAGTTGGCTGGTTTGTTCCAAAAAAGGCTTGCTTCTAGGAGCCTTATATTTACCCACAACACACCCTTGAGGCCATAAATGTGGGTGCATTAGTTCTTCTGCCAACTCAAAAGGAACTCCGACTTTAAATGAACTATAAGTGTCATATCTGGTTTTTAACTTTTCACATGTATAGCTTGTTGACTCATTTAAGCTTTTAAGATATTCTACAACTACTTCACTCTCAACGGATGGATCTAAACCTGAAATAAACAACCAGAACATTCTTTTGGCTGATTTTAGTCCCATATGACCCTTCTCATTCATGTCCATAGATCCACGAATAACCTTACTTTTCAAAGCACTACTATAACTAGTTTTATTTACCTTGGTGGGGGAAACTTCCTTCACTGAGTTAGGGTCTTGGTTAGGTACACTCACACTTGGCCTATTGTGAGTCCCATTTGTCATAGGTAGGCCCTGTTTATTTATTTATTTATTTATTTATTTCAACGGTACAACCATTTTCATGAAGTAACAGTAATAACAAGCAAAATTAATTAATACTAACAAAGTAGGATGATGATGCGAAAATTACACTTTGAATATAACAACAATAATGAATATAACAATTACGTAACAGGCAATAATTATTTATAACAATATGTACATGACAAGAACAATAAAAAAAAAAAAAAACCAACCAACCAATAACAATAGATACATTTGAAAAAAGTAATGCAATCAACATGAGTAACAATAATGGTTTCGAGAATTACACAATCTAAAACTTGCCATTGAAACGCAGAAAAATATGAAACAATGCTACATTCTTTGTTCGATTGAGATCCTAAGAAATAATGTTGGCGATTGTCTTTCTAAATAGTGCAAGACTATCATAGAAGAAGTCGACTTGGGGAGCTACTTGGTTTCCTCGTCTCTGGATTCGAGCCATGGTTCCATTTTGGAGATATGAAGTTCGGTAATGAAGTCTGGCGAAGAGGTCTTCTGATCTTGTTCGATGTCCAGTCTTGAGATGAACTTGGGAAAGGAGTTCTGAACAATCGACAAGTCCGTTCAGAATCTTGTACAGAAATACAAGATCGGCGACACTACGGCGGGATGCCAGAGTCTGGAGATGCAGCATATCCGAAATTTCAGCCATTGGAACGTCTCTGTAGTTGAAGCCCACTCGGCATCCAACAACTCTGATGAATCTGTCTTGTATTCTTTGGAGAGTTTGAGCATGATTAAGTTGGTAAGGGTTCCAGACTACAGAAGAATACTCAAGAATGCTTCTAACAAGGGTAAAATAAAGGTTTTTCAGTGCCAACATGTTGGTAAATCCCCGTGAGAACCTGATGATGAAGCCGAGGGCACGGCTAGCTTTGGAGCTTATGTTGGATATGTGCAACTCAGGACTTAGACTGGAAGTGAACCACACACCAAGATCACAACTGTTGTTGGTTATAGCCATATCCATATCTAGGCCTATTGGTTGAACGTCTATTCCTACCTCCTCGGCCACGATAACTTACTTCTTGCCATTCTGTAGACGATGATCCTCTATTTGAATTGGTAAAAACACGATTGGCATTTTGAGATATCATTTCAAGGTTAGGCCTACTAGGTAAGTTAACAGGCATAGGCCTAGTGCTAACCTTAGAACTATTCTCACCAGAATTGAAGTGATGATTGGCTTCAGCTTGAGTTTTGTGCTCAATATCAACATATGTAGCAGAGATAGGTTCAGTAGACTCACAAATACTATTACCAGAGTCTTTTGAAGATTGTTTCAAAACTTCTATCTCGTCGGATAACCTCACATTTTCAGACGATATCTCTTGAATTTTCTTATGGATCTCTTCATTTTCTTTAGTGATACCCTTTGTAACCCCGATTAATTTCTTTACCATGTCATTAACGGCCATAAAGTCATCGAAATCGCACAACTTTGCACATAAACTATCTACTTTCCGTGAGCAAGTAAGGCAGTACCATTTAACTTTTTCACTCAAGATATTAATTTTTTTCATAATCATCCTCATTAATATCTACACATCTTCCATGATACCAAGTTTTACATGGGCCCTCACATTCAAGGGCTATATCATCATTTTTCACTACTTTATTGCAACACGGACAAACAGCAGACGCTTCATCACCCGCCATCTTCATCTAACATCTCCTCTTTATCCTCTTCATCTAACTTTCATCTTTAAAAGTGATAACTTCCTTAATTCTTTTGGGGACAGTTATAATTTATAATGATATATTTTCGTGTTAGGATTACATTAAACTATATGACCAAGATTAGTGAATTAAGATTATACGGTATTACGGTAAGATTATCTGTTTCAAACTTGTTTTCTTCAATTTATATACTTTGTTTTTTGAAAACCTAAACTGCAAATACAAAATAATTTAATTTAAGATCATTAGTCAACTTATTAAAGTTATATAATTGAAAACTAATAACTAAAAAGAATCACTATGATGTATGTTAGGGATTAACAGAATATGATTGTTAAAAATAAAATAAAATAACTGTAATCTGTTGGTTAAACTAATCCAGCCATATTTTTTACTAGAGTGATCTTTGCAACGCCATTTAGACCGATAGTACAGAAAAATGTATAAAAATATTGAAGAAAAATTTTAGAACTGTTTGAATGTATATTATCATCGATAAAAAATGTCATTTCTTTGAAGTGATTATAATGAAATAAAATTATTTAATTCGAAATCAGAATTTGAGAGAAAAATTTATTTTCTCGTAATCTCTAAATTTGTAAGTAAATGAAAGTGATTTTCTTTGCAAAAATTCTATAGGACTAATAAATTTAATTATTTAAACTGGACTACTATTGATGTCCACCTTTTAATTTTAGAGACAAGGTTTTCGTGGAAGCCTATGTATAGTTGACAATAATTATGTCGGCAGTCAGTATCAAATTGGCTTCCATTTTGATTCTATGCTTTGCCCAGTCCTCTAAGAGATTGCTATTGATGTTTGATGAGCCTTTGTAGAGATATTGCAAACTCCGAGTCTAAAAATGTAACTCTATAATGAAAAAAGGTATTTGCTCCAATATGCTAAAAACTTTAATCCATTACCTCTTTGTAAAACTTTGTTTTCTGTAAAACTTTCCCAGGTGGGATAGTGATGAATATTTTTAGAATTATAATCGAGTTATCTTTAAAGTGTAGACACTGTATTATACTGCACAACATGCTAGCTGCTTCAACCCTTACCCAAAGTCTTTGATTATACTGTAGCATTATTTTGTGTCTTTAATTGCACAACATTATTTATGTACAAAAACGGTTATTAGCAAGCTGCAATTTGGTAATATAATTTGAATGAAGCATTTTGGTTCCCTATTGTATTAAGAGAATGATTAAAAATAATGAAAACAATGTATAAAAAAATATACAGTACTTAAAAAATAAATCATTAAACGTACACTATTAACTTAGATTCTACAGGGATATTTCTTTTAAGGACTCCTGCTGTATTTTTTGTTAACTGTAGAATATTCAAAACATTTCCTGTCAGTTATTTTGATTATAACCTACATTTTTTACATTCTCTACATTTTCATCCAGATATAAAAATCAATGAGTAATAAACATTTAAAATAATTTTATAATAACATTTCTAATTAATCGAAATAAAAATTGATATAACACGATTACACAGAGAACTAACTAAAGTTAGTTCTCTGTTTAATCGTGTTATATCAATTAGTAATTATATATATATATATATATATATATATATATACATATCAATTATATCAATAAGTAATTTACTATACATGAAAACAATTAATTATATTTTAGTTGATAGATTGCTATCTTCGATTAGAAATACCTCCTTTGATAAATCATCAGCTTTTTAAAACTGTTGGACGAAAATAAAACTAATTACTGGCCCTGCCACATCTATCATCTAGGATAAAGGAGCTTACCTCTCGGCCCTAAAAGCAATAATCTACATCATCGACATTTTAATATTAGAATGAAATTGTAGTATAACCATTTAAAATAATTTTATATTAACATTTCTAATTAATCGAAATAAAAATTGATATAACACGATTAAACAGAGAACTAATTTTAGTTCCTTTAAGATAAACAGAGAACTAACTTTAGTTAGTTCTCTGTGTAATCGTGTTATATCAATTTTTATTTCGATTAATTAGAAATGTTATTATAAAATTATTTTAAATGTTTACTACTCATTGATTTTTATATCTGGATGAAAATGTAGAGAATGTAAAAAATGTAGGTTATAATCAAAATAACTGACAAGAAATGTTTTGAATATTGTACAGTTAACAAAAAATACAGCAGGAGTCCTTAAAATAAATATCCCTGTAGAATCTAAGTTAATAGTGAACGTTTAGTGATTTATTTTTTTAAGTACTGTATATTTTTTTATACATTGTTTTCATTATTTTTAATAATTCTCTTAATACAATAGGGAACCAAAATGCTTTATTCAAATTATATTACCAAATTGCAACTTGCTAATAACCGTTTTTGTATATAAATAATGTTGTGCAATTAAAGACACAAAATAATGCTACAGTATAATCAAAGACTTTGAATAAGGGTTGAAGCAGCTAGCATGTTGTGCAGTATAATACAGTGTCTATACTTTAAAGATAACTCGATTATAATTCTAAAAATATTCATCACTATCCCACCTGGGAAAGTTTTACAGAAAACAAAGTTTTACAAAGAGGTAATGGATTAAAGTTTTTAGCATATTGGAGCAAATACCTTTTTTCATTATAGAGTTACATTTTTAGACTCGGAGTTTGCAATATCTCTACAAAGGCTCATCAAACATCAATAGCAATCTCTTAGAGGACTGGGCAAAGCATAGCCTCAAAATTGAAGCCAATTTGATACTGACTGCCGACATAATTATTGTCAACTATACATAGGCTTCCACGAAAACCTTGTCTCTGAAATTAATAGGTGGACATCAATAGTAGTCCAGTTTAAATAATTAAATTTATTAGTCCTATAGAATTTTTGCAAAGAAAATCACTTTCATTTACTTACAAATTTAGAGATTACGAGAAAATAAATTTTTCTTTCAAATTCTAATTTCGAATTAAATAATTTTATTTCACTTTTATTTAATTCACTTTAAAGAAATGACATTTTTAATCGATGATAATATACATTCAAACAGTTCTGAAATTTGTCTTCAATATTTTTATACATTTTTCCGTACTATCGGTCTAAATGGCGTTGCAAAGATCACTCTAGTAAAAAATATGGCTGGATTAGTTTAACCAACAGAAGTAGACCTGCTGAGAGTATGGGACACGGCCTCTGATTGGTCGAGAGCAGGTCACGTGACCGATGACGTCATCACGCCCCGCCTTCTGATTGGTCGAAAGCCCGATGACGTCACCCCGCCCCTTTTCCAAGATGGCGTCCTCCTAGGCCACGCCCCCAAGATGGCGGCGGGAAATTTCCTAACCTCACTTTCGTGTTTGACCACATGGCGTCTGTAACTACGTGAGTCAAGATGGCGTTTGACAAATAAAATTTTCACTATGGACCGCCGGGGTTTGAACCCGGGCCGCCAAGTTGGTGCGCCGCAACGCTGGCCACTAGGCTACCACACTATTGAGTATTTTAATATGTCTGGCGATGCTATAGCAGAGTGTACGGATAAGGTGCTATCAGAGTGTAGCAGCACTGGCGGGAAATTCCAATGAAGTGTTTTTATTGATTTTCAGCTTTTATAATTGAATTATATATGTGAAATACATATATGTTATACACTATGTATGTAGGTATGTTTATACCAATTTTTAACGTAATTGAATAAAAAATGAGACCTCAAATAAATGTTAAAGTTTTGGGGTTGAAGATATATTTTATTATTTTCACCCCTAACTATACTGAGTGGAACCTAAAATGTAATCATACAAGGTAGTATACTTTCACTAGATACTCCATAAAAAGTTTCAACATTTATAATTAAATAATGAGGCCATTATAAGTAAATTAGCATAAGGGTAGATTTTTCAAAAACTAGGGGTGGTTTTTCGTTGGGATGTAAAAAGGAGGTAGTGTACATGGTAAACTATTTATGTACCAAATTTGAACCTCGAAAGTAGAATAAGAGCTGAGATATAAGTGAAAAACCAAATAGGGTAAATTTCATCCCCCACTGAAAATTTAAGTATAATTTGTTGATTTAACATTAAAAACGCTTGAAAATGACGTCCCAGATAATTCTGACCATTTTTATAATTTTTTTATTTAGGGGTGGTTTTGGGGGTAGTTCACCCCCTAGTGTATTATAGAACTTTGACAATTAAAGCTATGCACCCTTGTACCAAGTTTTGTTAAAATACACCAAAGGATAGTGGAGATATAGTGTTAAAACTAAGTAGTGATGTACAACTAAATAAAGATGTACGTTTAGTAGTGGCCAACTAAACGAATAAAGAACAGTAGTCGCCCACAAGGAAAATTTATGAGCCAGCGCGCCGCAGACGGCGGGTTTCCTTATAAGGATCTAGACTCATTATTTATACAGTCAGACCAGTTTTTGTCATGGGTTGCCGCCAAGACGCATTATATATGCAGACGGCGGGGTTTATGGCCAATTACCTGATCGCACCGAGACTCATTATTTATACAGTCAGACGGATATAAGTTTTTTTTTGTCTGGGATAATTCTTGGAAAATTCCCAGTGAACGCATTTACCAAGAGCATAACTTGTGATTATCTTAACATCCTATCTAAATTATTGCTTGTCGGCTCCTTTAATCATATGGCCAGACGGTTAATACGCCTGGTGCAGAACCAGTTTACATACCACTCAACGATTCAAACTGTGGGAACGTTGGGATACGCCCAGGTCTGGTCCGCCATATAAGCCGGTACTTCGGTCTCCAGCAGCATTCACTCTCCGTCTGGCGTTAGTACCTGGTTATTCAGTGTGACGTTTCTCGGACTTGTGTTTTTGTAGTGTTTTCTGGTGTCTCAGGTTAGTAATATAGAATTATATTTTAAAATATTTTTATTATAATTTTTTATTTTTATAATTACAAATCTTTTGCCACTATCTCTTCTTCATGGCCCTGTGAACAAACAAGATAGCGCTTTAGTTTTGCACACAAGCTAATCTAAGTTCACTAAGGTTAACAACCAATAGTTTCCTGTTGCGTAATCTTAACTGCTTGTTAGTTTTGTCCGTTGGGTTGAATTTTCAAATTTTATCAATACCTGGTGGAAAGGTCATAAAGGTCACCAATATATAAAGCGTGCAACAAGTTGTAAATTTCTCTTTATTTTTAAGCTCTCGTGTGAGAAAGGTGTCCCACAAGTTTTAAATAAAATATTTTAATTGTTTGTTAGTTTTGTCTATTGCATAATTTCAACTGTTTTGGCCTGCTTTTTAAGTGTCCCAGTGATTTTTAAAAACATTTTTTATGCTAAATGGAGCCAATTAACGTCGCCCATACCAGTGAGACGTACGTCCGTCGTTTCAGAGTTCATGGTCAAAAAACTGTTTTTAAATTTAACGCACCTCCGGAGGGGGTGACTGAGATTGAATGGTTAAGACGTGGGTTTTCTAGTTTGGTGCAGAAAATGAAAGCCGATGCATCTGATGGGGATCAAGTGGGGTTCACACTACGCAGTTTAAATTTAAAAAATAAAGAGCCTGGGTTCGTAAATTTCCGTCCAGCTTCTGAGGTGGATGGTGATGTGCTCTGGGAGATTTTTGGAGGCATTCTCCAGAGTAACGCCGATTCTATAACCTCAGCCGATACGTTCCAAGTTGAATGTACTCGTGTCAATCTTCCCGTTGGCACCGGTAGAATCCGTCCAGGGATGTTCAGGAATTTTAATGAGGAATGCCGCAAAAGGCGGGGTATCATTGTTATAGATAACAAAGACCGACTTTGTCTGCCTAGAGCAATTGTTGTGGCTAAGGCTAAGGTGAAGAATAGTCCTGATTTTAAAGTTATTTACAAGGACAGACGAAACAGACAGACACAGAAGACGACAAAATTAATGCAAAAGGCCAGGGTGGAAATACCTGAAGAGGGGGCCGGTATACAGGAACTTGCAAAATTTCAAGAACACCTTAAAAAGTATAAGATCACCGTGTACAATTATGATGCCAGAGGCAGGGACGTATATTATGAAGGAAACAACCCTGAAGCGCAGTATAAAATCAATCTGTTATTTCATAATGGGCACTTTAATGTGATCACTTCTTTGACGGCTGCCTTTGCTTGTGCCTTCTATTGTGAGCCCTGCCATACACCTTATAGCAATAAGGGAGCACATAGATGCACACACATTTGTCCTGTATGCCAAACTGTTTCTCCACGTTGTGTTCAAGACAATGAGGGGGTACTGTGTCCTGAATGTAACCTGACTTTGAAGAACCGCATTTGCTTTCTGGCCCACAAGAAGGAGCGCTGCAAATCAGTCAAGAAATGTTTGGACTGTAATAAATTGATTAGCTTAAGGGGTAGGAAAGCCCCGCATGTCTGTGGCGAAGTCTTTTGTGTGATTTGTAGGGAGTTTATGCCGCCAGAACATCAGTGCTTTATGAAAGTGGACACAAACCGGCCCAAAACAGAAAATTCGTTGTACATATTTTTTGACCTGGAGACACGACAAGATGAACCTCTTACGGCTGACGATCCCGAGACAAAGGTGCACAAGGTCAATCTGTGTGTCTCTCAACAGTACTGTTGGAAGTGCATTGAGGGGCAAGATTGTGACACTTGTGCAGATCGCACTAGGATATTCAGAGAGGAGCCCATTGCTAGATTTGTTGACTATGTATTGGAGTCCCGCAAAAAGTTTAAGAATGTATGCGTGATTGCTCACAATGGTCAGGGATTTGACTTTCAATTTATTTTGAAATATATCATAGAGGAAACGAAATTCACCCCTGAGTTAATCATGCGTGGGACGAAAGTAGTACTCCTGAAGTTTGACAAGGTGGGTTTTGTCGACTCATTGAACTACTTTCCAATGGCCCTCTCTGCATTGCCGAAAGCCTTTGACCTTCCTCCAGAGCGTAAAAAGGGTTATTTCCCCCATCTGTTCAACACCCTTGAAAATCAGAGTTATGTCGGACCTATCCCAGCTAAACAATTCTATTGTCCCGACACAATGTTTGAGAAAACCTATAAAGATTTTGAAAATTGGCACAATGAACAGGTGGCTCAAAATTACATTTTTGATTTCCAAAAGGAACTTATTGAATATTGTATTTCCGATGTTGAAATTCTAGCCCAAGCGTGCATTAAATTCAGACAACTTTTCATGCAGGAATGCAATGTAGAGCCCTTTCTAGAGTCCGTTACGATTGCGAGCGCTTGTAACTTAGCGTTCAGACGTAACTTTTTAAAACCCAACACGATTGGTCTTGTTCCTAAAAATGGTTATCGTATGGCCGACAACCAGTCTGCCATTGCATTGCAATGGTTGACCTGGGAGGAAGACCAGCGAAATGTTTCCATTCAGCACGCTGGGCGCGGGAGAGAGAAGAAAATTGAAGGAATGAAAGTGGACGGGTTTGATGGTGATCGCATTTATGAGTTCCATGGTTGTTATTTCCATGGATGTCCTAAATGCTTTCCCTACAAACGAGAGGAGCCTCTGAAGGAGGACCCTTCTGACAGCCTACATCTCAGATATGAGAAGACGAAAGTGAAAATTCAAAAACTCTCTGAGACCACTTATGAGGTAGTTGAGATGTGGGAGTGTGATTTTAGGAAAATTAAAGGTGACAACAAACTTACGTATTTAAATTCCCTACCAATCCTCAACTCTCTCCCGCTTGAACCACGAAACGCCTTTTTTGGAGGAAGGACAGGCAATGCCAAGACCTACCACAAGTGCGGAGAAGGAGAGACGATACAATATGTTGATGTCTGCTCCTTATACCCCTACGTATGCAAAAGAGGACACTACCCCCTAGGACACCCCACCGTACACGTAGGGGACAGAGTTTGCCGAGAGCTAGGGTTGGATGTAAACGGTCTAATTAAATGCAAAGTGCTGCCCCCACTTGACCTCTGCCACCCAGTTCTACCGACAAGAATGAATGATAAATTGATGTTTGTACTGTGTCGTAAATGCGGGGAACAGATGAACCAAGAAGATTGTATTCACAGTAGTGATGAAAGAGCCCTGACCGGTACATGGACGATGGACGAGATACGAAAAGCTGTGGCTAAAGGCTATGTGATTTTGGATATTTTTGAAATATGGGAATACAAAATGGCCACATATGAGAACGGGGGGCTATTCACAGATTTCATAAACACATTTTTAAAAATCAAACAAGAGGCGTCGGGTTACCCCTCCTGGTATGTGACGCAAGAGGACAAAGAGAGATATGTGAAGGATTATTTTGATCATGAAGGCATAAGTCTGGACCCCACCAAGATTGAAAAGAACAGCGGCCTTAGATCCCTGGCCAAACTAATGCTGAACTCGTTCTGGGGCAAGTTTGGACAAAGAGAAAACCAGACAAAAGCGTCCCTAATCCGAGATCCCAAAGAATTTTTCAGTCTGATGACAAATCCTACAGTCCATGTGAACACAATTAGAGAGTTAAATGAGGAGGTTATTCTGGTGAACTGGCAAAATATTGATGAGGTCGGTGAATCACTGCGGACAGTGAATGTTGTCCTAGCAGCGTTCACCACAGCACAGGCGCGTTTAAAGCTCTATGAACACCTTGAAGCTCTCGGTGGGCAAGTGCTTTATTACGACACTGACTCGGTCCTCTACGTGTACAAGAACGGGCTATATAGGATTGCTACAGGTGACTACCTGGGTGAGATGACCGACGAACTGGCGGAATACGGCCCGGGCTCTTATATTGTGGAGTTTGTGTCCGGGGGCCCAAAGACGTACGCTTACCTGGTATGGTCAACAAATCGGAAAGAACTAGTTGAAGTGTGCAAAATTAAAGGGCTAACACTTAACCTCAACACCTCAAAAAAGCTCAATTTTGCACAACTTAAAGAAATGGTGTTGAGTGAGGCGAAACTTGTTGTTGAGACATCAGAAAACCGAATTAGAAGAACTAAAAATAAAGATGTTATTACAGTGAGAGAAACTAAATTTTTCAGGATAACAGGTCCTAAAAGAAGACATGAGGGGGAATATGACACCTTGCCTTTTGGCTACAAAAAAGCCAGACTTACCTAATCCCACCAGTCAATCCTCTCCTCCAGCTCGTCCAGTCTCTTCCTCATCCTTGCTATTGCGCGTTCCAGCTCTCTGTACTCGAACAAATCGTAGTTGCACTCTGTATAAGGTCCGTGTAGCCACTGCATTAGGGAGAATACTGTGAGAAACATGTTGTCTTGTTAAAAACTTTCGTATTACTGAAGGAGAGCTGGTAGGGAGAGCGCTGATAAGATTGCACCGTGTTATCATCATTCTCTAACCCCGTGGTGTAACATTTGTACTTTTGCTCTCTTACACAATAGCGCATTAAGTAATATCAATATTAAAGCTGATGAAATTTTGTAACGTTTTACATAACAGCCATTGCTTTTTGATTAGAAACGTAATTATTTGAAAAAAATAAACTTGCGTATTTGTACATTAAGCCCAAATTTTGGTTTATAACTTAAAATCAGATTATTTATACCATCACGACGTTTCACTGGGATATACGAGTGAATGAAGGTCACTGGCGTGGAAATAAAAAGCCCGTAAACCATGTGTGGAGCGAGTCATTTGCACTGGGAAGTTCGGTTGATGACTTTGTTTGTGAGAATGTTTGAATGAATGGTGTGAAAGATGTGAGTGAATGAAGGTCACTGGCGTGGAACTAAAAAGCCCGTAAACCATGTATGGAGCGAGTCAAATGCGTTGAAAAATTCACGCAACGACTTTGACGGTGAGAATGTTTGAATGAATGGTGTGAAAGGTGTGAGTGAATGAAGGTCCCTGGCGTGGAACTAAAAAGCCCGTAAACCATGTATGGAGCGAGTCAAATATACTGAACGGAACAGGCAATGACTTTGTCGGTGTGAATGTGTGTGTGTGTGAATGTTGTGGGGTCTAGTCGACTGAGTAGCTCAAACCCGAGTGACTCTTTGGAACGACCCTTTAATCCTTGTGAAACGTCGTGTTGGTACTTTGACGGAAATTCCTGATCTTGGGCAGGTCGCCGGCAACCATGGTTGCTGACGGCCCCTACGGTCAGAAGGGAGGTGAGGTAGCTCACCACGGCATGCAGCGAAGGCAGGGGCTGTATGGGTATTCCACAAATGATCATCGGTCACCGGTGATCTTTGGGGGATATCAGGGGGAAAATGGAGGCGACAACTAGTTTGTTTTTGGAGGTCGTCACAGTCTGCGGCGGTGGTAGGGGCTGCAGAATCCCGGGGGGTAAAAAAAAGTATTGGTTGTTAGTCCAGTATATAAATTGATTTTGTAACGCACATATTAGTTTCCTCTGCAGAGCCGGACTGTAAACATCTACACGATGGATACCTACTGTTGTGAGGCGAAATGTTTTGTAATACCTACAATGCAAGTTGACGGAATTGCATGTAGAACCTGTGAGCATTTTAGCTTTTGCATATGTCGCTGTAAAACCTACCAGCTGCCGACACCTGAACTTAAATCATTGAAAGTGTACAAGTCAAAGTTTTTCCACACCTGCTGTCCCCAACGATGTGTCAAGTTTCATCTTGAAAATCTTCTCCATTGCAGAAAATGTTATGCGCATGCTGATGAATTTTGTAATTGTTACATAAACCTATGTAAATATAGAACAAGCTGGACCGCTGATCCGAGCCAAGAAAAACCATAAGCTCAGGGGGAACGGAGGCGACAGTTTGTTTTTTGGAGATCGTCACGTAGCTACGGCGGTGGTGGGGCCGTAGCATCCCGGGGTGGGTAAATATAAATTGATGAAAACCCCTCTTAGTCTATCATTATAACAATGAATGTCAGAAATACAATAGCTGAAGAATTGCATAAACAGGCGCGTAGAAGGTATCCTCGGCGACAAGTTACTCTTAAGGGGATTAATGATCTCTATCAAGCGGATTTAGTTGAGATGCAACCTTATGTTCGAATAAACAATGGTTTCAAATACATTATGACAATGATAAATTGTTTTACCAAATATGCTTTTGCAGTTCCGATAAAAAATAAGACGGGTGTTGAAGTGGCCAAAGCTTTAGAACCTATCTTAGCAAAGCACAAAATGAAACACTTTCAAACGGACGATGGTAAGGAATGGTTTAATAAAAATGTTCAAGGGTTAGTAAGAAAATACGGCATAAATCACTATGCGACATTTTCCGATATGAAAGCAAGTATTGTGGAAAGGCTGAACCGAACATTAAAATCACGAATGTGGAAAGAGTTTACAGCTAGAGGGACTCACGAATGGTTAAATATATTACCAGATATAGTAAAATCATATAATAATGCGAAACATAGGACGATTGGTATGAAACCAAAAGACGTGAGGAAAAAACATGTAAAAGATATACTGGCTAGGATTAATAAGCGGTCTAAAGTGGTCAAGTATAAACCAAAGTTTAAAGTGGGTGATAGTGTCAGGATAAGTAAGTATAAAAGGGTTTTTACAAAAGGCTACCTTCCCAATTGGACGAATGAAGTTTTTAAAATACACGCAATTAAACCTACAAAACCTGTTACCTATATTTTACAGGACTATAAGGGGGAAATATTAAAAGGTGGGTTTTATGAACAAGAACTGAATCTATCAAAGACTGGCAACGTGTACCTTGTTGAAAAAGTGTTGCAACGCAAGGGGGACAGAGTTAAGGTGCGTTGGTTGGGCTTTGATAAATCACACGATTCATGGGTACAAAAGAGTTCTATAAAATAGGAATACAAATTGAAAGTACTTTCACTTTTTCACAAGATGCGTATTGTAAAACACACCGTACAGATACCAATAAAAAATTTTGATTTTTTTGTTGGTTCAGGTATGAGCATGGAGAAGAGACATGGGACACTTCTTCCAAACACTATACGGTGTATCATTTGTGGACCGTCAAACTGTGGCAAAACAAACGTGCTTTTCAACATGCTTTTCGACCCAAACGGTCTTCGATTTAAAAATGTATATGTTTTTTCAAAATCTCTTTATCAGCCTAAATATAAGTTTCTAGCCAAAACCATGCCCAAGGAAATTGGGTACTTTGCATTTAACGAAAATGCCAAGGTCCCCCTGCCGAATGATGCTAAACCAAATTCTATTATGATATTTGATGATATAGCATGTGAAAAACATAATAATATTAGAAATTATTTTACTATGGGGCGTCACAACGAAATAGATACATTTTACTTAGGTCAGACGTACAGTCGTATTCCGAAACAGTTGATTAGAGATAACTGTAATTTATTGATAATTTTCAAACAGGATGATATGAATCTTCGGCATATATATTACGATCATGTCAACACAGACATGAAATTTGAAAAGTTTAAAGAAATATGTAGCGTAGCATGGAAAAACGATCATGGGTTTATTGTCATTGATAAAGATAGTGAAATTGATAAGGGGAGATATCGGGTGGGTTTGGACAGTTTTATACAAGACTTATAATGGTGCGCATCTATACTTACTCTGATCTTAAAGGATTTAACAGTAAATTGCATAATGTTAAGTCCAACTTATGCACATTTTACTATCGAGAAAGGAAAAGGTTTTGTGGTAACTATTGCAGTAGGAAGGGTAAACATGGACATCCGTTCAGCCGAAGGTGTTGGAGGCATAGAAAACCCTTGAGTTCAGCATTAACTCCGCCAGTGGTGTTGTTTATGATTTCTGCAAGTGAAAGGATTTATAACCGTGATATTTGGATTCGTTTCTTAAATAAATGTGAAGATAATAAAGTTCCACTGGAGTTGGTTATTTATCATGAAGATATGATTAATTCCACAGTTAGAAACCCCCAGAATTTAATATCTCGATTTAGACCGTTTCCCAACATATTTGGCAGTGTATTGCCGCTAAGAAATCTACATGGAAGTATCAATTTCGCTCAAATAGTCTTGAAAATGTTGGACTACGGATGTAAAATACCGCATGCTTCAAGATGTATTGTGCTGACAGAAAGGACTATCCCGATTAGACCACCCCTGGAAATTTATCGTACAGCCATGTCGCTCAATTGCTATATTGATATTAGTTATAATACTGCTTGGGGGCCGATTCCCGATGGTACACCTAGAGGGCCTAGGGGAAAACCGTTTGCAGCTGTCAATAACTACTGTCAAGGCTTATACACGGTTGAGTTTCTGAAACAAGCATTACCGACAGTCCCGTCACAATGTGAGAGATTTGGTATAACACAAAATAAAGGTGTATACACTGTATCAAATAGAAAGCTGTTTGAACAGTGGCGAACTTTCACAGGGACCAATCCGTGTGAATTTTGGCTTTTAAATTCTTATCTCATGTATAACAGACGTCATGACAAACCGATGGCAATGTTGAACAAGTACATGGAGAAAACTGTGGAAAGTGATAAGTATATCGTAACGCATGTTTCGGAATGGCGAGATGACGTAAAGAGAGCTTGGGTGTTTAAAAGTTTTACGCGACCTTATGTGATACCACGATTTGATGCAAGGGAACATAGGTATTTCAGAGGGTTAGATTTTAGTAAGGGGGTTTCACTTTTGGACGTTATCAATTATATTAAAAGATATAAGAAGCGTGCTATGTTTTTCAGACAAGTTGAGATGCCTTAATTTATTAAATATCCATTATTTGTGTTGTAAAAACAGTCGTTATCATGAAGTCGAACAAGAAACATCTAATTTTACGTATAGCCAAGCTCAAAGAGGCTATTCGTCGAAAGTATAACAGTTTCAAGTCGGGCGTTAGTGAAAGTGAAAGGTTTTTCGAAAAGAAATATAAACCAATAATATCAGAAATTAAAAAAGGCAGGTCTTACACCTAAAAATGAGTTAACAATTAAAAAAGAAGAACCACATGAGGAGGAGAAGGAGGAGGAATATCATGAAATGGAACAGGACGAGGAGGAGGAGGAATATCACGAAATGGAACAGGACGAGGAGGAGGAAAGTAAAGATTTTAGCCCACCGCCGGATACAAGTCAAATTGACACCCTTCTTTCTACACCACAAGGAAGGAACACTGTTTCAATGTATATAAATGAACAGTTTCAAAACAATTTAACTAAACAGTATATGGACTTATTTATGAGAGACCGTGGTGGTAGAAAAACTATGATCGATCATACATACGGCCCAAGATTTAGTGAAAAAGGAGACTTTCTTATGATTGGAAATAAAAAGTTAGAATTTGATGAAGACGGTTCAATAATTATAGATGGCACTGCCTATGGCGGTACCGAAGGTCTCTACGAGCTAATATTCAAAAGAACACCGTATGGGTATGATGAAAACGACCAAGAAATTTATAAGGAAATATTAGAAAAAACTAACGCACATAAGAAAGGCTATAAAAGTACGGCTAATGTTAATAGAAATACTTCCACAAAATACAAAAGCATTATAGAGAAACTATTTCCAAATACAAAACAAGGCTCGCTAATGCAGTGGAAGTCTCCAGTTTCACGTGACATATTGCACTGGGATGATCCGAACGAACTTGTTGATAGGTTACGTTTACTTGTAATGTCAGCGGAAACGGGGAATAACTCACATAGTAACGAAATTATAAATATTATCGAAGAACTGCAAGAAGGTGGGTATATAAAAGGTTCTGGTAACAACAGATTTAAATCATTGTTGAAATGAACGTGGACAAGTTTGGTCGCTATACCTATACAGGTATGAGCATTGATAAATTCGGGCGTCATACGTCTACGGAAAGACTTAGAGGTCCAAAGGGCGAGGGGTTTAAAATGACAGAAGATAAAAGCGGGTATGACATTGACAACAAAAGACTAACTAACGTAGCAGATTCGCTTGATGAAAACGATGGAGTGAATTTAAAAACACTGCAAGCACATACAAGTCCTTGTTTGAAATTAAATAATAAAAGTGAGTATGACCTATACAATAAAAGACTAACTAACATAGCAGATCCGCTTCATGAAAATGATGGAGTGAACTTAAAAACTTTGCAGAAACATACAAGTCCTTGTTTGAAATTAAATGATGAAAACGTATTCGATGTTAATGGTAAAAGAATCACTAATGCTATCGATCCTGTAAACAGTAATGATGTTGTAATTAAAAAGTATCTACATTCACGAATACCCATTAAAATAGACCCTTTGAAAAGTTATTCATTTCATCAGTTTACAATTCAGGATGTTGGTCCCCCATTGGCTGGAGATGATGCGGTTACTTTAAAATATTTAACAGACAATACGCTTGTAAGAAGGGGATATACTTTTAGTGCCAGCAATAAAAGAATAGCGAATCTCGCAAAACCAATTGAATTAGATTACGCTGTTAACAAACAATATCTAAAAACGGCATTGGGTGATTTAGCCTATGTTGTATATAAAGGCATGCACAAAGGTAGATCTTCCATTGTACCGGCTGATGTGTGGAAGCAAAAGGTGTTAGAATCATCATGGGAAGATCTATTTAGCGATAATGCATTGTGGTTAATTACTTAGTAATAAAATGGCAGGGGTTAAGGAAACATCAAACAGTCGAAAGCTAGCTCTCATCACAGGAGGAGGTATTTTAAGTTCTGCCGTCAACAAAGCGATAGATTTGCTACCCATTGAACTTCATATTCCGGGTTATAATTTTTGTGGACCCGGAACTAAATTAAAAAAGAGATTAGCTAGAGGTGATCGAGGAGTAAATCCTTTAGACGAAGCGTGTAAAATTCACGTCATTGCCTATTCAAAATTTTCCGACTCGGAAAGGAGATAACAAGCTGATAGAGAGCTTGCAGAACGAGCGTGGCATAGATTTAAGGCAAGGGACGCGAGTTTAGCTGAAAAAGTGGCTGCTTGGACCGTGACAACAGCGATGAAGGCCAAAACAAAGTTTGGTGGTGGGACTAGCAGGAAACGACGACGCTGTGTAAAGAAGCCTGCAAAGAAAGGCAAGGGATTGTACCTAAGACCATATCCAAAGAGAGGAGCTGGTAAAAAGAAAAGAGGTGGAGGTAAAAAAAACGTTCATCCCGTTAAAGTCTCTTACTAACCACGAGCTCGAGTACTATGTAAACAAATTAAACGTTCCAAACTTTAGAGGTGTTTTCATGAGAGATACTCTACCCGTTCGTCCGAGAAATTACGAGACAGCTATAGTGAATTTAGATTCTATCAACGGGGCTGGTACACATTGGGTGTGTTATAAAAAACGAGGCAATCGAGTTTTTTATTTTGATAGTTTTGGTAACCTTCGTCCTCCTGTGGAAATACTTAAATATTTCGGACCCTCAGCTGAAATTAGGTATAATTACGATCGACAGCAAAACTTTAACTCAGTTATTTGCGGGCATTTGTGTTTAAAGTTTCTAACCAATGTTTTGCCTTAGCGGTAGCGGTTCCACCATTAGTTGTGAAATTTTCCCTCCTGTTGATGTGAGCGTAGGCAGTTGGGAGATAGGGCTGGTAGACCTGTCTACATATAATTCGATTCCTAACATAGAAAAAGGTGTGAATGATAAATTTTACTATGGCGATAAAGAAATAACCATCCCAGAAGGGTCTTATGAAATTGAAAATTTAGAAGAGGAAATTAAAAAACATGTACATATTAGATTACATGCTAATAATAATACACTTAAGGCAGAGATGAAGTGTGTGGAAGATGTACACTTTGAGAAAGACAATACGATAGCCTCACTTTTGGGGTTTGAACAAAAATTGTACCCTAAGAATAAGCAACATGTATCGACAAACACCGTCAACATTATAAAGGTAAATACAATCAGGGTTGAATGTAATATTGTGCGGGGTTCGTTTCAGAATGGCGTTGAGGGTCATACAATCCACGAATTTTATCCCACTGTCGAGCCAGGGTATAAAATCCTAGTCATACCAAATCCAATCATTTATTTGCCGGTGAACGTCCAGCGGATAAGTAACATTTCAATTCAGCTCAAAGATCAGGACGGAAATTTTGTAAATTTTAGGGACGAGATAATATCATTAAGATTACATCTACGAAAGCGGTAGAATGGGTTTAGTATTTAGGCCCGAGACAGATTCAACACCACTCATTGTGCGAAAGGAAACTGAACGATTAACATCGTTCAATATTAAATTTTTAGAGGCTCTAGGGTTTAAAGTGGAAAATGTTCGCCATAGAAAGAACAGACGAGCATGAAAATACAGTGATAGGGTATGAATACCACACATATAAACCATATGCATCGTGTACATTTAAAAATAATGATGAAATCAGGATTTCCGTCAGTCAACAAGATATTATTACTGCTCCATTCGAGAGTACAATATATATTGCGGGTAAAATTACTGCGAAGAAAGGAGACAATGTTGCCACTACTGCATCACTTGTTAACAATGCTATAGCTTATCTTTTTGATGATATCAGATATGAAATTGGGGGCATCGAGGTGGATCATACAAAAAATCCGGGCATAACGACTACAATCAAAGGCCTACTGTCCACTCGTGAAGTTGAAAAGGACGTTTTAAAAAACGCCTGTTGGTTAGGTGCCGGGCAAACGTCGCAAACTGATCAATTTAATTTTTCAATACCACTACGTATGCTACTTGGTTTTGCCGAAGATTACAAAAGAATTTTAGTGAACGTCAAGCAAGAACTTATCTTGTTGAGGTCAGCCTCTGACCTTAACGCTATCATTTCTGCTGACGCAACATCTTGTGAAATAGAAATAACAAGTTTATACTGGCGGATGCCTCACGTATCGGTTGTAGATACTTTTCGTTTAAAACTTTTGCGAATGATTGAAAAAGACACACCTGTTCATTTACCATTTCGATCTTGGGAACTCCATGAATTCCCCATCCTCCCGCAAAACACTCGTCAGTCTTGGACTGTCAAATCTACATCACAAATTGAAAAACCACGCTATGTTGTACTAGCGTTTCAAACAGATAGAAAAAATCAGATGAAAAAAGATATGTCAGTTTTTGATCACTGTGACTTGACCAATGTGAAACTATACTTAAACTCACAATACTATCCTTATGACAATATCCATGGTGACATGGCATTATTTTACGAGATGTTTTCGAGATTTCAAAAATCTTACTATGGTAGCGATACATATCCTTGTGTCGATTTAACAACATTTAAAGATAAAACTCCTTTGTACGTGATTGATTGTTCGAAACAAAATGATACAATCAAGTCTGGACCTGTTGATGTGAGACTGGAATTTGAAGCTAAAGAAAATTTTAAATATAAAACCACAGCTTACTGTCTAATCTTACATGACTCACATCTAATATACACTTTACTCACAGGAACAGTAAAAAAAGTTATGTAAAATATTCTATGGTTGGGGGTCGTGGTAAAAAGAAACACCTTGAGTAAAATTACTCAGACTAAAACATGGATCCGTACGGTAAGGTTTCCCCTTCTGTCTCCTCTGACAACAGAGTAGCTTTTTTTTTTAACACTTGTAAGAGATAATTCAGTTGTCGGGCGAATTGAATATGATGGAACACCGTTAGTTTTAGATGTGGAATCGAATGGAAATTTTGACACAATTCTGGTAGAACCTCTTACAGTCGGTGATTTAGAACAAACTGGCGTATCCAGCGACCTTGAAAAGGTGGATTTTTTCGATAAAAACGAATGGATTGAATTTGACTTTTACATTAATGGAGAATACAATGAGGATAACAATGACTATGTATCGCTAAAGGATTTTTACATAAATGGGGATGATGTTGATGAAGAAGAAGAAGAAGATTTTAATGTTATCCCGTTACTACCAGACACAGAACGAGTAAAAGTATATTCCGAGGGGGAGGGGAATATTTGTGTGATGAAGGGGAGGAGCAGTGAGTGTAATTATGTGTAATTGTGTAAATAGTTCAGTTGTAGCCATGGAGTCGACCAGTGAAGAGGTGCGTGGTGAAACTTTGGCAGCTGAGGTAAGTATGGACACAGACCTAATTCGTTTTCCTCGGCGTAAGGAACCAATTGATATTTTAAATGGTATTTTTTTGAAAACTGTTCACTTTTTAAACACTGAACTGACCAAATGCATGATTATTGGAATTTTTAAAAATAGGGGAACAAGTTTAGGTATTTTATTTAAAGGGCGTAAAGGGTCAACATTTTGGTCTTTAGATGCATTCAATCAGTTTTTACCACGATTCAATGAAATTACAAATGCATTGGGAAATAAAACCAAGTTTTATGTGAATCTCGATGGAGGGGAGGATATTAAAGTGAAAAATATTTTTGGCAAATCTTGTGTATTCCTCTATGATGGGGAGCATACTTTAACCCTTGATCAAAGTGAGTGGGTTCAGTTTTTGAGTTACCTTCCTATCGTGCACAGGGCCATTAACGAGTTATTTTACAACGAACTTTTTATTCAACAGTACATTCATGACATTATTACAGGTTCGGAGGACGTGTTGAAACCTGAAAGTCTGCCCAGTCTCATTGCCGACCGTTTACTGCACGAGGTGCAAAGGTAAAAAAATGGAGGCGGTAGTTGAGTTTCATGGTTTCAAAGATAACGAAAATCGTTTTATTATTAAAGAACTGTCTATTGTCGGAAAATATATACAGAGTCAGATAATATTCCAAACTCCGTATTATTTTCATAATTTAAATTCAAAAATGCAACGAACCGCTCGTTGGCTTTCTCGTCATTTCCATCACATGAGATGGGATGACCCTGGTGTCCCATATGACGAACAAATTATTCGTGATTTGTGTAGACCTTTTGAAACTATCTACACCAACGGTCTTGAAAAGTGCGAGTTTTTACGCGAGTTTCACCACGATGTCAGGGAAATAACTTAGAATCGTAGTGAATCGTGTGAAGTGCACTGTCTAATACCTAAACACAGGAATTGTGACACAAAGTGTGCACTACAAAGTGCCGAGTCCTTTCAACAGCATCTATAAAACCAGAAGTATTAATTAATTTTGTTCATTCACAATGGAGTCTGCGTGGCAGTTACTTTCAAAGGAGCCGAAAGCTCCCATCGGTGTGATGACAGACAGTTTTATTATGAAATTTGATCGGTTTTTAGATTGGAATTTGCTTTCCGAGTATTATGATTTCTCTCTTGATATGCTGAGAACATATTTCCACAAAGTCACGTGGGCAAAAATATTACGTAAGAAATTATTTTCCGAAATCTTCCTTAGAGAAATGGCACTCAGCTTTGACAGTGCAGCCTGGGAAGTTCTCAGCAGATATCAGTTTCTATCAGAACAATTTATTCATGACTTTTCTGATAAGGTTGACTGGGACAATATCGCTTTGTATCAAAATGTTAGCGGAAATTCCTAACCGATCACAAGTATATGGAAAATGAATAAATCTCCACCGGTGGTTAGTAAAGGGGCGGTGGTGCTCGGCATTCGGTTGAGGGCTCACCCGTGATGGCTTGAACGGACTGGTGGAAGGTTGTAAATCAATGTACATAGTATACCACTGAGGGTGTTTAGTAAAGGGGCGGGTGTGCTCGGCATTCGGTTGAGGGCTCACCCGTGACGACTTGAACGGATCATCAGTGGTCGTTAAATAGATTTAAGTAGCATACTTCCGCGGGTGACTGGGAGTCTGACCCGGCCCATGGAGGTTTTAAAAACTCCATTGTGTTACAGGGAGGTAGCAATTTGGTTTTTGGTTTGGCTACCACCGTAAGTGGGCGTTGTTGGGGCCCCTTACCCCAGAGGCTAGGACTCCTGGTGATGCTCTGGGTTAACAAAAAGAACGCGCCGAGACCCGTACAGCCTGACCTATATGGTCTACTGTGGTGTGGAAACTTGGGTCAACTTTTTTTTACCACTTCCAAGTAATCTACTTTTAAATGCAACTGTCACCCCGGAGGTTATAACTATACGATTAACAAACCAACTAAGATTTGTACAATGCTTTGGAAACTTGGGTCAATAGGGTCAGAGATAATGTGTGTAAAACTGTTATATAAATACGAGCTTTGTGCATCCACTATCAGTCATGAAGCTAGTAATTCTCCTAGCAATCATTGCTCATGTTTCATGCACGCCTCCAGATAGAAATGTAAGTAGATCAACTGTGTGTGTGTGTGTGTGTGTGTGTGTGTGTGTGTGTGTGTGTGTGTGTGTGTGTGTGTGTGTGTGTGTGTGTGTGTGTGTGTGTGTGTGTGTGTGTGTGTGTGTGTGTGTGTGTGTGTGTGTGTGTGTGTGTGTGTGTGTGTGTGTGTGTGTGTGTGTGTGTGTGTGTGTGTTTACAATACAATAATTATTTCCTTATAGATTTACAGAATGTTCTCGTCGGACGAGGAGCTTTTGACGGCTTTTGAAAGGGCTGAAGGGCTTCAAACATCAACCCCGCGAAGAAATCGTCTTAATCTTCCAAGGGTCTACGGTTCCAGCAGGGAAGAGCTTGATGACCAATTAAGGAGAACACCTGGTGCTAATCGCCCTGTTCGCCCTGTCACCCCTCGCCCACCACTATCAGAACTATCCACAGAAACAAGACATGGGGGATCCATCATGCGAAACATTCAAACAAATAATGTAAGTAATTTTTCAAAAGACCACTGCTTTTTAATTCTATCCATATTTAACAGTTTTTTACAATTTATCAATATTGTTACACTTGAGAACTCCGGACCATCAAGAATTAATGGAACATTCAACTGGTTCTGCATCACCACACCATAGACAGAGTCAACCATCGCCGGATCCATTCCAGTTTCTTCCTCGTCGACAAAGATTAAACGAGCCTATAGTAAGTATAAGTAAAACTAAATATTTTATATGATATATAAATTAACTTTTTATATAGTAATTTTAAATTATTATATTACAGGCAAGAGGGGTAACTTTTAACGAGTCAAACAATCAATCTCAACAAAGGCTTCTCCATTCTCCTGGCAGAAATCCAACCCATCACGTTTCTGAGGAGTTTCCACCACGCCGAAGACTATTTCAATTTTCCTCACCGGTGGGTTACAATAATTCCGCATGTGTACAACTATGTTTAATTGTTATTTATTGTTTCATTAACATTATTATTTTATGTTTTACAGCATGAAAATAATATTGAAAGACAGTCTGAAAGGGTTGAATGTCAAAACAGACAATGTCTGACTGGAGCCTGTCGTCTTTGTTTGAGTACCATTGACAACACCATGGGTGGCAGCATCCTCGCAGTCCTACTACACGCTGAATGTATACGTGTTGACAGTTTGATACAAGTAAGTATATTGTTAAATAATTGTGTGTGTGTGTGTGTGTGTGTGTGTGTGTGTGTGTGTGTGTGTGTGTGTGTGTGTGTGTGTGTGTGTGTGTGTGTGTGTGTGTGTGTGTGTGTGTGTTTTAACTCACAAACTAATACAATTTTTACTTTTCAGAGTGAAGCTGCTTTATTCCCTCAGTGGCAATCATCGGAGGTCATCGACATTCTCTTAGAGTGGATGCTAGAATTAGCAGGGACATTGGGGATGCTAAATTACTTTTTTGTAGAAACAAATGATGAACAGCGTCTCGCCCTAGCCCCGACAATATGGCGGGATCTATATAATCGTATAAGTAGGCCCCTCGGTGCTTGTAGCGAAAGGATGGCTCGTCTGGCTGAAAGCCATGGGGTGATTCCATTTAACCCGCTTCCCACGCAAATGCGAGCCGAACAACCTGAAACGGACACAAATGTATGCAGGGTTTGTCTGGACCGTCGACCGACGATTGTTTTGCGATCTTGCGGTCATGTATTTTGTCCCATGTGTGCTTTCCGCATCCATAGATGTCCTGTGTGTAGGGAAACTGCGCTAGGCAGATTACGATTATTTTTTTAAGTAGTAATCAATCAAAAACATGTAGTAAACATTTAGCTAAATTACGTAACCAGAAGCAATTGTGGTGGGGAGCCTGACCGCCGGTATAAAAGCCCTGCTGCACAGCATGGAATCAGTCTGCTCTCAGCTCTACTCCTGACGAGTCACCGCTACTAGACACCTACATATAACCGTGAGTACATAAGAGTTTTAGTTAGTGCTATGATGCAAGAGCTATATTACGTAACGGATAGATGTGACAAACATGGCCTTTTGCTCGATAATTTCATTGTCTGATAGACTTTTTGTACTAGCCATATTTATTGCTAGTTTAATTTTCATTTATATAATGCGAGTTACTGAAATATCTGCATTAGAAAGACTTCACAAGTAAACATCTTTAAAATCTAATGGTAGGTTATAATCTCTCTCTCTCTCTCTCTCTCTCTCTCTCTCTCTCTCACTTTCTCTCTCTCTCTCTATCTGTGTGTGTGTGTGTGTGTGTGTGTGTGTGTGTGTGTGTGTGTGTGTGTGTGTGTGTGTGTGTGTATGTGTGTGTGTGTGTGTGTGTGTGTGGGTGTGTGTTTAACCGATTTTAATAATGTTGTGTTTTATAGATGTCGCTCGACGCAAAGCTAGTTGCTCTCAGCAAAAGCCAGGAGACGATTCAACTTAAAGACCTCGTCGGACGCCCGGAGGTTTTAATCGTCGGAGCCCGCCGAGTCACTACACGCTTCGGGAGGATGGCTGTCGTCTTAGAGATCCAGGATAACGACATGAAGACATCGGTGTTCCTGCCGAACAAGTACAACGAGGCCTTAGAAGACAGCGATCTGGAAATAATGGTCAATGAAGGATACAAGATGCATGTAACTGAAAGCCCCTCAGGCTCCGCACCTAATGTTTGTATTTTTAAATAGATTTTAATAAATCATCTATGTTAAACACAAAATATGTTCTCATTTACCCTTGTCTACTTTTGTTCTAAGCAACATCCAGCTACCACTCAAGGTCAAAACCTCTTTGGATCACAGGGTTCTCAATACTAGGCCATCTGTGCTACAATCTGGTGGAGAATCGTAAAACTAAGTTAAAACATGAAAATTTCTCATGGTACACTCTGGTGGGGAATCATTACAAGAAAACTCCAAGGTACTACACTATGGTGGTGAATCATAAAATTACAAGTGCTTCAATCTGGTGGAGAATTATAAAACTAAAAGCTCCAATGATAGTAATACACTCTTATAGTCAAAGACCATACGCTCTGTGTAAATCGTCAAACTACTGTGTCATCAGACACAATACAAAGCTCTCAGCACAACTGTGTGGTAGCCTAGTGGCCAGCGTTGCGGCGCACCAACTTGGCGGCCCGGGTTCAAACCCCGGCGGTCCACAGTGAAAATTTTATTCTTAACTCACATAGTTACACCATGGTCAAACACATGGCAAAAGGCCGCCATCTTGGAGGCGTGGCATATGGTAAAATTGAGGTTAGGAAGTTTCCCGCCGAGGCCGCCATCTTGGTGGCGAAATAACGCCATCTTGACTCACGTAGTTACAGACGCCATGTGGTCAAACACGAAAGTGAGGTTAGGAAATTTCCCGCCGCCATCTTGGGGGCGTGGCCTAGGAGGCCGCCATCTTGGAAAAGGGGCGGGGCGACGTCATCGGGCTCTCGACCAATCAGAAGGCGGGGCGTGATGACGTCATCGGTCACGTGACCTGCTCTCGACCAATCAGAGGCCGTGTCCCATACTCTCAGCAGGTCTACTAACAGATTACAGTTATTTTATTTTATTTTTAACAAACATATTCTGTCAATCCCTAACATACATTAAGTACATTGTTTCATTAAGAGTTTTCACAACAATGTCCTTTTTATATATAATTTAATATCCATATGCACTTTGGTTCCTCCACTTCCAACTTGGATAACGGAATGTTACTTAAGGCTCCGGTCTACCTAAACCCGAATGCCCGATGCAGATGTTTACGGGAATGGTGTTTTAAAATTAATTCATAAAAAAAATATTGACTCTTAACTTTTTCTAAAAGTAGAAAGAAGGATCTCGTCTTCTCTGGTTTTAGATGTTTTAAATAAATTTCTAAATCTAGCTATAACTGTATAAAATCATTTTTCATCACTCCGTATACGAAAGTGACAACTTGCCGTACAGCTTGGAAAGTAGTCATTTCCCAAACTGTCACCGTCAGCTGATTTTACTGACCTGTACGGAAAGTAATGTTTACAAACATTACTTTCCAAGGTAAACAAACTTTTCCGTACAGCAACAATCAGCTGGATTTAAAACAAATTAAATTTTGAATTCCAGCTTTGTTTAGCCTACTTTGTCCAATGGCGAAGAATTTACAAAAATAATCCTCCTTTAAACTTCCACATTTATTAATAATTGCGTCGTAATGAAAAGTATCGTTCACAACTCGCCCGGGAAGCCCATTTCCAGGCTCGATAGTGAAACACTATCGATAGTAAAAGATAGTAAAACACTATCTCGCCCAGAAATGGGTCACTTTCCAGACTAGTGGTGAAATATACTATTTTTCTCTATAAAAATTCAATTGTTTTTTATCCTGTAATCTTCTGCTAAATGCAGCCTAGAGCTATAACTAAGGTGTCATATTAAAGAAAAATAACGGTGGTAAATTTCCTTTGTTAAACTTTGGTAATCTCACTTTGGTAGTTTCATAAAAACTAATGGAAAACTTCAGTTAAAAATCGAGAAAAATAGATAATTTTAGACAATTTCATTTTTATTTTTATAAAAATTAAGAGCCAATCTCTTTCTTAAGTGGTTTATTTTACCCCGCAAACCTCTGCCTCTATAAAACATACCCCTAGATTATTTTAGACAGTCATAACTGAAATCAGATTTTTAAAAAAAAATTCTAAAACTAGAGAAGACGAGATCCGTCTTTCTACTTTATGAAAAATTTAAAAGTCAATCTCTGTCTTAATGAGTTAATTTTAAAACACGATTCCCGTAAACCTCTGCATCCATAAAATTCGTCTAGCACCATGGCCGCGAGGCGGCATTCGGTAACGTCGTTCGCGCTCAGGTAGACCTGAGCCTTAAGTTTTTTACAAATCTTGAACATTAAAAACCTTTAGCAAGTGACTTATTTTTATGATTGCACTGCCTATTCTGCACGTTTCAAATCTATGCAACTAAAATAAACGCATTCTAACCAAAGTATTTTTGAAAAGCATTGAGGATAAAGAATGATAATATGTGATATATTTGATTCATGAATTCACGTCTAACAGATGATAAACCCATTTCCATTACTAGTCAATCACAACTTCACCACATCAGTGTGGTTATCCCTTCAAACCGAAATAGTATATTTAAAAGTCCCTTTATTGGAAAAAAGCCCCTGTTTTTATTCAAGTGGCTTATAGCTTAGTAACTTTATCTATTTAAGTTAAAATTTTAAATCTTCATGACTAATTATAGTTTAATATTCTTATTAGTAAAATGAGGAGTATTATTTAAGAGATAAGTTTTTTTATAAACTGAGAGTACGCTTATACCTCACGTAAGCGCCTATTCGAAGAAGAGATTTAAAATTGGCATTTCTCTAAATACACTACTTTTAAGGTGCAAATTCATCCTGACCCGTGTCCGTCATGACCCGTGTGAGTGATAGGACTATCAAGTTAATGGGTCGTGTATTGTATCTTATTGTGTATCTTATTTTAACTTTTGACAACAGCCGCAAGTGTTCAGAATATTATGATAATGGTTTAGTGAAACCGAAACATGTCAACAACACAACAAATGTTTCAACCTTGAACTGCTGACGTAAACAGGTAATTCAACCTATGTTTTCATTATATTGCAGTTCTAAGGCTATGCAGTATGAATTTTATTAGAATTAACCCTGACGAGTGCTGTCCTACAACTCATTACGTCATTTTTTTCTACAAAAAGAGGTTGGCGGACCTCTTTTTGCCTTACTCTGCCCCGTCCACATAGACTATTGATCTGTGCGTGGAACGTATTAGACAAACTAAGGGGGTGAGCCGCTACAGTACAAGGTGAAAGGTACTGATAAAATTCACTGGCAGAACGCGGATTCGAACCCACGACATCGCTGCCATGGTCCCGAAGTCCGGCGCGCTAACCACTACGCCACCGACTCACCAATGTTAATGTTGTACTGAATTTCATTCAAGTAAGTGGCTCTAGAATTAGGAAAATTACGGTTAAGGAAAATACATAGGTACTAGATACAAATATACAAGGTTTAATGAATTGTCACTATAGACTAGTTTTTGGCTTCTAGGGATCTCAAAACGAACATTAACATTGTCCAGGGCTTAGGCCTTACCGGTACTTCTACAGTTACTACCACTGTACTATTACACAACCTGCACTACCGCACTGCTACCGTTACTACTACTCTAATAAAAAAATTCGCTAAAATTTGAACTAAGCATTTTTTTAGCTTCTAATGACTTATAAATTAAGATTAAATTGGTCCTTGGCTTAGGCCATGACGTAACTACAAGCATGGTTGAGCCCTAGGATAATTAAATTTACTAAAAATGATAAATAAAAACCATATTATGTGGGGTAGCTCTGTTACTGACAAATATCTATGCCTATCATCATCTATCCACTCATTCAAAATATTTCTTTAAAAATTCCCTATTAAACATGATTATTTGCAGAGACCATCATCAAGTGCTGTTCAGCTTTGGTACATGTCAATATCTTCTGCTGTATCACATCAAATGTTAGTAAAATAGTAATTAGTACGACCTAGAGCTTCACCTAACGTCCAAATTTTTTCTACTATCTGTCCACACAAGTTGGCCATATTTTCCTAGGCCTACAAAGCTACTTGACCCAACCCAGGACTTCTCTTGCCTTGTTTGAAAAACAAAAAAATTGAATTGAATGAGTTTAATGATTTGAATCAATTATACAGTAAATTGGTTTTGTTAGCCAAACCACAGCATGGTGTGTGTGGAATCTAGTGCGGATCTAAACTGTTAGTTCTAGTTTAATTGATTTCTGTTCTTTAGTTAGTGTTTCTTTTTGTCAAACTTAACCTTGTTTGTTTGTTACCTTATTTATCACTGTGCTCCAGTTTTTCGTTCTCAATACAATAACTTTAACTGGGATTACTAAGCCAGTCTCTAGAACACTCAGAATTTCACAGTATTGATTGTTATTACTCTCAAACACGTTGCTAAAATGTAAACAAAAATGACCACTACCAATGCATTTCTTATATTTAAAATTGAAAAAAATGGTATTTTAGTTTTAATTTATTAATATATAACCAAATAAGTTCAGCAGCGAACTTTTCCTTGAATATTGCACAAAGAAATATTCGACTGAAATTTGATACTGATCTATGACTTTGACAACGGCCATATTCATCTGCAAGTGTTCAGAACATTTTAATAATGGTTTAGTGAAACCGTAACATGTCAACATAACTGATGTTTCAACCTTAAACTAATGATAGAAACAGGAAATTTAACCTATGTTTTCATTATATTGCAGTTCTAGGGCTATAAAATATGAATTTTAATAGAATTTAACCTGATGAATGCTGTCCTACAACTAATTACCTCATTAATGCTGTACAAAATTTTATTCAAGTCAGTGGCTCTAGAATTAGGAAAATTAGTGTAAAGTAAAATACATAGGTACTAGATATAATATGCAAGGTTTAATGAATTTTCACAATAGCCCATTTTTTCTAGGCCTACTAAGCTACTTGAATCAACCCAAGACTTCTCTTGCATATTTTGAAAAACACAATATTGAATTGAATGAGTTTAAATGATTTGAATCAATTATACAGTAAATTAGTTTGGTTAGACAAATCACAGCTTGTTTAGTGTGAATTCTAGTGTGGAAGGAAACTGTTAGTTCTAGTTTGATTGATGTCTGTTCTTTACTTATTGTTTCTGTTTGTCTAACTTAACATTGTTTGTTTGCTTGCTTACTTGTCACTCCGCTCCACATCTTCGTTCTCAATACAATAATTTGGACTGGGCTTAATTAAGCCGGTCTATAGAACACTAAGAATTTCACAGTATTGATTGTTAATACTCGCAAACTTGTTAGTAAAATATAAACAAAAAATACCTCTACCAATGCATTTCTTATGGGTAAAATTGAAAAATTGTATTTTAGGTTTTTTTTAATATCTAACCAAATGTGTTCAACAGCGAACTTTGCCTTAATAATTGCACAAATAATATTCTACTGAAATTTGAGACTGATCTGTGACTTCTTTCGAGGGTAATCGTCTGACAAAGCATAAGCAATATACGAGTCACTCTAGAGTTCAATTTTCGAATAGACAGTTAACTGTTCTTTTGAAATTTTAAATAAAATCTTTTTAAAGCCTTTTAAACTTTGAAATAAGTTTTTCCGATATAAAAATTGATGAATTGTATGTAAAAGAATAGTAAGAAAGTAAATAATAATAGCATACCAAATTTACAAAAAAAAATGTTACATATTATTAAGTTTCATTAATAAAGTTGGTCTCATGAATTCATCGTTTTTCATTAATAAGGATAGAGTACCTTAGGAGTCATTAGTTCGAACTTTTTGTAAATTTTCTTATTTTAAGATTAATATTTGGTCTTCGTGCTTCGATGTTAATACGTTTAAAAATTAACGTATGAGCATTAGGTATTTAAACATATTATTAAAACGCTTTTATAAACATCAACAAAATCAGCCAAATCACGTTGAACCTGGTTAAACGATTTATAGTTTAAGAATATGACTTCTGTTTGGAGATTTAAACCAAAATAATATAATCACGAATAATCTCAATTTGCATCTAAACCTAAACATTACGACACTAAGAATCACTTGACCTTAATTCCTTCCCTAAGGTAATCGAGTATACGTCTCTACTGCATTTCATTTATGCACAAGTTTAATTTAAGCTTGAACTCTTTACTTAATTATGGGAGACTATTTTAAGACTTTTGGTTGGCATATTCTTCATAACAACAACAAAAACTGTTAGTTTTTTAAATAATATTTTTTTCTAATTTTATATGTCTATAAACATTTTCTTTTCCATGTCGTGTAAGAGCATAGCTTTATTTACATATTTAAGTGAAAGAGATATCTTTGTTATAGTTCAATATCACATTTAGATATGAAAGCAGTTTAACTGATATCTCTCATATCAAATGTTTGTGTCTCATGTTTAAGTGACTTTAATTATAATTAATGGCTTGCATTCATTATTTTGAAATTTAACATGTTTTACCTTTACAATTAAAACTATAGTAAATTAATAGTTGTTCCATACTTTTTAATTAACGTATACCCAATTCTTTAAATTATTTAATATGCTATAAGAAAGACAGAAACTAATGACCGAAACTATGTAGTTTTTTATACTAAACATACATGACACTATTTTTATACATAAACTATAAGTTTTTTTTTATATAAACAAACAGTTGATATGTACACATTGGTTATAATAATATAACATAAAAAGGTTCAGACTGTTCAAATTATAAATTTCAAGAGTAATGCAAATTATGGGAATATCAATGAAAACTCTTAATAATTTTTATTGACGGTGAAGACAGTTACAGTAACAGTATACAAAATCTTTTTAGTTTATTATTATTACTGGCAGTTACCCGGCGCGCGTTGCTGCGCTCAAATTAAGTTGTTTACATATTTAAGTAAAGCTATTTTAATCTATACTTATTTAATACGCTAAGGGTTTTTTTTTTGCCTGGAGAACTCCTCCTACAATTTTAAACCGATTTTTAAGTTTTTGGTGTCGTTGGATAGGGCTTGGTCTGTAGTTGTTTCCGCCAAAAACTGATGAGAATCGGACTAAAAATAAAGGCGCTATCCACCATTGAAGTCTCAAAATTTCCCATTTAAATAACATTGGGATTGAATAAAACAGTTTAAACACCTGTTAATAATCAGCTGTAAATACGTGTTGTTTTGGTGATTAAAGATATTCACAATAGTGGATTGGAAGGATGTCGTTGATTTTGAACTAAAAGTAACATTTGTATTTTATTAAAGTAAAATGCTCGATTTCGAGCAACCCGTATACTAGTATAACAAAAAAGTTAAGTTAAGTTTTAAGTTTTTTTTTAAATATAACAAAAAAAGTCAATGGAATAGAAATTAAGTATATTAATATTATTGTAAGGAAAAGGATAAACAGGCATTGTGCAAATTTAAACCCAGAATATTCAAAGTTTGCCTTGTATCTTTTTGATCGTAATTGTAATTGCAAATGCAAGAGCACCTATGAGCAAAATGGCTCGTCCAAGTAAAATTTCAACCCTGGCGGCCCTTTAAAATTTCAATTTAAAGTCCAGTGGGGCGGAGCCCTAAATATCTCTGAAAAAACTATATTTGTAAAACTGTTTCCTAGTGAGTACCTATGAGCGAAGAGAATCGTCCATGTAAAATTTAAACCCCGGAGGTCCTAAAGTAATTTTTAAGTCCAGTGGGGCAGAGCCCTAAAGGGCTTCAAAAACTATATTTGCAAAACCGTTTCTTGGTGAGTATCTATAAGCAAAGAGGCACGTCCATGTTAAATTTCAACCCTGGTGGCCCTAAAATAATTTTAAAGTCCAATGGGGCGGAGCCCTAAAGATAAAAGCAAAACCCTAAAAGACTAAAAGACTAAAAGACTAAAGCCCTAAAAGACTATATTTGCAAAACTGTTTCCTAGTGAGTACCTATGAGCAAATAGAATCGTCCATGTAAATTTTTAACCCCGTAGGTCCTAAAGTAATTTTGAAGTCCAGTGGGGCGGAGCCCTGAATTGCTTAAAAAATATATTTGCAAAACCGTTTCTTGGTGAGTACATATGAGTAAAGAGAATCATGTGTCAAATTTCAACCCCGGTGGCCCTAAAGTAATTTCGAAGCCCAGTGAGGCGGAGCCCTAAAGAGCTTCAAAAACTATATTTGCAAAACCGTTTCCTAGTGAGTAGCTATGGGTGAAAAGAATCGTACATCCAATTTCAACCCCGGTGGCCCTAAAGTAATTTTGAAGTACAGTGGGGTGGAGCCCTAAAGAGCTTAAACAACTATATTTTCAAACCCGTTTCCTAGTGAGTATGTATGAACAAAGAGAATCGTCCATGAGAAATTTCAGCTCCGGAGGTCCTAAAGTAATTTTGATGTCCAGTGGGGCAGAACCCTAAAGTGCTTAAAAAAAACTATATTTGCAAAACCGTTTCTTAGTGAGCACCTATGAATAAAGAGAATCGTGAATGTCAAATTTCACCACCTATAGGCTTTTAGTGTAATTGTGAGCTTCCGTAGGGCGTAGCCCTAAAGACAACCCAAACGTCAACATTATAACTCACGCCTGGTTAATTCTATGATTATAAGCATCTGCTTGAATGAAACTTTCAAAATTTTTAATTACAGCAGTTAATTTTGTAAACACTAAATTTCTATAACCTGACACTGCACCATTGTATGCCCTCTGGCTCAGAGCCCTTTGGACGGATTTGCACTAAACTTTACACAAACCATCCTTGAATAACGCTTAATAATGCCTGAAAGTTTCATTGCAATCGGTTGAGCGGTTTCAGAGTCTATAGGCAACAAACATATATTTGAATTATATGTGTATATAAATATATATGTATATGTATATATATATATATATATATATATATATATGTATATAAATATTCACTAAAACGAAAATATCAAATTTTTTTTTATTTATTTTGACCATTTTAAAGTGTTATAAGATCAACGATGCTTTTTAAAACCATTTATAAACGTCTGAACAACACTATAACAAACTCGTAAAATGTTCCACATTAGTGGATTCAATATGGAATTATCTGTATAAGAGAGGAGTTCCATAGTAAAACTCTTCAAAAAAAAAAAAAAAAAAAAAATTCAACAAAAAATATCGAAGATTGTTTTAAAACTTTTTGTTGCAAGAAAATGTTTAATGGTGTGATTTTCTTGTAATAGCTTAAAAAAGGATTTATCTCAAATACGACAAGTTTGTGTACATCGAGAAACTAAGCAACGCATACCGAAACACAGGTCCCTCCTTGAATGTTTGATTTTATTTTAAAAACTCTTATAAATACGTTAGTATATGTAGTTTTGTAAATACATCACTTAACATCTTTGGATTCTGTAGACCGGTTATTTAACTGATTTGATTTCTCAAGGAACCTCTTAAGTCTAAATAATGTAGTTCCTCTGAGGTTGTGACTATGTATGTCTTTATTTAACTAACATGAGACAGACGACGTTCCATAAATAATATATCATAAACAAGCAGTCCAAAATTAAATTTTTTTATAATTATTATTGTTTATTTCTCTAAATCATAATACATACTACACTAATAGATATATAAAAGATATTAACTTAACTTGTGTTTACTTTATCTTTACGTAAACATAGTAACAGGGAATGTAAAAAAAATCATGACAAAATGTAAAAATTAACTAATTATACTGCCATGTAAAATTTTTAAATACAGTACTAATACTTCTCAAATAATCAGTTCATCCTAACACTTCATTCTGCTTTTATTTTATATAAGCTATGTTACTGCTTTTAGTAATTCAGCAATACTGTACGGTAAAGTTTGCATAACTCCCTAGAAGTTGGCACATACGGGATCTGGGTCAATGTAAGTAGCTATTCAAACCCATAATAAAGTTTTATATCATCACATTGTTCTGTTTAGGGCTATAATTTTTTTTATATAGAACAAAAATGACTAGGTGTTTTTTGGGTGAATACCTCATTAAATCCTAACAAGTATTTTTTCATTCCTTTTTTTTGGCTACAATGAAGTTATTACAAAATAACCTTGCTACATCAATATTACTATGTAGAAAATATTGTTTAGTGTTTATTAAAAGCACATGTTTTTATATTTCATAACACTTTTTATAAGATTAATTAAATAAAATGTACTCAATTTAAATAATATATATAAGTAGATAGTATCATGTTGGTTCTAGGACACTTTTGGAGCCAATCAAAAATCAAACAAATTTTACAGTTTTTTTATACAATTATGCAATATTTTTGCCACTTTTTGGCCAATTTCCAGCTTTTGTCAAATTGTCATAAAAAATATGCAAATTTAATAAAATTTTTAACAAATATGCCTAAAATCTTCTACAAAATAAAATTTTTTTAAAACAAGTAAAATTATCACATTTTATAAGTATTTTTTCAATAAAATTAATAGTCGACTTTTCATAAGGTAATTTAAAATTTTAGTAGTATTTTTTCAATAAAATTTGAATTTTTTTAAAACAAGTAAAATTAAGGTTTAGTATCAATAATATTGTAGTAATTATTCAAATTTAACTAAAGCAATTTCTTTATCATCGAAAGTCTTAATATCAGTGACAATTAAATGTAAATCTTTTTTATTTAATTCTTTAATTGATTTATCATCAATTACATTAGTAAATCTTTTTGGTAAATGTACTTTACATTTTTCTAATTCAACAATAATAGTATATCCATATTTATCTTTAATTCTTTCAAATTTTTCAATTTTATATTTTTCATTTAAATTTAAACTTTTTAATGGTTTATATTCTTCAAATCTTAATTCTCCAATATTATTAATTTCTTCTAGCAGATCCATTTATATAGGAAAAAATATCACAAACAAGTTTGTGATAGATATGTTAAAAAGTCATCATCATAATTAGGTTTTATACAAAAATCCATATTTAAGTATTTAAAAATCATAGGTAATAATTTTTTGTATGATATATTACTTTTCTTAAAACATAAATATTTATTAAAAAATAGTGTAATTTTTTCTTTATCTTCATTATTCAATTCAGAATCAATATTGTATATTTTGTTTAAAAATTGATAGTAAAATATCCAATTTGTACAATTCCTTTGTTTTAAAAATAATTTTATATTCTTAGGTGTTATTTCAAAATGATTGGAAATACATAAAATATATAATTCATTAATTAATTGTTGTGTTTTATGTGGTTGAAAATGGTTAAATTCTCTTAAAATATGTTTAAGATGTTTATTCTTATTACTTTTTCTCTTAATCTTTTTTTCATAAATAATTCTTTTACATATATTACATCCTACACAATTTCCAATAATAGTAAAATTAGTTTGATTATGACATCTATAAATGTTCAATTTGTAAAACAAATAAAAGTAAAATTTTGAAAAAAGAAGTTAAACCTATAATTAAAAAAGAATTAACTAAAAATGAACAAATAATTGAAGCAAATGAAATTCATGCTCCAATTAGAAAGAAATTTCCAAAAAGAAAAAGAATTACATTAGGTATTGATGATTTATGGGTAGCAGATTTAATTATAATGAAAAATTATGAAAAAGAAAATGATGGTTATAAATATATGTTAAGTGTTATAGATACTTTCTCAAAATATGTTTGGTCAAAACCATTAAAGAAAAAAGATGGAAAAACAGTTTCTAAAGCATTTGAAGAAATAATTAAGGATGCAATTAAAATTAATCATAAATCACCTAATCTTTTACATACAGATAAAGGATTAGAATTTATCAATAAAGATTTTAATGAAATATTAAATAAATATGATATTAAATTGTATCATACAGAAAATGGAGAAAAATCAAGTATAATAGAAAGGTACAATAGAACACAAAATGAAAAAATGAAAATACAATTTGAAATTAATAAAAATTATAGATGGATGTTAACATGATTTGTGTTTGTGTTAACATGATTTGTTTTTATGTTAACATAATTTGTGTTTGTGTTAACATGATTTGTGTTTTGTGTTAACATGATTTGTTTTTATGTTAACATAATTTGTGTTTGTGTCAACATGATTTGTGTTTTGTGTTAATATGATTTGTGTTTATGTTAACATGATTTGTGTTTATGTTAACATGATTTGTTTTGAACCTAAATTTGTCTTTGTAATAAATGGATAAAATATCTGTTAATGAAGCTAAAAAATTAGATGATATTGAGAAAAAATTAATAAAAGAATTTAAAAATCAAATTAAAATTGAAGATAATTATGAAAAAATTAAACAAAAAGCATATAAACCTATAACATCAGCAATTGGTAAAGTTGAAAATAAAATTGGTGAAGTCTTAAATGAAAATAAAAACCTAATGGAATTGGTACCTGTTGTTAATAATTTTGCTAATATGTCAATACCAGAAACTGAAGAATTAAATTTACCTTCAAGTACTCCATTTAGACCAATCAGACAACCAATAATTCAAGAAGAATCGACATTTATTGACCCAAATTTAATTTCACCTCAAACATTAGATAAAATTATTGGTCCATTAGCACAAAAATATTTACCAAGAACAAAAGATGATAAATTTGGTTTATATTGGAATAAACATAAAAAATCATTTATGATTGGTGATAAAATAATGTAATTGATAATGATGATTTAATAATTGATGATAAAAAATATAATGGAACACATGGATTATGGAGATTGTTAACTTATGAAAAGAAACCAGATAATAATTTATATACACAAGATGATTTAAATAATTGTTCAAAGATTTTATGGGAAACTAATTCAATTTATAAAAATAATGATCCAAATAGTAAAAAACCAAAATCTAGTAAAGGTGATAAATATATTAATTTAATTAAACATATTTGGGAATTAAAAGGTGAAATTGAAGGTTCAGGAATCAGACAATATACAGAAAATAAAATTGAATATAGATTTATAGATGATTTAAATAAATTAGATAATATTATTAATTATATATATGCACAAGAAAAAGCTGGTAATAATAATTTTTTAAATGAAAAGAAAGCAATTAAAGACTTTATATCAAATAAATTAGATGAATTAATTGAAAAACTTGAAGGAATTAAGTATTTAAAAAGAATTTTGGCAAATATTTCATCACCATTATTAAAAGATGGATCAGGTATTTTAAATGATGTTATAAATAATTTACCTTTTGAATTACATGTACCTGGTTATCAATATCTAGGGCCTGGAACTAAATTAAATAAAAGAATAAAAAGAGTGATCCTGGAATAAATGATTTAGATAAAGCTGCTAAAGAACATGATTTATTTTATAGAGATCATAAAGATACAAAATCTAGAAATGAAATAGCTGATAAAATTTTACAAGATATAGCATGGGATATAGTAACATCAAATAATCATGGAATTGGTGAAAGATTAATTGCATTACCAACATCAGGTGCTATGTGGATGAAAAGAAAATTTGGTATGGGTTTAGAAGTAGGATTAAAATTTTAATAAAATTAATTATGTTAATCTATATTATAAAAAACTATAAATTTTTTTCTTTATAAATGGAAAAAACAAATATAAACTTGACAGATAATCAAAAATCAAAAAGAAAATTAGCATTTAAAAATAAAAGATCAGTTATAATTCAATTTAATATTGATCAATTTAATGAAAATGGAAAAGATATTATATTATTATCTAAAAGACAAATAAATAAACTAAATAAACATAAAAAATTAAATAAAGGATTAAGATTTGAATTTTCATATAATCAATTAAAAGAAATAAAAAATGGTGGATTACTAAAAGAAATTTTAGATTTTGCTCATAATATACCTATAGTTAAAAATTATACACCAAATGTTAGAAAAGGAGCAAAAGTAGTAAAATAATCTATAATTCCTAAATTTAGAAATTTTGTTGATTGGTTAGATCATGAATTAAAAAATGTAGAAGGATTGGTAAAAAACATTAAAATATATGAAACAAAATTATAAAAAAAATTTGAACCATTCACATTAGGTGAATTAGAAAAATTATGTAAAAATATAAAATATTTTAGAGGTGCATTTATGAGAGATATATTACCTAATAAAGTTAATAAATTTGAATGTGGAATTATAAATTTAGATTCATTTGATGGAAATGGAACTCATTGGGTTTGTTATTATAAAAAAGATAAAATTAAATATTATTTTGATTCATATGGAAATATAGTTAATAAACCACCAATAGAATTAGTTAAATATCTAGGAAAAGATAATATATTTTATAATGATAATCAAATTCAAAATTATAATGATCCACCAATTTGTGGTCATTTATGTATTTTTATATTAAATGAATTAAATAAAAATAAAAAATTTGATCACATAATAAATAAATTAATCCTTAATAAATATGGATTCACAAAATATATTTGATCTGTTTGGAAGACAGAAAAAACATCCAATTAATATTAAAGAAGATTATATAAATTCTAAATTAAATATATTTTTAATAATTTTAGTAAAAGTTTTAAAAGTCATGTAAAAAAGACTGGAAATCTAGTAAATGCTATTGGTTTATCAAAAAATTATATAAATATTAGTGGTAAAAGAATTGTTAATGTTAAACCAAGTATAAATAAATATGATGTTGTAATAAAATCAGAATTAGATGAAGTTTTAGATTCAATTATTAAAATTGGTAATGATCATTCAGAAACTAAAAAAGATTTAAATAAAATTACAGACTTTTTAATTAATATTGGAAAATATGTTGAAAATTTAGAAGAAAAATTAGAAAAAGAACTAAAATTTCTATTTGATGGAGTCAATGAATACATAAAAGAATTAAATGCTGAAATAATACTAATTAAAGATGATATAGATAAATTACAATAATTATTTTATATAAATGGAGTTGATTTATTGTCTTAAATGTAAACAAAAAACTAATTCTAAAGATATTCAGATAATAAAATTGAAAAATATAAATATAATTAAAGCAAAATGTTGTATTTGTAATTCAAAGAAAAGTTGTTTTACAAAAATTTCTCCCTAATAAATGGCTCTATACAGTTCATTTGATTTATTCATTATCAGGAACCAAAATCAATTAAACAAAGATGATTGGGATGATATTTCTGAAAAATATGAATTGAGTATTAATATGATGAGATTGTTTCAAAATAAATTAAATTGGCAAAAAATCGCTCAATATCAAAATTTAACTGTAGATTTTATTACTGAATTCATAAATTATCAATTAAAAGATTATATTGATCTGATTTGTAAATATCAAGATTTAACTGAATATTTTATTCATGATTATGCATTTACATTAAATTGGGAATTAATTTTAGAACATCAAAAAATATCAGCAAAATTTATACTTGATCATGCTACTGAAATTGAATATTTTAAAAGTAAAAATGAAATTGATACATAAATAAAATTTGACATCATAAAATTATAAAAATTTTACTTGTTTTAAAAAAGCTTTTGATTTAGAAAATTTATCCTTAATAAATGGCTGATTACAAAAAATATGTAAATGATATCGAAAGAGCTGAATACAAAAATTTCTATCCATTATCTAAATTACATTTAAATGAACCTAATAAAAAAACTGAATCTAAATTTCAATTTTATATATCTGGTAAATTGACTAAATCTGATGGAAATGCATATGATAATGGTGCTAATATAAAATTAATTGATAATTTTGTTCCATTTTTATTTTCAAAAATTGAAGTTAGAAAACATAATAAATTGATTGATGAAATTGAATATCCTGGTCTATTAAGTACAATTAAAGGTACTATAACTTATTCAAAATCAGAAATAAATCAAATAAATAATGGTTTTGAATCAAATTTAAAAAAAAAATTTGAAGCAATTGGTAATTAATCTCATCTTGGATTAGGATTTTTTGAAAATGTAAATATTCCAATATACAAAGGAGGTTTTAATATAACATTTATTAGATCAGAAGATAATGATGCAATTTTTAGATGGAAAACTAAAAAGGCTGATGGATCTTATGATAATGCTACATTACCAACTGAAGGTAAAATAACAATTGATGAATTTTTTATTAGAATTCCTATAATTGAATACAAAACAACAAGTAAAATTCAATTAATTAATGAACTAAGCAAATTTGAAAAAGTAAATTTTCATTTTAATCATTGGCAATGCATTGAACAAAAAAATATTACAGGAAAGAATTTAAGTTTTGATATAACAAATATCTATAGAAATATTTATAATCCAAAATTTATTATAATTGGATTTCAAAAATCAAGAACAAATGATCAGTTATTTGATACTTCTAAATTTGATAGTATGTATGTAAAAAATATAAGAGTAAAACTAAATGGTCATTATTACCCTGATGAATTGGAAAATTTTGATATTAACAATGAAAAATTTAGAATTATGTATGAAATGTATCAAGATTATAAAAAAGTTTATTATATTAGTAGTAAAATGTATTATAGTCCAACAGAATTTCTAGAAAATAGACCAATTTATGTAATTGATACTACAAAAAATCCAACAAATATTTCAAGTTCAAAAAATGATATTATTATTAATGCAGATTTTGATTATGATATAGTAGCTACTAGTAAAACAAATTGTTATATTATTATTGTATCTGAAAAATTACTTGAATATAATATAATCAAAAATGATATTACTGAAATTAATTAGAATATATTATTACTATTTTAGTCAAATTTATTGAAAAAATACTATTAAAATTTTAAATTACCTTATGAAAAGTCGACTATTAATTTTATTGAAAAAATACTTATAAAATGTGATAATTTTACTTGTTTTTAAAAAAGTTTTATTTTGTAGAAGATTTTAGGCATATTTGTTAAAAATTTCATTAAAATTGCATATTTTTATGACAATTTGACAAAAGCTGAAAATTGGCCAAAAGTGGCAAAAATATTGCATAATTGTATAAAAAAACTGTAAAATTTGTTTGATTTTTGATTGGCTCCAAAAGTGTCCTAGAACCAACATGATACTATCTACTTATATATATATATATATATATATATATATATATATATATAGGTATATTCGTGAATCTACAGTTGATACATTTCTTAAATTTTGACGACGTTGGTTGGTAGTTTTCCTTTGGTTGATACTACCAACTTAGGATCCTCCCTTTGTTGATACGCCTCTCATATACTGCACTTGAAATTCATATAATAATCAGGCAACAGTTGATCCCTGGCTCCCTGGAGTTGGTGCTATTAGCAGCTATTAAAGAAATTTGTTTTCATAACCTAAAAAATTATCGTATCTCATTTTATGTTTCTAAGGGCTTTAGGGAAGTTTGGTATGTTATCACATTATAACACTAGATATTTTTATTTTTCGATCTACGCAAAAAGCAGAACTGAAGGGGATTTTGAAAAAAAAAATTAAAAAGGTAAAGAGATGAATACCGATTGGTGAATTTATACCGTGCCGCGTTATTAATTCACTTGACCGCCCGCGCCCTACCTAGGACTAATTTTAATCTGAAAACCGAATTGTGTTTAGTTTCAATACTTACCTCTAATTCAACTGCTTTCTACTTAATTTATTTAGTGTAGTGTCGGTTTGTAAAACATAGTAAAATAATCAATGGTATTAGTTTTTGGTAATAACTATACAGATATCAAGACTCAATTCAACCGAATCAGATGGATGTACCTAAGTTACTTGGTCGTCGACCCGTCATTGTCATTTCGGCGTGTTACATTTCTTGGTAAGTAACCCTAACAATCTCTTTTTATAATATTTTACCTGTAATACAGTAGCACTTTTTTATGATATTACAGTAGGCTACTTCTTCATAAGAGAATGCGTAGTCTATATAACCATTGGCTATGTCCTGTAAGCCTACTAGGCTATCTTAAAACCAGCCTATTTTGAGGCTAAAAAAGTTTGGACCTCCTTATAAACTTGATGGAAGATCCGTATGAAATTGATTGCCATGAATTAACTGTGTGGGCTACCGTGTTAACTAGGAACATAACTTTACCTCAAGCCTAATTCTGTTGATAGTCTAGTAACTTATAGGCTATTTCTATTGGCTGAACTTCCATAACGGACACCTGACACTTATTGGGTTGAAAATGTTGTAAAATTTTTCCCAGGGGGCGGAACATGGTTCTTTTAAAGGATTTAGGTGGGACTAGGCCAAATTTTCTTGGCAAATCAACTTAACTTCTCCTTTCTTGAACAGTTTCACGCAAGCTCACTGCGGAGTTACACGAGAACAGAACTGAAAGTTCGTAATATTCTACGATATTGAATACTCGTATATTCAAACTTTTAAATTTTATAATAATGTATAGGCCTAATTAAAATGAAAATAATTTAGTCTTAATAATGAGATTGAATCTCATTAAAAATCTACTGCAAATAGTGAAACGGACATTGGGATATACTAATGAGTACTTAGAGGCATTTTTTCTGCAGGTTATTTTTATCTGATTCGGTTATAGCCCAGATATTCCAGATGTATTTAAAAATAGTGTTTGAAATAAAGGAAAGTGGGACCAAATATTAGTTGAAGGGTGAGGCGAGTGTGCCATCAACCACCCGAATAGCATTATCTACAGATAGGGGAAGTAATGGTTTCTAAGAAGCGGGTCACTGCATCTCTGGAAAATCTAAATATTTTAAATCTCAGGATATTCCTTGGCACTGGCACTCTGGCAGGTTCGACTGAGGCAACAGAACAGGAAAAGGCATTCTGAACTACCGGTACCTGGGAACATTGCACTCAGAATAAGGAAAGAGTCCCGAGCGGCACCGAATACATTTTTACTTTTATTTCGACTAACTTTATATGTATTGAATGTATTGTCGTATATGTAACTTTATATGTATATCGAAGCTATGTATTGAATGGATTAAAAGCAACTTCATAGCAGTGCAGAAGACCAAGAATTGCTCAACAGACTACCTGTACAGGTCAAACATTTTAGAAATAGCCTATTTTTATAATTTTGCTAATAGTTTTTAATGCTTTATCCCTAGGTTATGGAAGTGGAGCACCCGCCACCAAGTACAGATGAGGAAGTTCCTTCCATCTATTTTACGGAACTCGAGCCAAAAAATCTCAAGGCATATTTGGTGGATTTTACAATTTTACTGAAGAATCAGTTCAATTTATAATAGGTCAGTGTCACATAATTTTTTATTTTTTATGAGGGTACCGTAACATAATAATTAGGATTTCTGTTCTGTTTCTGTTGGTTAAAAAAAATTTATAGTAAGAACGACTGCAAGGGCTTAAAATAATTTATATACTAAGGAACTGGATGTGTATTTATTAAGAAGATGGAGGCCTCAAACTTTAACTTATATTCTAAGAGCCAGTGACGAGAGTTAATCTACTGTTACTCCCTTGCATGAAATGGGGATTATAAAAGTCCACTGGCAGTAGGTTTGGCGTCGCGCAAAGGTGAAAGGGGTGAAAATTTGACAAATGACATACATATTTTAGGAAAGTTGCCAATTTGATATGTCAAAATATACTATTAAACTTACTTAAAAATGGGAACGGCAGACAACTACCATGGTTTTGACGTCATGACAAACGCTATGATGGTAAGAAAAAAAATTTTGAACATTTTTAAGGAATTCTGCTGTTTTGATAAAAATGTCAAAATATACCGGTACTGTTACACATACAGTACTTGAAATAAGGAATGGCAGACGCCCACCACTGTTGTGACTTCACAGCAGACGCTTTGAAGGAAGGAATAAACCTTTTTTCGATCAAATTTTAGGGAAGCATTTTGATTAGTCAAAATATACTGCTATACTTACTTGAAAAACGAAAACGGCAGATGGCTACCGCGGTGCTGACATCATGGCAGACGCTTTGAAGGTAGAGAAAAAAAACTCTTTCAAACATATTTAAGGAAAGCTGACGTTTTTATACGTCAAAATATACTGTTTTTCTTACTAAAAAATGGAAATGACGGATGGCTGCTGAGGTTGTGACGTCACAGCAGACAATTCACGGATAAGAAAAAAATGTTCGAACATATTTTTTTAGGAAAGCTTTTGTAGATTCATTGATATCTCAAAATATATTTTTATTCTTTCTTTTTAATAGATTTAATTATTTAATTTTATAATCTTTTCAAATCTTAATCGACTTCACAACCACGGTAGCCATCTGCCGTTTCCGTTTTCAACAGTATAGCCTCAAACGGCAGCTTTCGTAAAATTTGATCGAGAAATTTTTTTTACCTAGGCCCTACCTTCAAATTGTCTGCCGTGATGTCACAACCGTGGTAGCCGTCTGAAGTTCCCACCGACATCTCATGTCCTAATTACCAACATTAACGTTTTAACACTGAGAGAGAATAATATAAAATTATAGCCGTAATTAATATAATTTATCGGTCTTCAGCAACTTATTAGGCCTACCTACGCTGCCAACTGCCGACACTATAGTTAACAATACAGGTGTCACATGAAAATGGTGTCACTGAAAAAATTATAATGGGTTGTTGATACTTTTGATCTCTGTTAACAGGATACGCGCAACTTTACTTAAAGTTCAGTTTAGGCTACCACTTCTGATGTTATTTTCTATTCACGTATATTCACCCCAACTTCTTGATTTGAATATTATAAAAATAGGCCTAAGTAGGCTATTGATTCTGAGATATCATAACATGTTTAGGAATTTTAAATGGTATCTCATAACATGTTAAGAAATGCTGTTATGTTTAAAATATGAACCAATAAGGATATAAAACCTTGTACTTTATATTTTGCATGCTTTGTTTCACAATTTTATGTTATTAATTACAATATTGCCCTTCTTTCCTCTCATTTTAAGCTACGGTAAACATCGTGCTTTACCATTGTTACTCTGGACTAGGAACAGGTACCAAAACCAAATGATCACAATAAAAAAAAAAATAAATAAATAAAAAAAAATAAAAACACTAAGTATTTTGAAAACATAATGTAAAATATAATTTGGCTGAAATTATTTTAAATTAAATACTGCAAGCCTGAATTTTATCGTCAATCACATGTGAAAGAAATCACTTGAGAAAAATAAATTGCAACGTTACTCTTCGATATTCGGAATAGTAATTAACTATTTGATTCGATTCGGTTCGAAAAAAAAGTATTCACAGACCCTTAGTTTTCAGAAATATTGGACTAGAGTGTCATATGTTCATGTGTACTTTATCAATTGACTCTTCACTGGAGCAATACAATCTGTATAGCAACTTATCAAGGGTATGCCAGATGTGTCCCGGCTTATTAAAATGGTTTAAAGTGATTCTGTTTAAAAATAAAGTTGTTAGAAGAATTAGGCCTATGACATTTTGTCTGATAGTAAAACTCAGTTTTCCAGTCCTCGTGTGTTTTTCTACCTAACAAGCTGACTTCCATGTTAAATTCAATATAACAAACTGTTATCTACACAGTTAACTCAAATTTGTACAGTTTATAACAGCTTTTGTAGTTTTTTGTCACACAATTAAAACTTTGGGGTCTTTTTTGGAATGTCCCTGCATTTTTAAGATTATCTTTGGGTCCTTCACCTGCTTATCGGTAGGCTGATAAAAGGTTGCGCGCTCGGCTTACATATTCAGTCTTCATCATGTCGCTCATAAACTTGGTTCGGCAGTTGACTCTAAAGAAAAAGCAGTTGAATATTTACAAAGGAAAGGTGTTTTACACAGTACACCTAAACATACCTAACATAACTAACATAACTAACCTAACCTAACCAATAAAAAACCCGTTGAAGGGTACCAAATTTGTTTCTAGTTTATAACTTTATCCTCCAGTACATTCCTTAGACATGTTGAAGGCAATAGAAAATTGTTTAAAAATGCGGGGACATTCCAAAAAAGACCCAAACTTTGACTGTTGTTTTCATTGGCTGGGCAGCTGAGTGGTTAGGCTATACTAAAGCTAACTGTGAATCTGAACGTTCAGTCTTGAGAAAGTTTAAGCTTTCTAATGGTTCGAAACTGAATCCAAATGTAATTAAATGGGTTATGATTCTGCGTAGAATCGCTCATACTTGCTGAGCTGAACCAGGTGATGAACATCGCTCGTCACCTCTGCATTTTTATAAGCCCATTTTTTCTTTTTTCTTTTTTTAAGGATGATGAATTGGCGTAAAAAGGCAAATCAATATCGTTACTGTTTTTTTTTTTTCAGGATTTGGCAGAGGCGGAATGTGACCTGGGTACTCCCGACATCATCCCTTACGTTACTATATTTACATTATTTTTAATTTTTGTAAAGGCCTACTTGCACTATTATATCCAGATTTTAACATTAATCTTTATCTCATTATTTGTTTAATTTAAGCCCAAGAAACTTTTTAAATTACTTGAAATAACTTAACGGTAAATTACATAAAATATTCATGTAGGCCAGACATAATTTATCTAAAATTTAAACATATTAAGTATATTACACAGGCTACTCAATAAATTTGTATTTCACATATGTTTGTTTTTTTTCAACTAAGCCTTTGGGTTAGTTTTAGCCTTTGGGTGGGATTTATCATCATCTTCAGTTGTTATAATCTTGAGTAACTATAGGGCTAAAACATGCCTGTTTTTTACCTTCGTTAAGTAGCATTTTGCTACTTAATAGCAGCTACCTAGTAGCAGCTACTGAAATAACAGCTACTTAAAGTACTTAGTAGCTGCTACTGCCTATGTCACATTGGCTACTTAGTAGCTGCTACTTCGCTAGCTGCTAGTAAAGTAACATGGTGTGACATAGCCTTAGTGTAGGCCTACTTAAAATTGCACAGTTCAAATTTTTCAGGTGTCCAATCAAAATATAACATATCCATATTTCAACATTAAATATTTAAATATTGGTATACAAGTTATAAAAAAATGGTATAAAAAATAGTTATTTTCATGGGAGGAAACCATATGACTAAACGTTTTTCAAAGTTTATCAACAAAATAATTAGATCATGTTTTTTTTGTGTTTTCCAAAACATTTTTAAAGTGGACATGTTTGCTCTTTCATGACACCTCCTCAATTCAAAGCAAAGAACTTCTTGTAAGTCATTTGAAAGAATCTGAATATATTTTGACTCTCCTTTCTCTTTATATTCTTAAGTGCCTGTGTTTTTTTAAATGCAATTATATTGATTTAATGATAGAACATCATTACCATAGTTATGAGACAAACAGAAATGATTTTCAGTACCCAGTTCATCAATTAAGCTGTTATAAAAAATGCCTTGCTATTTAAAAAAAAACCATAGCTAATTACCTAATAGAATAAAAAATATAGAAAATATTAAGACATTAAAAAAGGACGCTCTGGTCTAAGGCAAGGTATATTAGAGCAAATGATTACCTAACAGGCGAGTTACATTAATATAATTATTGCCTCTAAATAAAAATATTACAATATTTAGTAAGAGATTTTTTTTTAGCTGACAACAGTTATCTGGTTTTTTATAACTAGCTTAGTGCATGAACACACAGAGAGCGACGCGACGTGATTAGTTAAAACCCATGTAATTCGTCGCGTCGCTCTCTGTATATTCAGATTGTACTTCTTCCCCCCGAAGAAGCTCTGTGTGTGTGTTTGTGCACTTAGTAGTATATGTCACCTGTTTTACCAGCTGCACTGGAACAAAAAATGTTTTTTGACCAATAATTTATCTCTAACCTTAATATATGCTGTTGGTTCTAGCAGCCTAAACAAGAAACTAAAAAAATGATGTACAGTAATGAAAAGTTTGCAATCATCATATACAGGACTAGTATATAGGCGTAGTGATCATATGCTTAAAAAGCCAGCTAATACAAATAACTTTAGTACATTTAAAAAGAAGTACGAAAACCAAGTGTTTATGCGTTGTCTCAAAAATAATTTTTTGGGACTGTTACAGTGATGGAATGTTTGTAATCTGAGCTGGTATGGTAAATGATCATGTTCCACACTCAAACTGTGTTGGAAAGTTGCCACTTTCGGTACTAGATCAGGTAAAAATATTTAAAAGTATTTAAAAGTCCCTCTAATCCTATGGGACGCAGTATAGTACTGATACAGTAAGTCTAACATTCCTGGTTGGATACCAGGAGTGACCAACTCCTGTTCATCCTCATTTGGTCACCTCTAGTTAGCCTAAGTGACAAGGCCGCAACGATACCTTAACTGTCTTTTAATTCGCCGCACAGACCTTTAGGTCTATGGTGATGAGCATTTAAGAAAATGGAATAAAAATTACAACACTATTACATAGTTTAGGTGCCATAGTAATACATATTGTTAAGTGGCTGATAAAAAATGGAAGACAAATGGAGAATAAGGGCAGAATCATGGTGAAGCAAAGGTAAATGTTTTAGCCATTTTAAATGTTAGAATAATTCCAGTTGGCAAAGGGCCTTAAAATATCCAAAATATTAACCATATAGTCTTGTTAGTCACTTCTTAAACCCTCTCACTGACTAAGATTTACCAAAGCACATTGGTTTCCATGTGGATCTGCTCATCTGCTGGATCGGATGTACCACAACATACCTCATTGTTAATCCCTTTGTACTGTACCATGAGTAAAATATTCAAAGTACCAGGACACCGAACTTTGCTTGGATAGAATAAAACATTTATTGGATAATTACGTGTGCTACTTGTCTGTAGTTCTAAGACACTCAGTAAAAAGTTGGAGTTTGTTGGGAACTGCTTGTTTGTATATATGGAGTTCCTTTCTAAGGTTCTCCGCGTTTCATTTTTAATCTTGAAACCTATCCTTGAAAAGAACACTATAACACTATCTTAACAAAAAATTTCATTCAAAATAACCTGAATTAGCCATTTTGGTTAACTACTGGTAAGTAAGGTACATAACAATAACATGGAAACTTTGAAGGATAGTAGGATGGAAATTGAATTTGTCCAGCCTTGTGACCAACCAGCTTCAAGCCATTATTGTTGCCAAATATGGCATTTTAATTTTTTTTTTTATAAAAACCCTAAAATGGTTTTTTTTATTAAAAATTCACTTCACCACCTTGTTAGAAAAATGGCGAGCCGTCTTTGTAAGTCGACGAGGCGTGTTTAGAAAGTCGGCGAGCCATGTTAGGAGGTCGGCGAGCCGTGTTTGAAAGTCAGCGAGCCGTCTTTAAAAGTCGGCGAGTCATGTTTGAAAATTGGCAAGCCGGCGAGCCGTGATTGAAAGTTGGCGAGCCATGTTAGGAGGTCGGCGAGCCGTGTTTGAAAGTCAGCGAGCCGTCTTTAAAAGTCGGCGAGTCATGTTTGAAAATTGGCAAGCCGGCGAGCCGTGATTGAAAGTTGGCGAGCCATCTTACAAAGTATGTTCTTTTGAAGTCGAAAAGTGGTACGCAACTATAGAGTATCAATATGTTTCATAGTAAATATTTTACTGTATGTGTACACAACTATCGCGAGTGTTAAAGTATAAATCGATTGTCGGCATGAACACACGATTTTTCGATTATTCCTTGTTGGAAGTAATCAAAGAAAAATATCTTCACTTTTTCCGCCATTTCATGGGACGTTCCGATACTAGCTTTAAGTCAATATTAGGAGTAGTCGATACAGCATCGATACCCGATACTATCGGATCTCAAAGTATAGATACCTTCAGAATCGGATCAAATAATATAGAAAAAATACCTTGATCTTAACCTGAGTCTTCTATTGAAAAAGTGCAGATTTGTAGACTAAGCACCAAGTAATGGCCTCAGAAGGATAGATATGAGGAATATGACTAAAATTAGAATAAAATAAAATAACAAGAATTAATATTTTATTGTTGTTTAATTACATTCATTTATTTATTTGTGGATCTACTGCAATCCCACATCAGGGTGGTGGGAATAATGGCTCGTTCTTTCAGCATGCTGTTAGCAATCCAGATGTTCTTAGGCCTATATCGTGGACAGACTAAAATCGTGCCTGAAGGGGACATGCCACACGGAATTTTCAATTCACCACCTGGCGGATAGCAGGAGGATTTCTCTATTTGATCAACCAGTAAATAAGCCGAATACAACTGAATACATTCGATTGACTGCAACTCAACGATTCGGGTTTGCAGCGTCATCAATGTTACTTTTACTTCGGATCGCCGACTTTCAAACAAGGCTCGCTGACTTTCAAACACGGCTCGCTCACTTTCAAACACAGCTCGCCGACTTATAAAGACGGCTCACCATCTTTCTGACACTGTGGTGCAGTAAATTTATGCTTACAGTACTCTTTGGCCCTTCAGGCCTTCCTTAACATGTGACTATTGTAAGACAATCCAGCAGGGAAATAAACCATAAAATCATTTTCTTTAACATTCCACCTTCCCTGCTAAGGTGTTCTATGATCAATAATAAAAATGCAAAGGAGTTTAAACAGATTGCAATGTAATTTATAGGTACCGGTCCCGGTACTTTTGTTTATCCTTATGAACATTTGGACAACCATGTCAATATATATAATTTCATACCTACATTTTCAAACCTAACACAAAATTATCAATTTTGAGCACCTTATTGTTCACCTTAAGATCCAACCTATACCTAAGTTACCTATCTATACCTAAGTTATCAATCAGACCCTAGAAATAAAAGAAAAGAAGTGTTCTCAGTAGTGTGTTTTGGTTACTTCTGGACCGGAAGTCGTGCCATCTGCCCGAGCAGCTGCTCGAGCAGCTGGCGCCAGCTGCTATGTCACATAGCTTCCGGTGGGGGTTAGAGTGTATATATGAGATGCTGTAGTTATATTTTATGCCATATAGGTCGGGGTGGAGATGGCGATAGTGTTGGCGTTAGGGTGAAGTGAATTTGCGCATAAAATTAAAAGTTAGTTAAAAATTGAAATTCGTCGGTGTTAATGAAACTCTAACAGTTGAACAAAAATTAAGAGTTAGTTTAAAATTGAAATTCAAACTTATAATTGGGATCTGGAAAATATGTCAAGGTCATCCAGAGTAAGTTTTAAAAAATTCTATCCAACTATCACTAGAAATAGTTTTAAGTTGAAGTAGTTGGTGATAGCGGGATAATTGATTCGTGCCATGGGAGAGGTGTTTATCGTATGAAAGTTGGCGATCGAATGAGAAATGCCGCCTAGGGAGAGGGCTTATAAAACGGCAACCTCCCCCCACCACCCCTTCCCCCACTCCTTTAGACCAATAACCGGTTGCCGACACTATGTGGTAAAACTGAACCAGACATGGCGGCTGCCATGGATAATTCTAACCTCAAATCTTAGCTCAGCTGAAGAGAATAGAGGAGCATGAAGTAGGAATTGTGGTGACAGCGTTTATATGAGGAATAGTAGGGGTAAAATAAAAAAACTTGTTGAACACAGTCGATAGGTGTAACAAGTTCAAAGTTGTTGAATTGTAACATAGAATGTAAAATGTTGTAAATAACATTATCATCAACATTAACCTGCGAAGTCTTTGAGTATAATGGGTTAAAACTGTACTTCTTCCTAATTCTATTTAAATTAGTTCTACACTTTGAAATTGAAGGTTTAGAAGTACTTTGTAATATGTGTTGTGTTCGCAAAAGCTTTAATTTTAAACATTGTGCAGTCATTATAACCGATGTGTTAAGTTCAGAAGTTAAAAGAAGACTGAGATATAAAATGAAGTGTAAAAGAAATTGAAACAGAACGCCAGAGTAGTAATTTTATAGGTTAGAATTTACGAAGGCTATTCCATGGATAATTCTAACCTCAAACCTAGTAAGTGAAGTAGTCATAACATAAAACTAACGAGAGATGATGACCGAGTGGATGCGAGGCAATGAATGTTTGTAGCGCGATAAACTACCCACCTTTATAGAGGCAATAACTCCAGCCAGATGGCGGCAGATGGCAAGCAAATGACTGGTTGACCGACTTTCACCTGAGTAGTAAGAGAAGTAGGGTTCTGTGTCTATCCCTACTCTTTGGGGTCAATGACCGACCGGAAAGGTCAATGACCTCCCCCCCCCCTCCCCCCCCTCCCCCTCCCCCCCCCTCCCCCCCCTCCCCCCCCCCTGAAAAAATGGAGCTCCCCCCCCCTTCCCCCACTCCTTCCCCTACTCCTCTGGGTCAATGGCCGGTCACCACCTTTCCCTACTCCTTCTAGGCCAATGACCGGTCACCACCGGTTGCTGACTCTATGTGGTGAAACCAGACCAAACATGGCAGCTGCCATGGATAATTCTAACCTCAAACCTGCTGCGCATGCAACGAGTTCTCCGGATCGGAATAGTGACTATGCTATTGCGCATGCGCCTAGTCCTGTATTACTCACTTTAGCGCTACTGCACATGGATAATTCTAACCTCAAACCTTGGTTTTGCGTTGCTGTGCATATGCTGCTCCCCACTCCTTCGCCTTCCTTTTACACTGCTGCGAATTGGACTGGATTGAACACTGTACTGGAGTGAAACAACTTCCCCCACTCCTTGAAAACCCGAGGAGCGATAGGAGCTATATCTTTGCTTCAGTCGCCAACAAACTTTCATAGCGAAAGGTTGTTGGCGACTCAGCAAGAGGTTTCAAATATATAGTAGGCCTATATATATTTGAACTTCTTCTACTATGTTGCGTTTTTTAATGCAATGTGGTATGTGTGTGTGTGTGTGTTTAGTTTTAAGGTGTATTTAATTTAAGAAATAATTTGCGCATTGCGATGTTAGTTATAAGTTGGGTTTAGCATTAAGGTGTATTAATTTTTAAGAATAATGATGGTATTTAGCATTAAGATGTATTAATTTTAAGAATAATGATGGTATTTGGTTGTGTTGAATTATTTGGTTTTTAATAATGATGTGTTGGTACTAATAATTTATGTTTGTTTTGTGCATTTGTTTTGCCTTACAGCTAGATGTTAGGGGGTAGATTAACTGTAAATTCAGAAGTTCAGTTGAACTTCATTTAAAATGGGTGGGACATCCGCAAGTCGGACTTTTTTGCATTTTGTTTAGGAATATGATGGGTGGGATTAGTTTGGGTGGGGTTAGAGTTGCGTTTCTGCATTAACTGTTCCAGTTTCCCTGAAATTAATGGTTACGCTTTGATGCGGACGGGAAGTTACGCTTTGATGCGGACGGCCCAGGGACCTCCCTTGCAGAACGTAACTAGTGGGTTGGGAGTGGGAACCGCTAGGCAAACAGGGTGGTGGGAACAGTATTACTGTTTCCATCACCTTGGATCATTATAAATCTTGAATGACCTTGACCCACTTTCGGAAAGGTCAATGACCCCCCCCCTCCCCCCCCCTCTCCCCCCCCTCCCCCCTCCCCCCCCTCCCCCCCTCCCCCCCTCCCCCCCCCTCCCTCCCCCCCTTCCCCCACTCCTACCCCCACTCCTTCCCCTACTACGGGTGAACGACCGGTCATGACCTGAAAAATTAAAATGGCTATAACTTGATAATGGATTGACGGATTTGGACAAGCGATACATCATTGAAAAGGTCTATGTAAGACAAACATTTTGGTAAAAGAAGAATTTGGTTATCTTATTTTAGTGAAAAGTTATGCGAATTATTTTAAATAAATACCTTCTCTTTCCCCTTTTCCCCCACCTCCCAGGTCAATAATCAGTCTCGGCCAGCTGCTACCCCTCTCATTTGCATATTGTTATAAAAGACGCACCGACTGCGGCTAACATTTCATTCTGATTACAGACGTTACGCTGCGAACTTGGAGCCACAACCATGTTATCTCTGCCAACTACAACTTCTACTTTAACTTCTACTTCGACTTCTATTTCTACTACGGCTGTTCCTGCACCTAAGAAAACTCTTCGCCTCAAAAACATTCCTGATTGCTACAAGAATCGACTTGCATCTCAACCTTCAACTTCTGGAGCTATTCTTCCGCCAACCAACACTTCTAGACTTCGTAGTATTTTTTCACCGCCTTCGCCTTCAAAGGACTCCGCACCACCATCAACTACTATGCCGCCACCGCAGAAGCCAGTTCACCACCATCCTAATACCCCTTCCGTTGAAACCATTGTTCATCGTCTTAGCACACCTATTATCCCACTATCACCATTGCCTCCTACCCCACCACTTAGTACACCTGAAGATCATACCTATCACAAAACTGATTCCTCTCAACCTGCTACTAAATCATCTCCTAAATCAGCTCCTAAACCAGCTTCTAAACCAGCTCCTAAACTTACTCCTAAACCTACTCCTAAACCTGCTCCTTCAGAGCAATTTCAATTATTACAAGAAGAGCGTCGTAGGGCATTTAGCCGTCCCACTACTTGCCCTGAAATGCTTACTAGGGGAATTAAGAAAGGATCACCTTGTGGGAGGAAATGTGTAAAAAACGAAAGTTTTTGCCGTGTACATGTCGTAAAACACATTTCTGAACCACAAGTGACAGAAACCCTCACTGTTGAATACCAATCCAAAATTATTGGTGTGAAAGGAAATAGGCTTAAGAGAGGTTGTGTCTATTTTTTTGAAAGTGTTATTGACAACAAACACATTTTGGCAACTTGTAACGGCGTAAGATATAATATTAAAGTGATTGAATCCTTGCGCAAAGAGAAATCAGTTTATGAGTTAGACTCTAAAGACTATCTCCTCAGACACAAACTGGATGGTATTACAAGGTGGGGGCGTAGCAAGTAAATTCACATAGCTTTTTCCAAATTATTGCTTAAAAAAATACTGGGGGAGAAACACAACGCGTTATAGCGTTGTGTTTCTCCCCCATTATTTTTTAACACTCTAAGTCTCGTGACCTACTAACCTACTTCCATCCAAGTAGTAAGAAAAGTACTTCCCCCACTCCTTTGGGTTGATGACTGGTCATGGTCAGCACCTATCCCTCATTTGCATACTATTATAAAAGCGGAGCGAGCGTTGGTCACCCCTTCATTTTTCTTCTACACGCCGCTCTTGTCGTTTCGTCTCTGCTGTTTACAATATTTCTTGCTTTAAAATGCCTCCTCATCTGAATGAAAATTTTAATTTTTCTGAAATTTCTGATGTTTTTGAACAATCTGAAGACACTTTAAGTAACGACAGTGAAAGTGAAGATGATGAGGACGATGATGATTATACTGTTGAACTTAGTGAAGAACGTAAAGTCATAGCAATTGATCCACAATTTCCATTTGATACAATAGAAAAGTTTATGGCTGAAGCTAATAAATGGTTGGACTCAGGATGTTATGTACGAATTGACTCTTTTATATTGTATGGTGATAGTCATTCTTTCCTTGTCACACCAAATGACAGAGACCGCATGTTGCAGTGGGCACAATCTATGATGGAGTGCTACGAACAAGGTGTGGACACTGGCGGCTATTTTCTTGCACAACTAGTGTAATAACAAATTACCCTTCCCCCACGTAGTGAAGAAGGAAAAGAAATATTAGGAATCTAATTATAATATTTCCTTCCACATATAAAGAAGAAGGGGAAAGGAGTGGGGATTATAAAGTGGTGGGGGAATGTGTATAAATGCAGGTTGTTTTAAGAGACTTTTATTATTATTGTGGCTTTAGCAGAAACAACATGGAGTTTAAATCTTCAGCAAAAATAAGGAATAATATAATAAAGAAAGAAATTCGCAAGAAAGAAAAGATTGAACTTATAAAATTACAACTTATAATACCTTCCATTAAAATTGGATGTAGCAAACTAAAGACTTTGGTGAAAACTAACGAATATTTGTTACAATTGCTAAAAACAATCGAAGAGTTGAAGAGAAAGAATGGACATTCTACATAGTAAAATTTGAACATTTTAATATAAATAAGTAAACTGAAAAAAGTAGATGTAAAATAGAGAGCGAGGAATAGATCACTTTGTGGTAATGGACTAACATGCCACTTAGTGCTCTATTCCTCGTTCTCGCGTTAAATTGGATTACCTTGACCTATTTGTTTGACTGTTAGAATTTGGTTAACAATGTTGAATTTCAGTTTTGAATTAATGTTTATTTTTATTCAACTGTTAGAGTTTTTTAACAATGTCGAATTTTAGTTTTGAACTAACTTTTAATTTATGCGAATTTTCAGTTCAACTCTAGTTAATTTATGCGCAAATTTAGTTTAACCAAGTGCCTGTGCTCTAGCCATTTCCTCTCCAACATTTGTTCTTTTAACATCTGTCCCATAACATCTGTCCTAACAGATGTTAAAAGAAAGTTTGTTAAAGTTTGAATATAAAGAAGTATATACTAAAACTCCAATGGGAATAAAGAACACGAATGAACAATTAGTTTGTAGAAGGTTAATATTTTGTTGAAAATGTTTGATTTCCTAGGATAGTGAAGAGGATGAAATAGTGGTGGGGGAACCATTATAATAGGAGGAACGTGAGAGCCCACTTCATTTCTTGGTGAAATTTCGAAGAGTAAACATCTCAACATGTATCGTTGCGATAAATGTTTGGAATCGTTTCACGATGAAATTCTATTAGACTGTCATAAAGAACTAATTCACAACAACCCAGAAGAAAAACAAGAACAACAAGAACAACAAGAAGAACAAGAACAACAAGAAGAACAAGAAGAACAAGAAGAACAAGAAGAACAATATGAAATAACAGCAACATCTTCAACTACTTTACCAAATCTACAAGTATTTGCATTACCTGGTAAAGTAGTAATGCATCATAAGATTCAAAATGAAAACTTGAAGCTAGAAGAATTTATTAGAGAAGCAAAACCAATTGTAAGTAAAACTTTAAAAGAAGAATTAAAAAGATTGAACTTTCTTAAATTTGGTTTACTACTAGAAGCTATGTTTATAAATGTACAAGAAGAATTATCACCAAGAGGATTCATAACAAAAAACCGAACCATTATGGAAAGTTCAAACATTGATTCAATAGTAGAGAACTGTATAGAAGAAATATTAACAAAAATTCAGGAACATGAAGGAAGAGGATCCGGATGGAGTCTTACAAGTATTGAAGTATTAGATATAAGAGTTCACAAACATGGATATGGACTAATGGGATCAAGTTACATTCCTCTGCCAAAAAGAATTGAAGATACAAAATCTTGTATTAATGTTAAAAATGAAGACAATGAATGTTTTCGTTATGCAATGACAACTAAATTTGTACCACATAATGCGAATAGACCTGACCAAGAATATGAAAATCAAAGATTTAGATACAATTTTCAAGGAATCACTTATCCTGTATCACTGAAAGATATATCAAAATTTGAGAAGAAAAATCCCGGTACGTCTATCAATGTTTTTGCATTAGATAGTTCAAACAAAGTGTATCCTTTACGTATTGCAAAAGAAGAGCTACCAGATCATACGGATTTACTACTACTAACGCGAGGAGATGTGTCTCACTATGTGTACATAAAGCAATTTGATCGTCTTGTTAACAAGCAACTTTCGAAAAATCGAAACAAAAAGATAATTTGCAAGAGATGTTTTAATTTTCAACGAGAAGGAAGAGAAGGAAGAGAATGGTTACAAGAGCACAAAAGACTATGTAACAATAATTATGAAGCAAAGATTAATTTACCTGTGGAAAACAGAGCATTCGTTAAATTTGAAAAGGTTCATTATCAATACCGTATCCCTTTCGTTGTGTATGCGGACTTTGAATCAACACTTGTTCCTGTTGAAGATGAAAATTGTGAAGCTAGAAAAAGTGTCAAGTATCAAATGCACAAACCAAACAGTTTTTGTTTAATGGTGAAATCGACATTATCAGAAGAACATTTAAACAGATATGGATTAACTTCAGAACCTCTAGTATATCGTGGTGAAAATGTAGAAAAAATATTTCTTGATCACTTATATTCAATAGCTGGAAATGTACAAAGATTATATACAAATATTGTACCAATGAAAATGATGGAGGAAGAAGAAGAAATTCAACATGAAAATGCAACTCGATGTTTCTTGTGCAAAAATGATTTTACTATTGAGAATTATAAAGTTAAAGATCACGATCACCTCACTGGTTATTACAGGGGTGCTGCTTGTAATAAATGCAACTTGAGCTATCGTTTACCACTATTTATTCCTGTGGTTCTGCATAACCTTAGTGGGTACGATGCTCATTTCATAATACCCGAATTAGGAAGAGACGATGGTAAAATTGATGTATTAGCTGAAACTTCAGAGAAGTTCATCAGTTTTTCCAAAGAAGTTGGAAACATGAAATTAAGATTCTTAGACTCCTACAGATTTATGCCGTCGAGTTTGTCCAAACTTTCAGAAAATTTAAGGAAACAAGATTTAATCGAAACAAAGAAAATTGTAAATAACGACAAACTGGATTTGGTACTTCGGAAAGGTGTGTTTCCATATGATTACATAGACAGTTTAGAAAAATTTAATGAAACATCACTTCCGGCTAAAGAAGAATTTAAAAGTAAACTTTACGACATGGACATATCTCAAGAGGACTATGATCATGCATGTAAAGTATGGAACGAATTAGGATTTAGAACATTAGGAGAATATTCAGATTTTTATGTTAAATTAGATGTAACTTTATTATGTGATATAATGGAAGAATTTAGAAATACGTGTTTTGCAGCTTATGGATTGGACCCTCTTCATTCGTACACTTCACCTGGATTAGCATGGCAAGCCATGTTGAAAGAAACAAATTGTAAAATACAACTTCTTACTGATATAGATATGGTTTTAATGTTAGAGTCAGGAGTTCGAGGGGGATTGACGCAAAGCGTTACACGACATTTTAAGGCGAACAACAAGTATCTGCCCGATTATGATGCATCAAAACCAACAACATTCCTGGGTTATTTTGATGCAAATAACTTATACGGATGGGCAATGTCAAATCCCCTTCCATATGATAATTTTAAATGGATAGATCCAGAATCGATTGGAAACATAATGGATATACCGAAGCATGGTGAAACTGGTTACATTTTTGATGTGGATTTTGAATATCCTGAACATCTTCATGATCAACATTATGATTTACCACTTCTTCCGAAGACTGAAATTTCCCCTACTGGAAGATGGCCAAAATTATTGATGACTTTAACCGACAAGTCTCGATATGTTGGACACTACTGGATGATACAACAGGCTTTAGACTTAGGACTGAGAATTACAAAAATTAATCGAGTACTACAATTTTCTCAATCTTGTTGGTTAAAACCTTACATCGACAACAACACAAGAAGAAGAGCCGCCGCTACATCAAGTTTTCAAAAAGATTTTTTCAAATTAATGAACAACGCAATATTTGGCAAGACTTTGGAAAACAAAAGGAAACATAAGGATATCAAATTGGTAACTGATCCAGTAAAATTACAGAAATTAGTGCAACAACCAAACTTTGGTTCATCTGTAATTATTAATGAAAATCTAGTTGTTATTTCCATGAACAAGAAGTCAGTTGAAATGGATCGTCCTTTGTATCTTGGAATGTCAATCTTGGATATTTCAAAAACACATATGTATGAGTTTCATTATAAGAAGATGGTTAACTATTATGGAAGAGAGAACATTGGTATTGCATATATGGATACGGATGCACTCATTTACTGGATTAAAACAAATGACATGTATGAAGATCTACGCACCTTTATATATAAAGATGATTTCGACTTTTCCGATTATCCTAAGGATCATCCAAATTACGACTACGACAAAAACAAGAAAGTATTGGGAAAATTTAAAGATGAAACAAATGGTGTGCCGATGATGGAAATTGTAGCATTAATGTCCAAACTGTATTCATTTCAACTGTACATAAATGAAAGGAATGAACATCAAGTCACGAAAAAAGCCAAAGGAATAAAAACTTCTTTCCTGAAGAAGAATGTACAGTTTGAACATTATAAAAGATGTTTGTTTGAAAATGTTGAAACAACTGCAACGTTCAACACTATTAGAAGTTATAATCATCAACTTTTTAGTGTCAAACAAACAAAGTGGGCATTAAGCTACAAAGATGACAAGCGCCATATTTTAGAAGATAAAATTAATACTTTACCATTCGGCCACTACTCCCTGAACCCTATCGACCAGTAAACCTATTCTTCGTCCTCTACCTTCTTCCTTTTTCCTTTCCGTAAAGAAGAGGGGACATGGCAAGCCCAATGCCATGTTCCCTCTTTTTTACACTAATATGAAATGGCCTTGACCTATATTCAAACTATATAAATGAGAATTAACTATTCTATGGGTCAGTATTTTTACAAGCAGTGTACAAGAAACATCTGAAGATGGAAAGTGTGAAGGACAAGATTGTAAATGAACTACATAAACCAGCAAGAAGAAGATTTCCAAGAAGAAGTACAATCATTAAAGGAATGAATGATCTTTATCAAGCTGATCTCATTGAAATGATACCGCACAGTAAATTAAATAAAGGATTTAAATATATTTTAACAATTATAGACTGTTTTACTAAAATAGCTGATGCTTTACCATTGAAGGATAAGACTGGTAAAAGTGTTACAAAAGCTATGGAAACCACAATACAAAGAAATAAATTTAAAATTAAACATCTACAGACCGATGATGGAAAAGAATATTTTAATAAAGACTTTGGAGCTTTGATGAAGAAATATCAAATAAATCATTATTCTACAAATTCTGAAGTTAAAGCTTCAATAATTGAAAGATTCAATAGAACATTGAAAGGTGCGATGTATAAACAATTTTCAAAACGAGGATCATATGTGTGGTATGACATATTACCACAACTTATAAAACAGTATAACAACAAATATCATCGTACCATTGGAATGAAACCTATCCAGGTAAACAGTGCTAATGCGAAAATTGTATTACAACGCATTAAAAATAATACAACACCGAAATTAGAAAGATTGCAACCAAAGAAGTTCAAGGTCAACGATAAAGTTCGTATAAGCAAATACAAAGGTGTATTTAGTAAAAGATATCTACCAAATTGGACTAATGAAGTATTTACAATTTATAAAGTGCAACCAACTATACCTGAAACCTATTTATTAAAGGATAACAAGGGTGAATTACTTCAAGGTGGATTCTACGGACATGAATTGTTGAAATCAACAGTTGGTGATGTATATCTTGTCGAGAAGATTTTACAAAGGAAAAAGGATATGGTTAAAGTCCGGTGGTTAGGGTTTGATAAAAGTGAAGACTCTTGGATTCCTTCAAAAGACTTAGTATAGTTGTTTAATAGCTCATTGTGTGTTTAACCTTTATACAAGATGGAGATTGTACAACAAAAAGATCGATTTAATATCAATAACATTGATGAATTGACAGTTGACAATGATAAGTTAAATCATGGAAAACATGGTGAATTACTACCAAATACGATAAGATGTCTAATAACTGGTCCTTCAAATTGTGGAAAAACTAATGTTGTTTTTAACCTTATAACTAATCCTAAAGGATTGCGTTTTAATAATATATACATTTTTTCAAAATCATTGCAACAACCAAAATATCAATTATTGGATAAAGTACTTGCAAGTGTACCTGAAGTGAATTTTTACAAGTTTAATGCCAGTGAAACAATTATGCAACCGAATGAAGCAAAACCATTTTCTATTTTTATATTTGACGATGTTTCTTGTGAAAATCATGACACAATAAGGAATTATTTTGCTATGGGAAGACATCATAATATTGATAGCATTTATATTGGTCAAACATACAGTAAAATTCCAAAACAACTTATAAGAGACAATGCAAATATGTTGATCATCTTCAAGCAAGATGAAACAAATTTAAAGCATATATATAATGATCATGTAAATGCGGATATGCCATTTGAAAAATTTAAAGAGATGTGTGGCAAAGCATGGAATGAGAAATATAGCTTTCTCGTTATTATGAAGGAAGAAGATATTAAAAATGGTAGATATCGTATAGGGTTGGATAAATTTGTATTTATGCGTTGAACTACCGATGCTACATCTAGTTACACGTTGAACTTCACAGTGTAAACATGGTGAATCAAGAAAAACTATTGAAAGAAATAAAATCACTCAGTGATTCTATTAGGATGAAGAATCGTGCATTGAGGATGGGTTTAAGTGAAAGAGAAGAATTTCTAGAGACTACATTTAAACCTATTACGGAACCTTTAAAACAGATATCAGAAACTATTGGTAAACCTCATTATGAAGGAGATGTTTTACTACCAGTTTCTAAACAAGAAGTACAAGCATTAAAAAAAGAAGAAGATGATGATTCATATACAAGTGCTAGTGAGCAAGAAGAAACAAAAGAAGAAGAAGAACCAATTGTTGAAAAGGAAGAAGAACAGCCAATACCAGAAGCAGAACAATCTATTCCAAATTTAACTCAATTGAGTAGCGATATATTACAACATGGACCTCTTGGAAGAAAATATATAATGAAAATGCTACATGACATGAAATCAAACCCGAATTTGAGTAGATCACACGTATACGGAGCAAGAATTGATGGGAATGAATTGGAGATTGGCGATTCAAAGCTTGAAATAACACAAGACGATTACATCATTATTGGTGAGCATAGATATAAAGGAACAAAAGGATTATATGAATTAATTTTTAAAAACATACCACTAAGATATTCATCCAAAGATTTAAGTGTTTTTAAGGAGATTCTACAAAATACTAACGCTCATAAAAGAAACTACTCAAAGGATGCAATGATTAATCGTTCACGTGCAACAAAATATAACATCGTTATAAAAAAGTTGTTTCCTCCACGAAAATTGCCAACATTACGTACTGCACCAGCGGTGAGACAACCACTGAAAAGAAAATCTTTATCACTTATGGATTTATCACTTCTTGAACAACATGGTAAAAAGAGTAAAGGAGATACTTCAACATCTGGTAAAGGATTGATGAAAAATCTATACAATACGAATGTGATTTACTACAATGATATCAATAAATTGGTTGATAGAATGAGACTATTGCATGAAGCCATGGAAGCCGGTCATACAGGTTTGAATAATGAATGGGTGGCTCTAGTTGATGAACTTAGGAATCGCGGTATAGTCGTATAATTGTCCTTGGATATAAAAGAGGTGCAAGCATAAGACGTATCAGTTCTAACATGAGCGTCGACAAGTTCGGACGGTACTCCGCTTTAGGAGTGCAAGTTGGAGAAGACAGAAAAAGAAGTGGATTACCGCAAACACCTGAAGGTGACTATAGCATAAGTAATAAACGTTTAAAACTAGTTAAAGATCCAGAAGAAGATACTGATGGAGCAAATTTGAAGACAGTAAAAGAAGCTACTTCAACATCATTAAAATTACATAAGAATACTTATGATGTTGAATCACATAGATTAATTAATGTTGGTAAGCCAACTGAAGGTTCTGATGCAATTACTAAAGAGTACTTATCATCTGAACTTTCAAATACTTTAAAATTGCAATGGGGTAACAACTTAAAAGATGGACAAACATATGATGCTGGAAATTATAGAATAACCAACGTGGGAAATCCCAAAAATGATAAAGATTCAGTTAATAAAGAATATTTACATTCTATAATACCGGAAAAAACTGAACATGGATATTCTTTTTATAAATTTATTATAAATGACATTGGATACCCAAAGGAAGACGGTGATGCTGTAAACCTAAAATACATCAAGGACAACTGTATTTTACAAGATGTTAATGAAATCGATTGTCATGGTAAAACATTGACAAATGTAAAGTTTGGTTCTCAACCAAAAGATGCTGTTACTATAGAACAATTATCTAAAGAATTAAAAAAGGAAACATCCAATTTTGTAAAACATGAAGATGCCGTGTTAAAGCGGGGAGATAAATTTATACATGGAAATGAAAAGTTTAATTTAATGCAAGGAAATAATGATGAATGGGATGCAGGACGTAAAACAATAACAAATGGAAGATTTGGTATAAAAGATACAGATGTACCTCTAATGGTGCAAACATTAATTGCTACTGGTGGTACATTAGGTACATACAATGGTCGTAATAGAAGAATAAAAGATATTTATCCTGGTTACGAAGCAAATGATTGTGTTACAATGAAACAAACAATAACTTGGGATAAACACTTTGGGACCAAATATGATGCAAAGATGAAGAAAATAATTAATATTTTACCAGGCGAAGATTCAAATGATGCTGCTACTATTGGACAAGTCATAAAAACATCAAAAAGTGATTCAACAGCTTACACATGTAATGATAAACGTATTATGCAATTACATGATCCTCAACATCCAAAAGATGCTGTAAATTTAGATTGTTTAATAAGAATAGTGGGCAATTTACTTATTGATACCCATAATCATATAGCTAGTACAACGAATCATGTGATGATTCAACCCGATGAACGAGAAGCTTGGATTAAAAATAGAATTATAAATCAGTATATAATTAATTTGAATAACTAAGTGTTTAAATATAAAAAATTATACATAACTTATTCATTTATGTAATGTATCTTGTGGAGTAAACACACCAGTTTATATAAGACTACATAATGAAGGCCGTATCACTCAGTCATCATCAAGACAGCAACAAGAGAGGACGTGGTATAACTTCAACTGCGTTATCCCTGCTTAGACGGATACCTATTGGTGCTGTTGTAAATCGAGCAATAGACGCTTTACCATACGAATTACATCTGCCCGGAGGTTATCAATATTGTGGACCTGGAACTAAGTTGGCAAAACGTTTAGCAAGAGGAGATCCTGGAATTAATAAATTAGATCAAGCTTGCAAAGAACACGATATAGCATATTCAAAGTATAAAGATTCAACAAATAGATCAATAGCAGATAAAATTCTAGCGGAAAAAGCTTGGCAAAGAGTAAAATCAAGTGACGCAAATATTGCAGAAAAAGCAGCAGCTTGGGCAGTAACTACAGCCATGAAGACAAAAGCAAAGTTAGGTGGTGGAAGACGTCGCAGAGGAAGACCTGCAAAGAGAGGCGCTCCCAAAAGAGGTGGAAACATTAAAAAAGGACGTCGTAGAACTCATAAGGCAAGTGTAAAGAAGACTTCTGTTTAGCAAATGGTAAAAAACGGAGCAGGTTTATACCTAAGACCATACCGTGTGTACTAAATAAGAAGAATCAATTGATAATTCCAAATAAAGCCTTAACAAATCATCAGTTAAATGATTATGTAAAATGTTTGAAAATACCATTCTTTCGAGGAGTTTTTATGAAAGATGCATTACCAACTAAAATATGGAAAAATGAAACTGGAATAGTAAATTTGGATTCCACCTATGGTCCAGGCACTCATTGGGTATGCTATAAAAAACTCGGACAAACCATTTACTACTTTGACAGTTTTGGCAATCTACCACCGCCAAAAGAACTGCAACATTATTTTCGAAACTCCAAAAACATTTTTTACAATTACAAAAGAGAACAACCTAACAATACTGAAATATGTGGGCATTTATGTTTGGAGTTTCCTGCGAAGAGTGTCAGTCAGCTTTAAGATGTCATCGTATACAGTGTCACTGAGTGGAAATTCATCCACATTGAAAAGTACGCTGTTCCCAGCATTGCGTCTATCCAAGGAAAGATTATGGGAAGCGGCATTACTTGATTTGACTACCTACAATTCAATTCCTAATGTTACAGAAGGAAAAAACAATTTACTACATTATTATGAAACTAAGGATGCTGCAGGAAAATACTCAGAATTGAAAATAATTACATTTCCTACTGGAGCTTATGAAATTGATGATATAAACCAATTATTACAGAAACAACTCGGAGAAGACAATATCACCGTTAAAGGAAACAATAATACTTTAAAAGCAGAAATAACTTCAAAATATTATATTGATGTCAGCTTGGAACAGTCGATTGGCAGTTTACTTGGATTTACAGATACAAAAAAGAAAATCTTAACTCCTGGAACTACTCATTCAGGTGATTCAACTGCAACAATATTGAAAGTAAATAGTATTGATGTCACGTGCAACATTATACACGGATCGTATAGAGATGGAGTTAATCAACATATTTTACATACATTTTATCCAACAGTGGCTCCCGGTTTTAAAATTGTTGAGAAGCCACAAAACTTGATATACCTACCGTTAAACACCAGTTTCATTTCAGACATCGTACTGAACATATTGGATAAAGACGGTCATAGTGTTGACTTTAGAGGAGAAACAATTACTATACGGATACACATCAGAGCAGCAACATAAAAGTCAACATGGGATTATCATTTAAACCGCAACGGAAGAGTTGGGAGCTCAGTAGCTCCTCGACATTGGAAGAGTTAACATCGGAAAACATTCGTTTTCTACAGAAGATTGGATTGAAACTTAACAGCGATGGATATCCTGGATATATCTCAAGGACCAACGTTCGACGAAACACTATGGGAGAAGGAATATCACACGCACAACCCTTACACTTCATCAAAATTAAACAATAACGATGAAATAAGGATCCCCATTCAACAACAAGATATTTACACTTTACCGTGTGAAAGTTACTTGTACATCGAAGGACGGGTATTAAAATTGGATGGAAAAACTGCTTCAACAGTTCCTTTTATAAATAACCCGATGGCATATCTTTTTGATGAAATAAGATATGAAATATCAGGGGTGACGGTTGATTCAACAAAAAAGGTTGGTTTAACAACGACATTGAAAGGATTAACATCATTAACACCGCATGAGAAGAATTCAATAGTCACCGCCGGATGGGTTGCCCCCGATAAAGACACTATAACACCAGCTTCCAACGGTCACTTTGATTTTCATGTACCTTTACGATTGCTTTTGGGATTCGCTGAAGATTACAAACGGGTAATAATAAATGTCAAACAAGAATTAGTATTACTCAGATCTTCAACTAATAAGGACTTGATACTTGCAGACCCTGCAACTACGGAAGATAAACTGGAATGGCAACTAAAGTTGGATAAAGTTGTTTGGAGAGTACCTCATGTAAGATTGGCTGATGAACATAGAATCCTATTATTGAGAAAGTTGAAATCTGACCGTGATATTGTGATGCCATTCCGAAGTTGGGAATTTCATGAATACCCTACACTACCTCAGACAGAACGACAAACATGGACCGTCAAGACATCAACTTACTTGGAACGAGCAAGGTACATAATACTCGGTTTTCAAACTAAGCGAAAAGATGTTATCACTGCAAATGCTGGTCAATTTGATCACTGTAAAATAAAGAATTGTAAAGTTTTCCTAAACTCTCAATTCTTTCCCTATGACAATTTGAATGTCATGTTCAGCAAAAAACGTTTTTCTATTTTATACGATATGTATGCAAGATTTCAATCGTCATATTATGGAAAGACTAATACACCACTATTATCACCTGACCAGTATTATTCCAAGGCTCCAATAATTGTAATCGATTGTTCAAAACAAAATGAATCGGTAAAATCATCAAGTGTGGATATAAAAATTGAAATGGAATTTGAAGAACCAGTAGCGGATGGAACTTCGGCATACTGTCTAATTCTACATGATAAAATAGTTACTTACACACCGCTGACCGGAATTGTGAAGAATGTACTTTAAGAAGAATTGTACAACAACTGCAAATTTTTGAGGTTAGAATTATCTGCTTTAATTTTTGAGGTTAGAATTTCATTTGTGAAAGACAAGTTCAAAACAAACAATTATGTAATTGTATAAATTTCAAGGATTTACGAAAAATATAAAAGCGAGAAAATAATTAGTAGAAACTTCATTCTATCTTCAACCGTCGTATGGGAAACATCATTCGCAAGATGAATTCTACTAACGGAGAAGAAAATACACCTCTAATGGATGATAATAGTTCAGATATAGAAAAACAAGTTGAACGAGAAATGGACGAGTTCCTAAAATTCAACAAACATAAGAAGAGAGAAGAAGAAAAAGCTGAAAAAGAAGTAAAAAGGAAGAAGGTTGAAGTTAACATTACAACCAATATTTTAACAGAAGTATTTCTTCGGATTATCTACCCAATTTCTTCATGCATGACAAAAAGTATATCAGTTGGAATTTTAAAATCAATGGATTATTCACCAATTGTTATTTTAAATCATGGAAACAAAATGGTTACTTTCAGTGAAATTACTTGGGAATCTCTTATGAAACATTTACATCTTTTGGAGTGCTATTTAAGTAACAACACATTTGGAAGAAGAACAAGATTAAGTTTATTAGAATCAAATATTGAAGTTGATATAGTAAAACATCGTGGAGGACAAATTGTTCGCTTCAGAGATTTAACTACACATAATGTTAAATTATATTTCACTAAAGAAGAATTTTATACTTTAAGTTGTACTACCGGTCCCGTCACCAGATATTTGAAACAACTAATATTTTCAAGTGCAATAATTAAAGACTATCTAATTGATACATTGGACAAAAAACCTTTTGTTCCAATTTTATACGGTCCCGTGGATACTTCAATCTTTAATAGAATACCTCAAGAAGTTGAAATGTGGAGACAATTAAACAACTATCACACCAATTTTAATATTGATGAAGTGGCACAAGAAGTGAAAGAAGAAGAACAATCCTGTCTGTTATAAACATCGGCTCATTCAATTTTTAAGTCAGTTGTTAGTAAGACTTCATCATGAATAAACGGGTTTCGTTTTCTAATGCGCCACATATAATGGAAGTTAAAAGAGGTATAATTGAATTTCAAGCTTTCCGAGGAAATGATGGTAATTTTATTATTAAAGAATTAGTAATCTTGGACATGAACACATCAGTAGTTTATCATTATTTGTTCAAACCTCCAGTACCATTTAATAGACTAACAACTAAAGCGAAAGTTACAAACAAATGGTTGAACAAACATTTTCACAACTTAAGATGGGATGAAGGTTTCATTAATTATAACATGATGCCGCACATTATGAATCATTATTGCAAAGAGTTTAAAATTATCTACACAAGGGGATTGGAAAAAGCAAATTGGATACAATCATTTACAAGCAACGAAGTGATTAATGCAATAATTGATAAAGATTTCCAATGCTACTTCAACGAACTTTGTATTTCATCAAAAAGTTTTAAACATCGAAGGTCGCAGTGCGCTTTAAAGAATGCCTACCGCTTGAATAATTTCCTTCAACAAACTGGTGGGGGTAGTGTCAGTGGTGGGGGTAGTGTCGATTATAAAAGTGAGAGCGCTACCATGACACAGCATGAGTATTACTCAAACCTCCGAAGAGACAACATCTCCGACGGACATTCTTATTAACAAGAAGATTAACAACAACATCAATATGGCATCACAGAACTTACTTCAAAGTTTAGTTGATCAGTTCAACGCTCATTCTAAATCATCAATTCTACCTACGAAGAAATGTTCTGAACTAAAAGAAGAAAAACACTACATCATTCATACTATTAAGAAAATGGAAACTTCAGTAGGTGATGCTATAAATTGCACTTTGAGCGAGGCACCTTATACAATTGGTGATGAAGCAAAATTTCAGATCTTCTTACCAAAGCGCTTCGTACAACTACTTCAAAATGAAGATCTTCGTATAATTCAACCCGGCGCACTCTATTTGGTATCACATGGACCCAGTGGAAACAACTCTACTGAACTTACAATTCATGTAACACCTACTACTGATTAATTTGTACATAACATTGTAAATATTTCTTTGTATTTGTTTTTTCAATAAATATGATATAAAACAAAACAAAAAATAAAAATAAAAAAAGCAACATATTGTAATGTCTTTGTACATTACAATATGTTGCTTTTTTTAAAAATTCCACAGGATGACCTTGACCCAATTTTGTATAATTATAAAAGGGGAAATGTACTTGCAAAATTCATCAGTCTACTGCTACCTTTCATACCGTACACATCTCGCTCTTAATCCCTGAATATAAAACTGCAACATGTCCCTAAAGGTCAAGTGTGCATCTTACGATACTAACACCATAACAACTTTTGAACAACTCGAAGATTTAACCAACGAAATGCGAGTTTTACTTACCGGTGGTTATCACTTAACTGTTGATGTTAGTGCTACTAATACAAGGATGTTCACTAAAACAAAATATTGCGATGATGAAATATTTATTTCTACACAACCTACAACTTCTTCATCGCCAACTGGTCAACATAACATTAAGTTCCAAAAGTATTACCAATGTTGAATAACTTTTGACCGACAAAACTACAACTAAAGAATCACATGATCAATATGAGTTAATAAAAAGGATGTGATACTTGTATAAATAATCATTTGCTTCTCAGCTCTCACCACGACAAGACCTATTTAAGAAAATGTTGTACAGAATGATGATTCAACTTGATGGAAAAATCTATGGAAAAGACTACAACACCATTGAACAAATGACCCAAGATTTAGATGTATTAACTAAAGAAGGATATCAAGCTAAATTAATTTTAAAATTTCCTGAAGTACATCCATTATCAACAGAAGAACTTGTTGCTATGGCTAAAGCGGAGAGAGAGAAAAAGTCTGAAGAAAACAAAGAGAAACAAACTTCCTAAATTTTAATAATCCTTACACTTGTAAGGTATAATTTTTTAAAACTCCATTTGGATGACCTTGAAATTACCCCCACCACTTTTCACAGTACATAAAACTCACTATTCAACACTATACACTCTTATTCTTTCACTGGACTCCGCAGCGTCAACATGGAAGAGCAAAAATACAAGTACAAACCTCGTTACTGTTGTGAACAACAGTGTACAGATTTAGGACCAATGATGGTGGATGGGTTAGCTTGTACTAAATGTGAATTCTTCGGATCTTGTTATTGCAAATGCAAAACAAAACAGCTACCACCACCGGAATTGCGAACTTTCAAATTTTACAAATCAAGATATTTTCATACATGTTGTCCTCAAAGATGTTTCAAATTTCACCCTCTAGATCTTGCTCATTGTCAACGCACCAATTCTCATCAAGATGATTTTTGTACACATATGATAAAAAGATGTAAATACAGATCAGATTGGTATTCCGATCCTGTAGAACCATCAAATGTGTAATTTCAGTTTTACACTCTTTTTTAAAACTTCATTTGGATGACCTTGAGATTTCCCCCACCACTAGTTCTAATTTTTATATAATATTAAATCATTCCACTTCCAACACTCTAACTAACAACATGGAAAACAAATTTATCAAATTTGAACATATAATAACTGACAGGGAGGAGATGGAAGAATTGTTTCAAAACTTACTTTCTGTCATTGACGAATATCCTATAAGATGGTTCAGAATTGTAGTTCAATATTTAAATCCTGGTGAATTGCTTTCTTCATCAAGTGAAGAAGATGAAACAACTACTTCGGTTCAAATAATTGAATTAAAAGATGGAGAAGAAGAACTAAACGTTTTATTCAATCATAAGCTCAAAGTTCCCTATATAAAAGCCCCCTCCCTAGACAGCCCCCCTCCCTAGACGCCTGCTCAAGGTCACCATTATATAAGCCCCCTCCCTATGCGCCGATCCTCATTCCATCACCGACTCTCCAATAATGAACAACTCTTCATTGGCCCGAATGAATTCTAGTTTTGAAATAAACTCTAAAGAAGAGTTACAAGACATTTTTAATATTTTACAAGAACTTGTAGATAATTTTACAACCATCAAAATGAATTTGGAAATAACATACGATTGTCCTATTTGTGATAAGGTTGAAAGTTTGGACGAAGACAGTTTACTAAATCTAACTCCTGCACCATCTGACACTACTGATGGTAATAATGAAGAGCAACATCTTTCCCCCACCACTTCTTTGTAATTCATCCTTCCCCCACCACTTCTTTATTTAACTAACATTTCTCCCTTTCACTTCTCATTCCGTCTTCGACTTCTGAACTATCAACATCACTTGTTTTAAAATTTCAAACACTAACACAATCATGATGGATATAATGGATGAAGTTCCCTTCATAACTAGAATGGAAGAGGATAAATTGAAATTGGAAATTAAACGATTGGAAATGGAACGGGAAAACCAATTCGAAATGTTACGTTTGTTCAAGCTTTTCAAATACATCATCTGGGGACTCTGCGTTTACCTTCTCATCGTCGTTGGTGTTTGCATTTACAACTCTGTAGTTCATCACAAAAGTTCAACTTGTTTAAACTCTGCTGTTGCACATTAATTGTATGTTCACAAATAAAATTCAAAAGTTACTTCAACCTATCCCACTATCACCAACTAGTTCAACTTTCAACTATTTCTGGTGGTAGTTGGATAGGCTTTTTTAAAACTTACTCTGGATGACCTTGACATACTTTCCAAGCCCCAGTTATAACTGTTAAATTTCAGTTTTAAATTAACTCTTAATTCATGCCCAATTCTACTTCAAATTCAGGGCATATGCTCTCGCCATCTGCACCCCAGCATCTAACGCCATCTGCTCGAGCAGCTGCTCGGGCAGATGGCACGACTTCCGGTCCAGAAGTAACCAAAACACACTACTGTTCTCTAGAAAAAAAAAGAAAAAACAACTAGATTTAATGATACATTTGTGTGTTACGATATAATTCCTAACGAATATACTGTAATTAATGATTTAATGTTTTTAGTAAACCGGAAGTAAGCAAAATATAAAACAACATATATTAAACTTTTGTTACCTACTTTAAGTAATGACATAATTAAATGAACATTGAAGAATCTTCGTGGGTAAATTTGTATTTACAATGCAGATTATTCGGAAGTACATAAAAAACAAGTAGGGGAAGTGCGCATAATTTGTACCAGCGCCAGTTGCACCAACGGGCAGTTGCCCATCTGGTACTTCTCCAGTTACCCACGGCCAAGGGGGCGCCGCGGCCGAGGCGAAATCCCCGTTTTATAAAAGCTCAAACACTTTACAAAAATTGTAAAAAAAACACCAATAAATATTTTAGAAACAAATGGTTCAGTAATATTTTTTATTTGTTCATATGAAGTCAAAAATGAGTAGTGACAAATTTATTATAACTTGTCATGATAGCGTATAAACCTAATCATGATAGAGTAGCATTTGGCTGCAAGTAGGCCTACTGGTCAGTTGATCTTATCAACTGAAAAATTGGCTCGAGCGCTCGCTCCAGAGAACACGAAACAACGGGCCTGCCCTGCATACTTTCCCCCACTACCTAATTGGGAATTAGAATTATAGAATAATTACAGGATTAGCTGAAATTCGGCCGCATCTGGTCACTTGACCAAATAAACGGTATCAGTTAACTGACACATACTTTCTCCCAACAATATAAAAAAGGTGTTAAAAGCTTCAAATATTAATGTCTTGATGACTCAGTCGGATAGCTACCAGCTGAGCAGCGCTCGTTTGACCCTACGGGCGTCTGTGACTTTTAACAACGTACTGCGTTTACCGCTAAACGAAAAATAGAATTTTCTCCGCACCCACTTTACGTAGAGCAATAATTTAAAATACTGGATTATTTAGTTTTTTTTTAACTTGATTTAATGGTGATAAGTAAAATTTATTTCGAGACAACAGCCATTTTGAAAATCCAAAAAATTGATTTTTGAAACACTTTTTACTCCATAACTTTTGAACGCGCATTTTCTCGGAGATGCGGGTGGTGTCATTTTATTCACCATTTTAAGCTTAATAAACCATAAAATTTTAATCAAAATCGTTAGAGCCGTTTTTGAGAAATTTTGATTTTTGACGATTTTTGAGGGTTTTTGGGGGTAAACAACCCTTAAAAATAAAAAATTCAAAAAAATGAAAAAAAACGCCTGGAATTATTGTGGGTTTGGACCTACATACCAAATTTCACCAAAATCGGACCATTGGGGCATTCTCTAGCTCTGTATACATCCAGACACACACACGGACACACACACACACACAGACATCACTCTGAAAACCACTTTTTTGGACTCAGGGGGCACCAAAATGGATAAATCCACAAACAACTCAAATTCGAAAATTTTGACGAAAACAATACTTTCTCCATATACTATGGTATAGGGGGAGAAAGTAAAATGTATGCAGGCCTGTTAGTTTCCGTAGGCTCTGCCGCTGCCCAGACCCAGATCATGTGTTGTCAACAAATGGGTGTGTCAACAATACACAATGGTTATAGTACAATAACCATGCACCTAATTTAATGCGCCTGGCTGTAATTTAACAATTAATTTAGGAGGCGAGGATCAAAATCTCGCCCCGGGCGCCTATTACCCTCGGGGCAGCCCTGGCGATATAGTTGCCATAGTATCAACTTAGTGTGACAAATTTTAAGAGTATCCACCAAGGATGGGTCTTTTAATATGCTTATATATATAATTCATAATGTCAGACTGTAGTATCAACTTGATGTGACAGATTTTAGAGTATACACCAAAGATGTATGTTTGTAAACGGTTATATATAATTCAATATGGCGGATCTCTGGTTTCATAGTATCAACTTAATGTGACTAAATTTAAAAATACCAACTTATTATCAAATCTGTTGCGATCAAGAAATGGTACTGTATAGTACTATATATAGATGAGAAAAATTATAAAACACAATAATCAATCATTTTCATAAAAATTACCTTTGTAATTAAAGAATATATTCGTTGCAAAGTTGTCCCACCAATGGTGTATATATAGGAATACCAACTATAGGTGGGAACACATGAATGTATATATATATATATATATATATATATATATATATATATATACTTTATCCTTTCACTCTCTTCATCACACAACAGTAAAATTATTTATTCGAGTTAAAAAATTTTAAGTTATATTTGCTCTCCCCCAACACTAAAACGTAATGTGAAAACTTTCCTAATGCGAAAAAATGTCTTATAACTTTAAATTAGAATGGAAACGCAGGCAACAAACAATTCCGTTCAGTGCGACGATCCCTACCTATAAAAATTTGAACACACATATTTGAAAAATTTTATGGTGTTACAATTAGGCTAAGGCCTATATTTGTTTAGATAGCCTAGATGAAGGTTGTACACATTATGAAGATAAAATATTCATAAGAAGTTTTAGCTAGGCCTTAACAGTAAAATTTTATCTAATAAAAGTCAGTAAATTGTAATGGTTGCTTATTTATTCCTTGGGTAAGGATAAATTATTACCGTATTCACAATTTCAATCACATTTACACTCACACTCGTTTTTTGCCTAGTATAATTATGATAAAATTTACCGGCTTTGAATTTAAAAACTGTAAATAGCCGCCATTCTAAAAATATACTTCGGGAAAAAATACTTTTTTCCTGAAAAAAAGTAGGCTATATAGGCTATATAGGTTTAATTTCTGTGATAACATTTCATGCCAAATAAGAGCTTAGTACAATAATACGTTACGGAAATAAAAATTATTTTTACATATACAAAATTGTGGCTATACGAAGCATTGTAGGACATATGTTGATGGGAACGTTCTTTTCTTATTTTGAGGTGGACCAATGATATAGAAATCTGAAGTGACATCAAACTGGCTGGGTAGCTGAGTGGTTAAAGAGCTCGCCTTTGAATCTGAAGGTAGCCGGTTCGATCCTGAGAAAAGTTAGTGCTTTTTGATGGTTCGATACTGGACCCAGCTGCCTTTGGTCATTGGGCTATTAATTAATGATCCTGACAAATAAAAACAGCTGATATTTGTCAATAACAAAGCTACACCTCATCTGATCCATCACAATCATCACACTCACCCCTTCAGTCATACTCACCTTAAAATACGCTAAAGTGCGTCGGTGTTTCAAATGAAGTCTCTAAAGTCTCTCTCTCTCTCTCTCTCTCTCTCTCTCTCTCTCTCTCTCTCTCTCTCTCTCTCTCTCTCTCTCTCTCTCTCTCTCTCTAAAGTCAAAACTAAATGAACAGAATTCTTTAAATGTAATTTTTTTATATTTTATCTCATTTTAGTATACTATTCTTACTGAATATCGAATGTACACTTCATAAGGTAGTTCACTTAGTCACATAAGTACCTAGTTTCCAACTCAAACAAAATATTCCGAAGAAGGGCGATGCTTAATGAGTCTTGACTGTAAATCATACCGGTATGTCATGATTGTGAAAATAATCACTTCTTCGCTGTAAATTGCAGTTTGAAAGTTGTACAGAAGTTTCCGGTGAAATATTGCAGTTAGTGACGCCAACTCGCGCCTTCCCAGGGTAATGAGCCGGTCCCTAATGTCCTCCAGCACCTGTGAGGGTCTCGGTTGATGATGTGAGCCGCGCACCGTGAGTCATTGCCAAAAGTATGCATAAGAACAGGAAATGAAATTTTTTAATTTATTTCAAGAGGTCAACCGTAATGTAGCTAAATAATAAAATTTACTTTAGGCTATATATTAGCTATATATATTTGCTATATAAATTTTATGCAATAATTATCGATGGGTACATAGTACTGTCTAAACAAGTACAAATTATTAATTTCTTTTGTAAGCATATTTTAATTTTAATCTATTTGTTTTGATATCATTTTGTGTTATCCAGTATTGTGCAAAAATCTGTTCATGATATCATAGATAAACATGAAATAAATATATATATATATATATATATATAACTAGTTGCTTCATCTATCCAAGTTTAAATGAAAACGCAAGATTAAACTAGACTAGAGATTCTCAGAGACCCACTGATTGAAATAGGACTAAAGATTTGGTTGATCTTAACTCATTTATTTATAACTAACATTTATGTTCTTTCTGTTATGTAGGATTTGTTATTGAGATGTAAAAATTTATTGATTAAGTCAATTATCATTCTTCCATAAGATTAACGTTCAAATTATAAAAGCCTGTAAGGCTTAGCTCTGGGGGCCGATTGAAATTATAATTCCACGTTAGTATAATTCTTCCTAAGTCATTCACAGTCTTATCTATATATTAATACGCAAGCATGTTTCATTTCCTCCTTTTATCTCAGCTCGTGTGCATCGTAGGATAAATCCGCGCATACCGTTAGAAAGATATAGTCCTGTAGATGAGCAGAATCACATTCTAATTCACATCGGACTCCAGGGCTATGCCCCACAGGCTTTCAAAGTTCCAATGTTAATCTTATGGAGAAAGGAGAATTGAAAGAATCATTAGACAGCTGAATGTTGTAAAAACAACTGCTAGAAAATTATGAAGAACAGATGTTTTAGTTCTAAAATGTTTTTAAGCTTCTTGGGTCCAGATAAACTGAAATTTTGATCGAATTTCGATCAGGAGGCGATTTCTAGTATTTATAATTTTATAACAAATATAATAAACAAAATATTTATAATTAGAACTATTTTAATTATAACATTTCAGACTCTAAAAAGTATTTGACTTTTTTTAAATACAGACTGCTTCGTGGTAACACGAGGAGTGTCAATACACTGAGTGCGTATTTAATTAACTAAGTATTCTCAGAAGGTACATAGGTGTAAATACTCGCACTGCAAATAACTAAAGCGTCTAATGTTCAAATATAACTGTAATATGATAGCTCTCAGTTCTCTGTGATCTCTGTGGTGACCTCAGAAACAGCAACAACAATCTCTAAAGCGCAGCCTCACGACTAATATCAATTTATTACTAACTGCTGTATTTACTTTGATAATTGGTAACGGCTTTAACTAGTAACTGGGTATGTCTTATTTTTAAATTTAGGTTTTACATCCAACAAAATTAAATACAAAGATAATTGAATGATAACCTCAAGTTGAATAAAAAAGTAAAAAGGTATCAGCTGCAATTTTGACTTTAAAAGTATTGTTGAATTATTTTGAAATAAGTAAACGTTTTTTTTAGTTTCATTGTAGCTGTTGAGTCTCGCCACAAGTGATAACAAGATTTTTTCATACTTCACTTATAGAATGGACAATCATATACTCTCCAAAATGTGATTTATGTATTCGAATTAGTCAGATGACGGTGATTCTATGCCCATTTCTGGTTGGCCGTGGCCAGACATCACAGCTGTAGCTCCTCTAAAAATGAACACTATTGATGGAAACATGATATAAATTCGTGAATTAATGTGTTAAGGTCTCTTATAATTTAATGTTGATAAAAATTTCTACAAAAAATGTTTTTTTATGCATATCTAGTTATAAATTCTATGTAAATGTCTGCCTTAAATACTTACAAATTGTAAAAAGAATTTGTTTCATTTTGTAACTCACCTAAAACAAAAAATTACAGTGTTAAAAATATCTTCAAGCCAATAATAAAGTATAAAGTAAAGATTTATAACCAGAATGAGATGGCTGGAAAATTTACTAAACAAATTTAACTTTTAAATAGGAGGGAATTATATTTCCACAAAGAAACTTCAGGAAAATATTGTTCTATAGTCAACTTTTATTCAGTTTCCAAGGAACGTTTTGGAAAACTGCAAGCTTTAAAATTTATTTTAAAAAATTATGATTTAAGATTAATTGAGATGAAATGATTTAAAAAAATCAGTCTTCTTATCTATAGTGATTTCTATTTAAATTCGATCCCAAACCAGATGTAAATCTTCCAAGAATTTCAATTTTTTTAAAGTCAGATTAATTTTATTAGAATCATTTAAAACATATTTTTAAATAACTAGTATTATTAGTTGGAAACCGATTATGCAAGTTCACAAACGGAATAATAAAATCGTTACTAATTATTCACAGTTAACCATAAAAAAACTATGAAATAGACACAAAGCGGAGTATTTTATTTATATTTGGATATCAATTTAAATTGTAGGGTAAATATTTAGTCGATGTCCTTTCCGTACTCGATATACAAACTACGGTGAACATCACAAGGTAAAATGTATCATGCACTAAATGGAATGCGATGAAAGTAACAGCAGGAATCCAATTAACTGAAGGTTCATCACTCTTCACATGATGGCAAATTGCTTGACGTTTGTAAATGGCACTTTGAAACCGACCGGCTGCCTTCTGAGTAATGAACGACAGCCCCAATGATATCGGTATGGACATACACTTTCAAAAACCACCATATACCATATATTTATGGTATTCCAATAATATTCACAAAATAAACCAAAGTAATATTTTAAATTTTTTAGTTGATATATATTTTATTGTTATATTTGTAGAAAAATAAGTTTAAAAAAAGATATTTTAACTGGGGCCAAAACCTTGTTATTGGTAAATTTAGTTTTCACCATCTTTTTATCTCTAAGGGATACTGTGATACCATAGTTTTTACGCGTTACCCCCCCCCCCCCACACGGTAGTTTACCTTCCCCTTGATGTTATTAACCACCTAGGAATGAATGACATACTTTTCCGTAATCGCAAAGAATCATATAAAAATCACACGTTAAACTATGCTGTCTCACTTTAATTCATGTTCAACCCTGTTTAGTTTCCTGGAGTAACTGCTTAATCTTGATCTTGTGCATAATCTCCGCAATACTTGGAAGAGTGCGTTCAGGTGCCTACGTTTTGTCCTCGAGTCTATAGCTCGAGCCAATAGTATTTTGATATTTTATCTACAACCACTGCACTAACCTCCAATAATGATATTACAAATAACAATCAAATAACATCATTAAACCAAATTCAACTTCAGTGCGTAATCATTTTAACTAAAGGTTTCAACTTAATACAGGTTAAACTAATGAGATCTTGTCAATTGACAAAAGTACCGTTTTAATTGCGCAAATTTTTAACATTGTGACGCAAAGTAAGCACATCAGGTGATTGTTACTGTTTGTTGTTTTATGTTTTAGTTTTATGTTTTAGTTTCTGTATATGCCTATTTTCAAAAGAGTGGGATAATTATAGCAAGAACTACGATTGGAGAAGTAACATCAGTTAGCTACGTTTTTATGTGTGACCATATATAAACTATACACACGAATTTGTTAAAATTGCTTCACCAAAATAAATTCAGTCGTACTTAAGTATAGTTTATGCAACAAATGTGTTCAGCATTTTAAGCCACTGCTGACATATTTAGGACACCTGCTCATATTTGCACTGACATCTCATTCGTAACTTAAAGGCCCTCATAATACAATCGTTTATAACACACTTTTATCTCAATGCCCAGGTTGGTTGCTAACATTTCACTTTCACAGACTCACTCACGTATTGAATATTCTCGTAAAACCATTGATTTTCCTGTACATTATGTTATTGCGTACCTATGTTTATAAATTACGAAAGATATATTTGTAATTTTTATGACGACGCATTAAATTAATTTTATGAGAGAATCTGAGTGTATAATGAACATTTCGACCCATAAATAGTATTTCAATATTGAATTTTCGTGAGAGTTAAGGAGGGCAAGATTTATTTCTGGCCCCAGTTCCAGTAACTGACATGTACCTTATCTGGTGGTGAAGAACTCCCTTTCCCCCACCCCCTCAACTCCTCTCACATTACAACTGTCCACCACCACACAAATAATTTTATTTACCTTTCATTCCGTAACACCGGAAAAGAGTTTGGTAAAACAATATAATGATACATAATAATAATATTTTTATCCACTTAAAATTGACAAACCATATCTTAAATCTAAGTACAAAAACTAATTTTGCAATATTTGGTTCTATTTGTGGAGTATTTGAAATATTTTGAATACTTAAGAATATTAAGTTTACTCATTTGTCCTTATGCTTACTAATAGCTATGATCTATTTACCATATGGTAAATTTTCACAATAAAAGACAAAATACAGTAAAACGATAATCAAGTAAGAAATATGCCCCTTTGTGTTTAAAATGCTGATAATATTTAAATTACAACTTATGGTTTTTAGATTGTTATTTTTTGACGTAGGCCCTATCTATAAAACATATTTTTAATTAAATCATAACAAAATAAATCCATTTTGCTTATTTTTTACGCAGCTGTATTTCTTAATATTGTAAATAAATAGATAATTAATTAACGGGAGAAAATAATTGCACCGCCTAGTTAATTAATTCTTTATTATAAAACACACCCGTCTTCAATATGTATGTTGCGAAAATTTTTAGACAACATTACCAAACTAAACACCACAAAGTAATTATGAAGGGGGCGCAAAATAAAAAAAAATTGTTAGTACTGTAAATAAAATAAAAAACTGGTTTAATTACTGAAGTAAAACATAATCATATTTGGAACGAATATTGATTATCTCCATAATTTTTATTTCTACAAGTCATTAAAGCTGAACTTCAGTGCTCACCTCTTTGGAATTTCAATCTCATTTCTCTTTTATTCGGTGAAAGTACAAACATTATGTACTTGTTTTGTCAACAAGTTGAATTGACTTGTTTTAAAAACATTTTGACTAGTTTTTCCTCACAAATTTGTTAAATAGCATCATAGTAACATATATTATTTTGATTCTATATATGAACTCAAGTTTAGCTTTGATACCATTATTTATACATTTTATTTAATTATTTATTGTTATTTCTTTATTCTTAGAGGTTGGCAGGCGACTTAATTGCGTTACTTTTCCATAGACCATATAGACCATTGATCTGTTTGTTGGTTGTATTAGAAAAATTAAATGAATGAGCCTCTACAGTAAATGAGAATGGTACTGATAATATTTCAGAACGTGAACGTGAACCCATCTGAAATAGTTTGGGAGTGCGGCCAGCTAACAACTAGGCCACCAACAACATTTTTTATATATTTTTAATTGGTATACAACAAATTAATAAAAGCTAAAGAAGGTAGATTTCTTCTTCAAAATTATTTGAAAACTTGATATTCACCAATCAATACTTTCATTGAGCTTTTTCTAATACGTTTTTCAGTGGCAGATATTGCTCTACAGTTTATAGTCAATAATGAATCATAATCAAAAGATGTATTAAACTTTGTTGAAGTATTTGCTTTCTTACAACACACGATTATAAAAAATAATATGATGTATATAATTTAACAAAAATAGAAATACATCATTTTCGGTTAACAGATATGTAAGAATTCAGTAAAATGCGTTAAAGTATTTTCAAAAAATAATTACTTCTGTTTAGGATACTAGATGCCATTACATTCACTGGGCTTTAGAGACAGTAATTTTTTTTTATCATGACATCTGGTCCCATACAAAGTCGCAAACAGATCCCCAACAACCGTTGAACTACCCAGATATTCCAGCTAAGTATGAATAGTAGGTATAAAGCAAAACGCAGCCCCTCGTACAACCTAATGGTGGCTTATATTTGGAAATGGTAAACCTCGTGCAATGTTATAGGGTGTTATAAGGATATGAAGTGGTATATGGACCTTCTGCAATATACATTGGCGTGTAAGATAACATTTTGATAGTATACGTTTCAACTTTTAACATATGGATTAGAGATTAAGGTTAGAAATTTTCAAATTCAATTTCCGGTATATTTATATTTTGGTTGTAATTGATTGATTTCAGTGATAAAATAAGCATAATATTATCCAAGAGAGATTCCACATATGGGGTATTACAAGGCTGGTTGGTTTCGACCTAGTTAAATTTCCATAACCCAAATCTTTAACACTTGTTAGAGGGAAAGGACATAATAGTACACTTTATCTGCATAAAAAACTTCCTTATTTGACAGACAAATTTTGTTAAAATTTCATAATGCACCTCACCATGATTAATTTTTGCGTTTTGTGGACATTGGTTAGACCAGGTTAGATTTTAAACTAAATATTAGTTACAATGGTCCCGAAAAAAGTTATAAAACTTAATGTTCTAAAAGTGACAATTTTTTATCAACCCATATAGTTCTTCCACTTTTATGAGTAAACATTTATGAGTAAATTTTAGATGTTTATTTTATATAATATTGAAATTTTGTTACATTATATTTAAGAAATCTCTATAAATATGTAATGCGGGGAAGTGATGTGTTTCTGACTGACCCCTTTCTCGATGCACGGATTTAGCATGCAGAATTGCAGAGGATCCCAAATATATGATTCATAGAGCTGTAGACTATTCCGGTATGTGTGTCAAGTGTCAGACATGCATTTGATCCTGACACGACTGAGAGATTCACCCTCAGAACTTTTGCATTTATGAAACTTTTGTTTACTGTAATATTTGGTGTTAAAAAAAATTATAGTAGCCTATACATTATTTATACAATTATTGATTATATATTTTATTAAATTTTTTTATTTCATTCATCTACTTTAATCTTCTTATTAAGTATTCTATTTTTATTATTTACTGGATAACAAGTGATTTTAATGAAAATAAAGTTGTAGACAGTCAATATTTTGAAGTTTAAAAATTATCAAATTTCTAGGCCTAATATTACGTTGAAATCAGTGTTTTGCCTTCAAATTTCACAATCATATTAATATTATAATTTTACTTAAAGCTCAACAGTAAGCGTTACTCTCAACCACCCACAATATATGCCATCATAGCGTGCTCTTTTAAGTTCATTTTATGTTTTGAAACATTTTACTGTAAGTTGCAATAGCAATAAAATTGAAACTATTTGGTTCCTAAACCATAAAAATAATTATTTCCATTATTTAACCGAGAAACAATATAATAGAAATCAATTGTCAGAAATATTGAATGAATGTTTTTGTAATAGATAAAAGTGTATATATTAATAGGCAATCATGTTTATTTTCCTCTTTTTTCCCAGCTTCTATGCATCGTAGGAGAAATCTGCTCATACCGTTGATGAGCAGAATCTCATTATAATTTACATTAGCCCCACTTCAAAGTTTCAATGATAATCTTATGGGAGAGTGGTGCTTACTTGATTTAATCATTAGACGGCTTTTTAATGACAAACTCTAGCAAATAAAGAACAGTTGTTTCAGTTATAAAAAGTTAAAAAACTAATTGACTCAAGATCAAATGAATTTTTGTCGAATTTCAACCAGTGGGCGATCGCTAGGATTTATGAATGCAAAAATTTAGCTATCATGTGATACTTACTTGCCAGAATTGCCTTAACAGATATACTCCAAATATATCAAAGATGTGGTAGGTTAGTTTTCAATATAGATGAATCTCAGGTACATTCTAACTGAAATTTCTTCGGTGTAAGTATTATATTCGTGGAAGCATTTCATGGAATGACTCAAACACGATGGCAAAATTATATATTATTAGAGACATTTTTCGACATTTGAATCCTGCAAGACGGTTCCATGAACTTTAGAATAACCCTACAACTATACATTACCTAATGATTTCTTTAACTTAAGGAAAACCTGGTGAATATTAAGTCGGTAATCTTGGGACACCCTCTATAACCTATCCTTTTAGTTAATAAAACCCTCACAATCCACCACCTTTCTAACCTAGACCTGCCTCCGTAACCAGCCAATAACCACAAACCGCACACCCTCACAGTAACTCCATAACGACCGTAGCAAACCTCAACCCTACCCCCACTGCGCCAGGCATATCGTTTAGCAGTCTTCTGATTATTCAAAGTCCTGGTCACAGTGGCTCCCTTCCCCCTCTGGCACGAAAGTAGGCACCGAAAGAAAAAATAAAAAAAGCCCTACCGTAGTGTCAGAACTCCTCCCCTCCCCCCTCCCCTCCGGCATGAAAGTAGGCAACGAAAGAAAAAACAAAAAAAAGTCCTACCGTAATGTCGGAGTCAACCGCTACGCCTAACCCCACCCCGGCACGAAAGCAGGCAACGAAAGAAAAAACAAAAAAAGTCCTGCTGTAGTGTCGCACCGCATCCACAAACCCTGGCCAAGGCTGAAGAGGGCACCGCCCTAAAACAGCCGCAGTGGGCTCTTCCAGCCCACTGGAACCTCACGACAACTGCAACTTGAATATTTATAACCTACTAAAATTTTAATCTGTCCATCGGTGTTAACAAAAGTACCGTTTAAAACATTAGGCTTCAATACATATAATTAAATTGTTTCAAACAATTAATCTTTGCGATAGAAAAGCATTTTGTATTATCAAATCCAGTAAAAAATCACTATCCACAAAATATAATTTAATGCCAACGACAATTAAACATTTCAATTCGTGATTTCAATTTTAAAATCAATACAAATGCATAGTTTTATATGACTGACTACTTAAAAAAATTAAACATTTTAATGATCAGCTATGAGTTTTAATTGTAAATTAATACAAATAGAAATAGTGGACAAGTTGTAGGATAATATAAATACTAACATGTAACAATTATTTATTTTAAGAACACGCTGATGCTATCACATTTTGCAAATCTAGATTTTCTATACAAATAAGTAGAAAAAATGTATATTGAAATAAATAATTACAATTAAAGGATAATTCACATTAAACTACAATTCTTAGATCTACATTAAAAAAGATTAAATCGGTATTGAAGTGTTCGTTCAACCTCTGTGCATTTAAAATTTAACTGTTCAACAACTCAACCGAGATTACCAGAGAGGGACCAGATTAAACTTGCTGCATTTCCAAGAATCGCTACAAAGTCAAACGATTTGCAAATTAAACTGGCTTACCCTCCTATTTCTTTCTAGAGGTGACATCTTCAACTCAGGGAAAATGGAACCTTAATATATACTTAATTTTGTAAGAATGTAATGCGAATAAACTATTGCAGTACTTATACATGACAAAAGTCCCAGCATAACACTTTATAAAATAGTGCAAAATATCTACTCTTTAAAAGTAAAATGAGATATTGTTAAACCACCATAATTTACATTCATCGTACAACAAATTTACAATTGAAAGAAGTATCTATTAATATAAAAATATTTGAAAAAATGTTCAACCCTCTATTGTAATATGTTTTGATACATTTTAACACCAGAGTGTATGTTGGATCTCCTATTATTTCCTGTTCAGCTCTACTTATACTCCTTTGTAAAACAAAAATATGCCATAAATAAATTTAACAAAACCTTATACCAGGATTGTAAGAAATTAAATTACGTTTATCCTAGAGTACTTAGGAATTTAAAGATGATTAATTGTATTTAAAAGTTTTGTGGGGGAGGTTAAGGAAAAGGAATAACATGCACGTTTCTTAGCTGTTAACATGTGTTTGTTTTGTTTTTTTTTACTATCGACAGCTCTTTAAATTTGTAAATCAATAAAAATTATTTACTATGTTAATCTTATAGACAGAAAAATGCATAAAAATATCTAAGCTCTTATTGCAAAACACAAACGGAGAAGATTATTATGAAGCCTCAAATGTTAAAATCGGCCCAGTAATAAGGGAGAAGTTGTGTTAACAAAAACTGCTACACCTCTATACAAACGGCATTATACATAGATACACGTGTACCATCCGTTTCGTCGAGTTGACCAGCATTGAAAATATTTAAAAAAGTAATAAATCTTCTTTATCACACTAAAATAAACTACAGATTGTAAAATAATGCATTTTAATTTAATTTTCATTTCATTTTTTTTTTTATTTTAAACTCGTATTTTTTATAGTTTTTATAGTCATGTTTTATTGACAAACGTTTTAGGGAAAGGTTATTTCATTAAACGTATTTCAATCTGGATTGTTTAGGGAAACTTCTTTTGTCAATGCTTTTCTCATACCAGCCTTTCTGTAGCATGACTGTTATCACAATGCAATTTCCATTTAATAGTTTCATCAATGCTGAAGGAAGGGATTACAAAATACGACTTGGGCCACATACCAATAACCTGGCCACTATCAACAATACCTGGTGTTATGAAAAATTCCGTCACGAAGGTTAATGCACTTCATAATGGATCTTTCCTTCATTTCAAATATGGCATGTACAATATGCCATAAATATTGAAGTAATTTTAGCCAAATAAATAACCAAATATCCGTAAAAATACTAATGTAACCAAGCAAGATATAAACTTAATCCTTGTTATATTTAACTGTACCTATAATGAGTTTTCTGGGTAAACAAACAAACAATAAGATCACAGGAAACATTTATTTTAATTATAGACCCAATGAGATGAAAAGTGACATTCAAAGTGAAGTAAAACATTTTTTATAACAAATGGTGGATCAAGTTATACAACAAAGTTATCCATTTAGTCTAGTCAAATTATGGTTCAACCCGGAAGTAATTGCAAACTAATATATTTTGACCGATTATTATGTAAAATTACCTGAGAAAAACGATGGTGAATAGTCTACCTCTCTCCGACGCTGCGCTCGCCTGCTATGGAAAATTTTTCAAAATGGCGGCTGTAAGTTTTTGCTGAATATCTTTTGAACCGTTAAAAACAGCTAAATTTTTTAAATTAATAAAATTTAGAAAATTAAAATTTACACATTTTGATATATAATATGTATTGGTTGTTATATTTAATAAGGGTGATATTACTCTTTAATACTACTTTCAATTGTTCGCTTTTAAGTGAATTTCTTTTGTTGGAAATCCATATTATGGTTGTCTTGAACCTTATTAACTTTTTACTACAGGGTCCCCGGATACCAAAAACACCATTCATTAAAATTGTCATATCTGCATATATATACTTATTAAGATACATATATAAATATGTACTTAAATTTCGTGAAGCCGGTATATAAACCTGTTAATGAAACGTCCAATTTTTATAAAACTTGACTTGAAAGTTTTAGTAACTATGACCTTAGCGAAGGTGTGGGACTAGATCTATTACATTAGATATATCGATTGGGATTATCAGACCATGGTAAAAGGGTGATATACAGGTTCAAATGTGTCTAAAATCAGCCCAAAATCAGGATTTACGCTTATTTTAGACAAATTTGAATACCACCCTTTTTCCATAGCCTGATAATCCCGATCGACATATCTAATGTACATAGTCCCACACATTCATATCAAGTTTGATAAAAATCTGACGTTTCGTTAATAGGTTTACCGGCTTCACGGAATTTAAATAAATATTTATATATGTATCTTAATAAGTGTATATATTCAGATATGAAAATTTTCATGAATTGTGTTTCTGGTATCTGGGGATCCTGTAGTAAAACGTTAACAAGGTAAAAGTCTTATATATAACCTTTGACACCACCGTAATATTGATTTCCCAACAAAAAAAATTCACTAAAAACCCCACAATTGAAAGTAGTTTTAAAGAGCAATGTCGCCCTTATTAAATATAACAACAAATACATATTATATATCAAAATGTGTAAAATTTAATTTATAAATTTTATTTATTTACAAAATTTAGCTGTCTTTAACGGTCCAAAAGATATTCAGCAAAAACTTACAGCCACCATTTTGAAAAATTGGCCATAGCAGGCGTCGGAGAGTGGTAGACTTTTCACCATCGTTTTTCTCAGATAATTTTACATAAGAATCGGTAAAAATATATAAGTTTGCAATTACTTCCGGTTCAGCTATTTTTTTAGCTAATTTTACTAGACTAATTATGGAGGAGATCTTGAGGATTATTATTAAGGAGACTATTTATTTCCATTTTATGGATTCTTACCAGCTGTATTCATGATATGAAAAGGTTGCCTTTTCATAATCGCATTTTATATTTAGGCCTACGTACTATCATCTACTTGATTTTAGGACAAAAGTCTGTATAAAATATTAGTAAAATATATTGTTGATTTGGTGACTTTTTACGCTCATCAAAATTCTATGTGTGTTAAGGGTCGTCCATAAATTACGTCATCTGAAAATAGGGGGGGAGGGTCCAGATTGAAAATGACGGTAAGATGTGTGCAAGAAGGGGGGGTCGGCTTTGATATGACGTCATTTTAAATATGATGTTTTATATCAACTTTTAACAGTAAAACAATGATAAATTCGAACACAACTCAATTATTATGAAATAATTATCTATAAAATACATGAGACTATTTAAAGGCGTTGTTTTATATATTTTATTTTTCAATTGAGAAAGTCATTATGGCTTTATTTCTGAAGGTAAATTCAGATTTGATTGGTCATTTTTTTAGTTTATCATGTAGCGTGTAAAAAGCATAATTTTTCTTAAAACGGAGGTTTGTTAAAAAGAACGTCGTTTTCCGAGAGGGGGGGGAGGGTCAGACAAATTATGATGGTAGGATGATTTTAGGGAGGGGGTTGGTCCAAAAATTTCCAAAAAGCAATGACGTAATTCATGGACGGCACCTTAGTGTCTAATACATTTTTAAACCGTGCATAAGAATTATGAATAGCCTATAATATATTATTTGATATAATATTAATCATTCAAAAAATCTTTTGTAATTTCTATTAGTAGTAAAAAACACTGTATTTAAAATATTATAAATTGTCATCTAAAATAAATTCTTTATTGTTGGAAAATTTTTGAAAAGTACAACAGAGTTGTATACAGTATATTATTGGGGGTATTTTTTAGCATTTGGCACAGTCATTCCCAAGAAAGATATTTTAAAACATAATTACAACCTTTATCTTATATTAATTATAGTATAAAATATATTAAGACAATAATTCCTTACACGAACCAAAATTTGTCTGGCATTCATCTTGCGGTAATAACGCATTACAAACATGCCTTTAACCTTTGTACATAAGCCCTACGCCTAATCCATACCTTCCATCATGGAGAGTGCCACCATGCAAGGCAGTGTTAACAACCTGTTTCTATCATATCCGGTGAAGCCATATGCTAATTTTCGATGGTTAGAAAACATTTCTCTATTCAACTTTCAAATGTTAAAACAAAAATAAAAAAATAAAAAATAATAACGCCGTTTTAACTATAAAGAACAACAATTCTCATGGGCCCGATGGATACCCAGTGAGATCCTTAAGTTTTTCGCCAAAACCCAGGTTTCGCTGAAAAGGTTTAATGCTTACTGATCCAAGGGGTTTATCCAGTATATTTAAAGAAAGCCAAGATTGTGCTTATAAGCAAGGGAAAGGCGAAAGGCGATCTGGCCATGCACACACCTCTATGTGCACTTTGGTTACAGCAGAGAAATTTTGGAAGTTCTCACCTAAACACTCCATGGCCGCTGCCAGGGGTTTTACCTCTTACAATGTGACTTTAAAAATGGACGATGCAATCGCTGAAGTGCAAAGTGCAGTGGGAGGTGCCAAGAATGATAACCTTTTCTCTAGCAGAATGGTGTGTCTTGGTATCCTTGATTGCAAGAGTGCCTTGATCTCGGCAATATTGGTCGATAATTTGGACGCATTGAGCAATACCTTCCACCTTTCGGAGTATCTATTGCATCAGTAAGATTAATTTACCTGCAGGCAGAACGTTGATGCATGACACCAAAGACAAACAACGGATTATGGATACTATACCTGGATCTTTAGGACCACAGTGTCTTCAGATCCGAGATGCCGGGCAGGACGGTTCTAGTTGGGTGCACCAATGACGTTATTTTACTCATCGCTGCACTAAATCTTGAGGTAGCCCAGCTCAATCTGAATTAACTTATGCCCGTTGTAAACGAATGGATGCGTCTTGTATGGTCTGTTTCTCGTCTTGAGTAAGACAGAGATTGTGGTCCTCACAAAGAAGCAGATCGACAATATTGTTCCAATGAACTGGGAAATGTAATGGTAGAGACCACGAGATTTGCCAAATATCTCAAATTAGCCTAAACATAAAACTTAGCTAGACTTTTCACACGTCAGAAAAGGCTGCTTACTCAACTTGGCAATCTTATGGCCAAACTCGGAGATCCCCCGATCGGGTGGAAGAAAACTTTCTGCAGTTAACATTGCTCTCACTAAAGAAGAAAGGTGGATGCGGCTCGCTCGAGTTCAGCCTCAAAAAGCACTCAGGGTCAAATTTGCGTATCGTACAGTATCCGTGCCACCTGTCTTGGTAATCGCTGGTGTTACCCCTGTCTATCTCTTTGCTCGGGAAACATAGGCAATCTACCGGATAAAATGTAATGTATGCTCATATTTTGTCGGGTAGTTACGGTTTTTCAGGACAGGATTGATAGGACGGACTGATGTAATGCAATCAGTGATTCCAGACTAGTATCAGACAACAAAAGAGGAGTTTTGTGGTTATTCTACCATATTTTGAGTCAGGAGCATCATATTACAAGTTGGCCACCTATGTGAGTAAGAATATTTCTTTCTCAGTTAGTAAAAAAATATAAAAAAAAAATAAAAAAAAAACAACGGTGGTCTTTAAAATAGTTTTGTATCTCGTTTTTTATTATTTATTTGAGATCCATATCTTAAATAAACTCTATAAACGATCTTTGGAAGAATGGTTTGGATTTCTCAAAAGGAAAAGCAAATTGGGTGTTTTCCCAGATATTGTTTCTCCAAATAACAGGCACAAGCATTTATTAACTTTTCCCAACGCGATATCGTCCACAAGGGACTAGTTATCTGCAACATTGATTCATGAAATCACATTGGGATGACAAATATTTACTCGCAACATAAACATGCTGCAGGATTCATTTTACTAACGCATCATATTTTGAATTACGGAAAATATATTCTTTCAAAGTAATACCTTTACTAATACCTTTATTGGACTGGCGACCTTACTAAATAGGTAGTTTAAGCCTATTATGAATGGGAGATGAGTGTGGTGCAATCTTGTAGTCTTGTTACTGAAAAAGGCTGACATTCTCCTTAGACAAGACTGTTGGTTAGCCCAACAGCCGATGGTATCTAAGGACCTGCAGTTTTTAACGTGGGAACCGAACCACAATTTCATCTTCACATATGCGAATTGGTCTAATAATGAGGATGGTCTTTATGGATGAACTAGTATTCACTAGTGCGTATGTTAATCCCCACCAGGGAATATCGTATCCACAAGCTATCGCTTATAACTATCCATAATTCGTGACCTCCAAGAAGCTGGATTACAGGACTAATTAATACCTGGTTCAGTTTTTGAGGTATTCGTCATCAATTAAAAAAATAAATCAGTGGAGCCTAGCTTTACTATCTTTTTTACATACTTATACATTGATTTACTTTTTGCTTCACAGTTTGATATATAGATAGTCCTACGTTATTTTTGAAGAAAGCAGATTTCATATTCACGTCAGGCACCTCCACGTGCTTGCAGGAATTATATTTGCTGAACGTTCCAAACATATCGCGCAGAGCGGAAGAGAATATTTACAGATGTTGGAGTTCTGGGAAATTCACTAAGTGCTGTATTTGCATTGGGGTTCTTAAATGTACTAAAGCGAGTTTAGGATTAAAGATGGATCAGCTATTGTTGAATTGTTCACCATCATAACACATTTTATAAAAGATGTAAACTAAGCAATAGAATTTTTTTATCACAAATGGTGAAATATCTTCACGTTTATATCTTATGTATAAAACTACTCAAAAATAAGAATGTGTTAAACTATATATGATTTAATATGTTCGTGTTATTATTCTGATTGGAAACAAGTGTAGCTCGTATAGAGTTAAAATTTACATTTATTTCCCCTTGTAAAATTATATAGGATAAATTATAGAATAATAAATTGTGAAAGCGTCTACCTTAAAAGCGCAATTCATTCCAGTAACCATGACGAAACATTTTTTTATGTTTAAATTACAAAGAGTGTAAAAATATGATTTGTGAAAAACTTAATACAATAACGCATTTTTGTAGTGGAACTTTTAACACAGATTGGTTTGTCTTAACAATATTTCATATTAATACCAGATATAATTAACGTAACGGCAATACGTTTTTGTGATTTAAGTTTCAAAACAGATCGGCGTGTCTTAACAATACTTCATGTTATTGCCAGATGTGAAACGGCAATGCAGTTTTCAATTTGTTGCTCCTGATACAGAATTTTAATACTGTACGGAAAATGTTTTCAAGCACCTGAAGTTCTAATGTAATTGTGAAGTGTAGTGAGCAAAGTATTTTCTGTTTGGATCTGATTCAAATGAAGTTGAAGCGAGCGCCACAGTTCTGTGTTTCCACCGAGGTTTCCACATCACTTACCCTTTAGTGGTTTGGACAAGTTTTCAAATCTCCTCAAGGCAGACAAAACAGCTTTGGAGCTCGTTTTAAGTTGAGAAATACATTTGTAGTAACATTGACTTTCGTGGTGAGCACTGAAGTTTCTGCCTTTGTGGTTACAAATATAGCAATATTTATATTTTAATTGACAACAAGTTTTCTTTCAAGTACTGTTCACAACAATTAACTAATTGGTTAGTAATTTTGTTTAATTGATTAATTAAAATTGTTTTAATAGTAATCCTAAACTATCAACGAGCCTGATGTTTATCTAGAAATTCAAATAAGTTTAAGTTTGAAATTTTAAAATTCACAACTTAACAATATAATTATAATATAAAAATAAATTTTAAAAATAATTTTTAACTTAACGCCATTATGCAATATATATTAATATATATTTAGCTTTATTTCAATACAAAGCGACCTTTTCTTTCTACAAAATCTATCTTATCTTATCTTATCTTATACTCTAAAACAAGCTCCATTTGTCCGGGCAAAGTTTTTTTTCGTTCCAAGGATTTTTGATTTTTTGATGTAATATGGGGGTTTTGGCCACCAGAAATCGATTGGCGTTGGTCCCATAGCTGGGAAAAATCCGAGTTTCGCGCTAGAGCCCTTCAAATTTCCCATGTTATCCTTATGGAGGTTTTTAAATTGAACAAAAATCAGCTGGTAACTGTAGATAAAACCAATGTGTTATATATTTAAAGCAAAATTATACCCTTCGGCCTGGCAAGTGAGCGAAGCGAACGAGCTCATCTTCAAAAGGGGAGAGGGCGAGTGAGCGGAGCGAACGAGCTTTGTGTGAGAACGAAAGTAATAATTTTACCGAGCTTAAGCTCGGTCCCCCTGGTACTTATACTCTAAAACAAGCTCCGTTTGTACGGGCAAAGTTCGATTGGAGCTGGTCCCAGCTGGTCCCATAGCTGGGAAAAATCCGGTTTTCGATCTAGAGCCCTTCAAAGTTTCCATGTTATCCTTTTGTAGATTTTATTAATTGAACAAAAATCAGCTGATAACTGTAGATATAAACGAATGTGTTAAATCTTTAACCTGTAGTTTAAGAAAATTATACCAAAGTGTAGCACCCTTTGGCTTGGCGAGTGAGCGGAGCGAACGAGCTTTGTGTGAGAACGAAAATATTAATTTTACCGAGCTTAAGCTCGATCCCCCTGGTACTCTTATACTCTAAAACAAACTCCGTGAACGGGCAAAGTTTTTTTTTCGCTCAACCAATGTGTTACATCTTTAACCTGTTGTTTAGGAAAATTGCCAAATGCAGCACACTTTGGTCCGGCGAGTGAGCGAAGCGAACAAGCTCGCCTTAAAAAGGGAGAGGGCGAGTGAGCAGAGCGAACGAGCTTTGTTTGAGAAACAAAAGTAATAATTATACCAAGCATAAGCTCGGTCCCTTCGGTACTATGATATTTAATCCCTATTGTACTTTATTGAAAGACGAGTGGTTCTCTAAACAATCAGGATGATACTAATATTTCTTTTTTTGCTCAATAAGTTTTATTACAAAGTGATGCATCTTAACGTTGCACTGACAATATATTGTAGGTGAATTTATTGATTTCAACCTAATAATTTGACTTATTTTATGCCGTTCTTTGATTTGTTGAAATATACTGTATTTTCCACAACTAAATCTTGTAAGTTAACAAGTGTTCTCTGTAAAAAAAACATTTATTTAGAATAATCCATAAAACATTTTTATCCTTAATGTGGTAGCCTATATTTCATATGTATTTTATTTAATTATGTACTTTTTAGTATCAATGAGGTAACACAATAACATTAAAGCTGTTTATTGGAACTGTTCAATGGGGTTTGGATATATAAAATGTAATAAAATAAATGTTTAATATCTTTCACAAAGTTAAATGAAAAGTTTACCTTGAAAATATTGTTTGAACCACTGAACTGCTTTGTTTGCTTGACTCAAATAACACTCAGTTTTTATTCAAATTAAAGCTTCATTATCAAAGTAGATTTATTTGTTGTCATATATGTTATTAAATAAATGGTTTGTTTGTTTGTACTTCTTTGACATTTATAAGTGTACTCTATGTCAGTGACTCGGCAACTTTATTTGGTAACGTTTGGTCTCTCTCTTATTAAATGGCTATAATGGAAGATGGTCTTTTTATTGAAGCGTCCCTTTATAATATGGCGCAGTCGTAAAATTAAATGTTTGAGCAATTGAAAAATGTGTTAAAAGTGATTGTATATAATGCCACCTCCTGAAGAAGATGTTAAAGGCGAAGTAAAAAGTAATACAAGCCAAAATGTTACTAATACAAGTGTACTACAGATACAATCTCCAAGTGACCTTCAATGGACAGGTAACATGGGAGAATCTTGGAAGTTTTTTAAACAGAAATTTCAAATTTATCTTATTGCTTCTAAAGCCGAAAATGATTCTTCAGAATATCAAGTATCTTTACTTCTTAGTATAATTGGAGACAGAGCCCTAAAGATATATAATAACTTCACTTATTCTAGCAGTGAAACATGTAAGAACATAAAAGATGTTCTCAAAAAGTTTGATCAGTACTTTTTGCCAGAAACCAACATTACCTTTGAGAGGCACAATTTCTTTCTCAGGGAGCAGAAAGATGGCGAAAATATAGATGCATACGTAACAGAACTTCGTGATTTAAGTGCCTCGTGTCAGTTTGGAACTCTCACTGATAGTTTAATTAAAGACAGGGTGGTGTTAGGTACTAAGGATAGGGCAGTAAAGGATAGACTTTTGCGAACCAAAGACTTAGATCTAAACAAGGCTCTGGAAATCTGCCGAGCCTCCGAAACCTCTCGTCATCAATTGGGGGAAATCTGTTCATCTAATGGGTCAGCATGCCAAGATGCAGGATTGGGCCTGCATAAAATTAAGAAGTACCAGCCTAAGCCCACAGCCTACAACCAGCCTAAGCCTAAACCTACCAGTACCAATGGTGGAGCTGGAAGGAAACCTCCGAAGTCTTCTGAAAGAGTCTGCGGTAAGTGCGGCTATAATCTTCCGATGTACAAATGTCCTGCATACGGTAAGCGTTGTCTCAAGTGTAAAAGGATGAACCATTTCTCAAGTCAGTGTAAAAATAAAAATGTTAATTCACTAGATTTAGAATGTAAAAATGAGCCTACTGATAATGAATTCTTTTTAGGTTGCATAAATGAATGTAAACCTAATGTTAATAGGCCTAGTACTATTACTGACTCTGAAAATGAATGGTCAGTAAAGCTTCTGACAAATGATCTTATCTATATCCCGTTCAAACTTGATAGTGGTGCGGAGGTTAGCGTTATTACAAAACATTACCTTGATTTGCTAGAGATTGATCAACACAATTTATTGCCAACTTCTATTAAACTCTCTTCATACACAGGGCAAAAATTGTCTGTATTAGGCTTATGTTTTCTCGATGTAACTCACAAAAGTGAAACACACAACTTGCCTTTTTATGTAGTTAACTACAATGCTCCATGTATCTTAGGTCTCTCGGCTTGTATTAAGATGAACCTAATATCAAAAGTTGATTCTGTAAATAACAGTGTCAATGACCCCAATAGGCCTAAGCCTACTGATACAATGTTAAACAGTGAATTGATATTAAATCAATATCCAGATCTTTTTGATGGGGTAGGTTGCATAAAAGGTGAATGTAGCATAAAATTGAAGCCCAATAGTACTCCTGTTGTACATACTCCGAGAAAAGTACCTTTAGCTTTAAAATCTAGACTTAAGTCAAAACTTGATGAACTTGTTAGGCTTAAGATCATAGAAAAAGTAAGCGAACCTACAGAATGGGTAAATTCTTTGGTTATTGTATCTAAACCGAACGGTGAGTTACGGTTATGCATTGATCCTAAAGATCTCAATAATGTGATTTTGAGACCACATTTTCAGATGCCAACTTTTGATGACATTTCATGTAAATTGTCTGGTGCTAACTTTTTTAGTACATTAGATACTAAAAATGGATTTTGGCATATAAAGCTCACTCAGGAAAGTGCTCAGTTGTGTACTTTCAACACTCCTTTTGGTAGATTTAAGTTCTTAAGGTTACCCTATGGGTTATGTTGTGCTAGTGAGATTTTTCAACAAAAAATGATGCAAATTTTTGATTCCATGGATGGCGTGGAAGTGTATGTAGATGATATTATAATTTGGGGTGCTACAAAGAAACAACATGATGAAAGGTTGAAACTAGTCTTAGATAGGTTAAGGTCTGAAAATGTAAAGTTAAATCGAAGTAAATGTAAGATTGCTATAACTGAACTTAACTATCTAGGACATAAGATAAACAGTAAAGGGATTCACATGGATGAATCCAAAGTTGAAGCCATTACAAATATGGCTGAGCCTAAAGACAAAAAGAGTCTCCAACAGTTTTTAGGCCTAATAACTTATGTTAGTAAGTTTATCCCTAATCTGTCAGAACATACAGCGCCTTTGCGTGCCCTCCTTAAGAAAAATGTAGAGTTTGTGTGGTCAAATGAACAAGAGGTAAAGTTTGATTTACTTAAAAAATTGCTTGTCTCTAAACCAGTGTTACAGTTTTTTGACTTAAGAAAACCTGCGACCATTACGGTCGACAGTTCTAGCTATGCGTTGGGAGCTTCACTCCTTCAAAATAATCTTCCAGTTGCTTATGCATCCAGGGCATTAAGTGAAGTGCAACAACAATATTCTCAGATATAGAAAGAAACATTAGCTATTTTGTTCGGTTGTGAAAGATTCAAACAGTATGTATATGGCACTCATTTCACAGTTGAGAGCGATCATAAACCCTTGATCTCCATTTTTAAGAAAAATATTGATTCTTGCCCCCCTCGCCTTCAGCGAATGTTGATTAAATTACAAGGTTATAGTTTTGATTTAGTCTACAAGAAAGGCAAAGATCTAGTAATTGCAGATTTACTATCTAGGGCTTGTTATAAGGTATCTCAACCAACTGATGTAGATTCACACAATATTGAAGCACATGTATGTGCAGTTGTCAGTAACTTAAATGTTTCTAGTGATCAGTTAGCTAAGTTAGAAAAGTTAACAGACAGTGATCAAACGATGAAATTTCTCAAGTCATACATTGTAAATTCATGGCCTACTCATAAGTCAAATGTACCAGATGGAGTAAAACCGTACTGGAAAGTACGAGATGAGCTAACTTTGTGTAAAAACTTAGTTTTTAAAGGAAATGCATTAGTAATACCTCATGATCTTAGACACGAAATATTACAACGATTACATTTCACTCACTGTGGTGTGACCAAAACATTGCTTCGTGCTAAAGATGTAGTATACTGGCCTAACATGGAAAGTCAAATAAGAGATATGATATCTCGATGTGAACCTTGTGTAACTTTTGCTAACAACTATAGAAAGGAACCTTTAATTCCTCATAATGTACCTAAACTTCCATGGTCAAAAGTAGGGGTAGACATTTTTCAATTAAATGGTAAGAACTATTTACTAGCAGTTGACTACTATTCAAAGTACCCAGAACTAGCCTACTTGTCAAATATGACAACTGCAAATGTTATAAACCATTTGAAACAGATCTTTAGCAGGCAAGGCATTCCAAGTGAAATTTTTGCTGACTCGGGTACTCAATTCACTTCAGAAGAATTTAAAAACTTTGCAACGAAGTGGGGTTTTGAGGTTAGCTTTTCTAGTCCTTATCATCACCAGTCAAACGGAATGGTTGAACGTGCAATCCAAACCATTAAGAGAACTTTAAAGAAATCAGTAGTAGATAAAACTGATCCTTATCTTGTAATGCTTGAGTATAGAAATACTCCTCTTGGAAATGGACTGCCTTCACCTGCAGAGATCTTGTTTAATCGTAAACTTCGTGGTATTCTGCCATATCAACTTGTCCACTTAAAACCTAGAGTACCAATTAATGTTCAAAAGAAACTAAATCAATGTAAGAGTAAAATGAAATTGTATTATGATAGGAAAACAAGACCTTTGAGGCAACTCTGTAAGGGTGAAAGTGTAATATTTAAGTTAGGCGGTAAATGGGTCAAAGCTAAAGTTGTAAACACTCAAGTAAGACTTAGGTCATATACTGTCCAAACACAAAATGGTAAATTTTACCAAAGGAATCGTATTCTTTTGAGGCCTATCAGGACGGAAGAAAACCTCGAATATGATGTCGAGGATGACTTCGCAGACAACAATGATTCTCAGGCTTCTCCGAAGCGTAGACAGCAAAGTCAAACACCGGGTAATTCCCCACGGTCTGTTACAACATGTTCACCGACCAAGTCACCCGTTTTGGATGCTTCCAGTAATGCAAGTTCAAATTCTTATACTCAAGTGTCCCCTCAAAATTCTAGGCAAACAGAGCAAAGTACAGGGCAGTATACGACCAGGTCAGGTAGAATTGTCAAACCTAGAAAATTATTGGATATATGATGGCTCCTCAATGGCAAATGAATATCGGAACGTAAAACACAAAAGAGTTTAAATTTATTTTATACAAGTTTTATCATATGTTAAAATTAACATGGTAAAAAAAAAAAAATAAAAAAATAAAAAAATAAATCATAATAGCCTATTAGCCCATGACAGCTAATTTTGTAAGTCGAGAAGTTATTTTTAGTTTTAAGTATTTTGAGAGGAAAGATGGTCTGCAATTTTGTTAATTTTAAAAAAAGGGAGATGTCATATATGTTATTAAATAAATGGTTTGTTTGTTTGTACTTCTTTGACATTTATAAGTGTACTCTATGTCAGTGACTCGGCAACTTTATTTGGTAACGTTTGGTCTCTCTCTTATTAAATGGCTATAATGGAAGATGGTCTTTTTATTGAAGCGTCCCTCTATAATATGTAATGTTTCATTCGCCACATCCGTTATTTTAGTATAAGTTATGTGTTATTTGTTTAATATCGTTATTAGATTTAATTCAATGAGTAGCTAATGGAGACCAGATGGTAATTCAGTATTAAACCAAGATGATTTTATGCGTTATCACTTTGTTTGCTAATATTAGTATACAAGAATATCCCACCTTATCACCCCTTAGGACATAATTATCATAATACCAATAATTTATTATTTTATCCGAAATACATTTAAAATATAATCAAATAATTTTAAATTAAAGAAATATCCCAATAAAATGCCCACTAGCCTAAGTAGTTATTTATTGTGTAAAAGAGTTGCAATACAAATTAAAACATTTTATATAATATATATATATATATTCAAAACCAAATTTACCAATTAATCAAAATCACATTACCCAGTGTTGTGCTAAGTGTTTGTGCTTCAAGATGTGTGAACCCCTAACAGTCAACAATGAAGAACATGTGTGAACCCCAGAGAGACACCACTGACCTTTCTTCTTGATCCAGCTTCCCTAGTGTTAGCATCTAAATTTTATAAGGACACAGTTCCTCCATTTTAATAAATTCCCCAGTCTGGACTAGAGCTTTATCCTAGTTCCAAATAATAGGGACATTGCCCAAACAGTACCAATTTAAATTCAATCCCATTTTAAATTTATTTATTCCCAAATATATAGTACTGGGCGAAGAATCATTGGAGCAGATTTGGTAAGATCCACCCATACATCCATCAATACCCAAGATAGTGACAAGAAGACAATAGACTTGAACTGTATTTATCCCTAACATTTGTGAACAATTAACATTCTTTTAAAGATTCAAAATTTATCCATGATATTAATTTCTATTTCTAAATTGAATATAAAAATTGAGTTTGCTTGTCAGCACGAGTTCCCCTCCCTGAGAAAGAGTCTGAATGTATTCCATTGTTAAACCCAGCTGATAGACATTTAACTATAATTGTGAAGCAAGAGATATAAGGACTGAAATTACCCACATCATTTTGTATCCATTATAATTTATAAATAATCAAGCATAAATTTAAATTAGAATTGTATTTCAGATAGGTAATAAATTTAAATTGTTGTAACAAAATAGTCTTATTATTTCATAGGCCTAGATAGCATATTAGCCTAGATTAGCTTACCCATCAAGTTGACCTGGAAATAGCACGATACAGATAAAAACAGATAGATATATATAAACACCACTACTAATCAAGAGACAGAATAATATTTATCAAATCTTTTATTAAGTATATCCATTATTCTAATATATTTTTCATTATAAACAAACACTTTTCTAACGTTAAGAGCAGCCAACATGGCGATCCCCTTCAAGTAAGAAACGATACGAACTATCGCATCGCAACAACATAGACCGGCAGTGTGTGTACAATTGCAAAATGGCGCCCAACGTACTGGCAAGCAACCTCAATTAAAATAGATATTGCAACTCTTAAATAAGTAGGTTAGCTTAAGTAATCTAAGTAAGAATATTAGTCATTAAGAAATCCACATTCCACAACAATTTTTATTCCCCAAATTCGTAAATAATTAATGCAAAACTCTTATAATTTACGTAAGCCTAAACGTTATCCGATTACGATGAGTTCGATAGATCGACCGGATGATCACCGTTGCCTAGCGACAGAAACTAGCCGTGCCGTCACTCCTACCAGCCAATCAACGACGACCGTTCCTTCAGACTCCTGTGTCGACAATCAGCTGTCGATCGACACGCTGCAAGTGTGCCAACCCAACAAAAATGGATTTCCCGCGGACGCAAATCAGTCTGAGAAACCGAGCGGACCCGACGAGAACGTCGAATTCAACATGACACCGCACGCACAGCAAACACACACGCCACATCGAGCGACACAAGCGACCATAATATTTCATCTCCCTCACAAAACAGTAAAACACAGACAGAACAAATAAATCATGACACTAATACACAACCTGATTTCAACACCATCCTCACCTACCTACAACAATTGAATTTAAAAATGGACGAAACTAAATCAGAATTAAATAATAAAATGGAAGAAACTAAATCCAAAATGGACGAAACTAAACTTGAACTAAATCACCAGATTACCGAGACTAAAGCAGAGTTAAATAACAAAATGGACGAAACTAGATTTGAACTAAATGCAAAGTTCGAAGAGACTAATGCAAAATTGGATGAGACGGATGCCAAACTAAGTAACGAAATTAAAACTTGCTACAACATGCTCCAAAACCAAATCCAAGATATTAGAACCACTCAAAATGAATTTCGCCACGAATTAGACGAATTAAAATCTACCCAATTGGAACAAACCAACAGCATTGTACAATTTCAAACAAATGTCATTGACCAGATCGATAATTCACGACGGGAAATCGAAAATTTCGTGGACACCAACCTAACCAAACATAAAATGTCAATTGAAAGCGAGGTCGCCAAACAACAAAAGAATATTTTGGATAATGTAAATAAAAAATTAGAACAGCATGAGTTTACGGTAGGACAAGATATAAAATTACTATCCGACACCATCAACAAATGTGAGAGCGATGTAAAGAACCTTAAATCAGCCACACAGAATCAGACCCACTTGAGCGGACCTATTAACATAGTCTGTAACGGGAGCGAATGGACAGAACGCCATATACCAAAATTTAGTGGACGAGCAGGAAACCCTAACGAGTTTCTCAAGAGATTAAAAAGGTATTATGAGAAGAGTTTACAAAGACAACCGAACAATGACCCGATCGAGCATCTAAAGGACACTTTGGAGATTAGTTTTGAAGGACCAGCATCACGATGGCTACAATTAATCAAAGATAACATCAAAAGTTGGGAACAATTTGCAGAAGAATTTACTAATAAATACTGGAGTCGTGAGGTACAGCGAGGCATTCGGACAAAGATCGAAGCAGAAAAATACCGAAGCAACGGGACACTAAGTAGAGCAGAATACTTTACCGATCGTGTATTATTATTGCAATCCATCACACCGCCATTAACAGAAGAAGAAATCGTCACTATATTAGCCGAAAATTTTGACCAGATAACCCAAGACAGTCGTGTTGTACAAAATATCACCTCAATCAAGGGTTTTGAACAACTATTACAACGAGAAGACATAAGAGATGGACCAAAGTGGTCAAGACAAAATAACAACCAGGTACAAAATTCCAACACTCGACCCAACAGTCCCAACAACCACAATCATCGTCAAAATTCACATGCTCCAAACATAAACCATCATGCGTACCAACCAAAGGCCCCATACACAAACCAACCATATCAAAACACTCGATATCAAGGGACGCATAACCAGAATCAACCTAATCAACCACCATACAAGTACAACAACAATAGGCCACGCCATGAATACAAGCCATACGATCGAGACACATACCAATCCAGGCAGAATAATCACCACAGAAACGACCGATCGTATCCAACGAAAGAACAATCCCAAGTATGCACTATGATAAGACAGACTGATGGTAATACACACTACCCTACTCAAAACCAACACCCTACAAACAATAGCGGCCCATCCCAAGACAACCAGGGAAACGGCACCCCGCTGTAGTTGCCCACCGAGGAGCGACCGCAACCAAAGATAACACTGCAACTACAGCGCTAGATCCTCATATCCTCGGAATAAATTCAACAGACCTTATTTATAATTTTCATGTAAATAATATCATGTGTGATAAAGAATTCTTGTTAGATGAATCATCAAACAATAATGAAATAAATTTAACACCAACTCAAATAAATTGTCCAGAAATAAATATAACCATCAATAACATTAAAACTAACGCATTAATTGACTCCGGTTCTTCTATCACCTGCTTATCAGAAAATTGGCTCAAAGAAAACCAACAATTACTTAAACCTTATGAAGAATTTCCCCTTACCAACACAGTAATAAAGACTGCTACAGGAGACAAATCAAAACGTGTTTCAAGAATAATTTATATTCCCGTAACTATTGAAGGACACACTATACAAATACAATTCCTTATTGTGCCTAACCTCATCAAACCCGTAATTTTCGGAATAGATACACTAGTTGCTACAAAGATGGAGATAAATTTTAATGATAGTGAATTAAATATGATGATAAATAATAATAAAATAACATTGAAGTTCAGCATGAGTATTAACGAAGGACAATTATGTCAGATTACTATTGATGATTGCCAAAGGCTAAATAATAATTATAATGATCTGATGTCGAGTGACAGTAATGATTATGCGACTTGTGATGAATATTACGACATAGGCAGCTTTGATGAGACTAAACACGATACAACGGGAGAAGAGACACTTTTGACGAAAGAAGAAATTAATAACGCATTAACCTCTAACACATACATCAGCAGTAATGAGAAGGAGTTATTAAGTAATTTGTTGCTAAAATACAACCACATATTTTCGGAAAAGCCAGGCTTATGTAATAAATACACACACGAATTAAAAGTAGAAAACCCACAAAGTTTTAAATCAACTACATATCCCGTACCACAAAATTATCAAATGCCATATAACAAGATATTTATGAAGAGGAATCAACACCCGACGAGGACATTGACAACGCTCCAATACCTGCATAAGTGACGAAAGATTTGTGTAATAAACAATATACTATAAACAATTATATCTAATTCATGAGAAATCGAGGGGATCAAGAAATAAATAAATGCCACAAACTAAAAAAAACCTTTACAGTGAGTGCGAATTAGAATGAATCTACGAGTTTAATATAGACAATGGTAGTTTAGTACATTCAATTAGTAACAATTTGTTTTCATGTGTTAACGTAGAATTTAAGTATCATATCACCAGATTTTCACACATTTAATGTATATCATACTAGCTATAAGAATCATTCATACTAAATATTTCATGTGTCTCATTCAACATTAATCGAAATTTGTCTGTCATTTCATTCCATACAAATTTCTGAGGGGATAATTGTAATGTTTCATTCGCCACATCCGTTATTTTAGTATAAGTTATGTGTTATTTGTTTAATATCGTTATTAGATTTAATTCAATGAGTAGCTAATGGAGACCAGATGGTAATTCAGTATTAAACCAAGATGATTTTATGCGTTATCACTTTGTTTGCTAATATTAGTATACAAGAATATCCCACCTTATCACCCCTTAGGACATAATTATCATAATACCAATAATTTATTATTTTATCCGAAATACATTTAAAATATAATCAAATAATTTTAAATTAAAGAAATATCCCAATAAAATGCCCACTAGCCTAAGTAGTTATTTATTGTGTAAAAGAGTTGCAATACAAATTAAAACATTTTATATAATATATATATATATATATTCAAAACCAAATTTACCAATTAATCAAAATCACATTACCCAGTGTTGTGCTAAGTGTTTGTGCTTCAAGATGTGTGAACCCCAGAGAGACACCACTGACCTTTCTTCTTGATCCAGCTTCCCTAGTGTTAGCATCTAAATTTTATAAGGACACAGTTCCTCCATTTTAATAAATTCCCCAGTCTGGACTAGAGCTTTATCCTAGTTCCAAATAATAGGGACATTGCCCAAACAGTACCAATTTAAATTCAATCCCATTTTAAATTTATTTATTCCCAAATATATAGTACTGGGCGAAGAATCATTGGAGCAGATTTGGTAAGATCCACCCATACATCCATCAATACCCAAGATAGTGACAAGAAGACAATAGACTTGAACTGTATTTATCCCTAACATTTGTGAACAATTAACATTCTTTTAAAGATTCAAAATTTATCCATGATATTAATTTCTATTTCTAAATTGAATATAAAAATTGAGTTTGCTTGTCAGCACGAGTTCCCCTCCCTGAGAAAGAGTCTGAATGTATTCCATTGTTAAACCCAGCTGATAGACATTTAACTATAATTGTGAAGCAAGAGATATAAGGACTGAAATTACCCACATCATTTTGTATCCATTATAATTTATAAATAATCAAGCATAAATTTAAATTAGAATTGTATTTCAGATAGGTAATAAATTTAAATTGTTGTAACAAAATAGTCTTATTATTTCATAGGCCTAGATAGCATATTAGCCTAGATTAGCTTACCCATCAAGTTGACCTGGAAATAGCACGATACAGATAAAAACAGATAGATATATATAAACACCACTACTAATCAAGAGACAGAATAATATTTATCAAATCTTTTATTAAGTATATCCATTATTCTAATATATTTTTCATTATAAACAAACACTTTTCTAACGTTAAGAGCAGCCAACATGGCGATCCCCTTCAAGTAAGAAACGATACGAACTATCGCATCGCAACAACATAGACCGGCAGTGTGTGTACAATTGCAAATATTTGTAAATAAGAAAATTTCTTTTTAGCTCCAGTCAAATTCAAGGAGTGAATAAATGTTGTTTTGCTACTAAATAAACCTTAACCAATCTTTGACATTTATTTTCTGTTAGATATGTTATAATGTATTTCAATTTACAGTTTTAGCATATAGTTTAATATTAAAGTCGCTTAACCATTGATTTTTGGGGGTTGATGTTGTTCGCGTTCGCAGCATTCCATTAAAGCTGTACGTACTCCCCGGGTGGTGCTAAACGAACAAAATTTTGGCAACTGAACTATCACGAACGAGATCTCTCAGCTATGCCAGCTGTCAGACAAAATGCAAATGGCCCTTTCCAGGGCCAATTAAAAACTTTAGGCTGTGTTAGCTCTATAAAGAGATATATAATTTTTATTTTAGTGTTTATCTTTTTACATATAATGACTCAGGTGCTCTGCACCGCAGAATTTATTTTTCTATTCTTAAAAGTATAGAAATGTTACATAAGAGGTGGCTGCATAAATTAGCCATACGTTTATATCTACATGTACCATTGATATACCATTGATTTATGTGTTATATCATGTCTAATTATGTTCATATATTTATTTTAGTGTTTTTGCCTTTTTTTAGTTTAAAACTTCTCCACTACCCGTTAACATGGGCCAAACAGTTGCCAGAGCTCTACACTGAGCTGCAGCTCCCGGATCATATCATAAAATAATTTCTCTCATTTAAAATAATATTTAAGTAAAAGAGGAAGGACTATAAATATTTTAAAACCAGGTTACATTTACCGATTTCAATATAGGGAATACGCCATTACGGTAGTAGCCATGGTAATACTTAAGGCCGGGACCATATCGCTACTTCACTTGACGTTCCTAAAAGCTAAAACGCCATTCGTTCATTTTCATTTAAATATATGAAAATGAACTAATGGGATTTATTTATATATAAATGCTTTATTTATATTTATTTATTTTATTTATATAAACTTTATTTAACTGGCTGGGTAGCTGAGTGGTTATAGTGAATTTAAAGGTTGCCGGTTCGATCCTGACGAAAGTTAGTAGCTTTTTAAAAAGGATCGATTCTGGACCCAGTTGCCATTTGTCATTGGACTATTAATTAATGATGCTTTCTAACAACTGGTCGATGTTTGATAGTAACAAGACTGGGGTTTGGACCGTTCCCCGTCAAAACGTTAAAAAATGCGACTGGCGTACATAGACACAAAAACACAAAAAATACAAAAAAAAACTTTTTGTAAATATATATATCAATTTGAATGAATGTTTTCTAGCATATAGGAGCCTAAAAACAAAAAGTATCATGGTCCCAGGCTTAGGTCTTACCGTGAATACTACAGTGATAGCGTATTCCCTACAGAACAAATTCGCTAATAAAAAACACATTAGACATTTTCAAAGATTTTATTTTTTTCATAATGCAACAAAGTCAATATGACAACCAACCGTGATATGACTTATTGACTGAAATTAAATATTAATCACTGAATTATAAATACAGTTAGTCATGTCGTAAAACATTTAAAGTTGTATTGTAAATAAAACTTGAGGTGATAGGTAAGTTAATGTAATCGTTCTACTGTCTTATCGTGTTGAAACTATGTTAAGTATAAATGTCTATGTCTGCAATCGTCACCAATGCTTTACATGGCTGACCGACATTGTCGATTCGTCTGCTTTGAAATCGGGTTAATTTAACTTAACACTATAACACGGTTAACTTGAACACTTGTCCTTCAATCTGTTTTCAGAGTACTCCATACTAATTGTTTTCAATCTGTGTCGATTAAATACATTGAATAATAACATTTATACTAACTTTCATAACACGTTTTAAAATATCAATTTTAGATAAAAATACTATACAACCCACTAGGTAAATACTTTTTCCTACGACTGTCCGTGAAAACAGTTGTTTACGCACTCGATACTCGTCGCAAAACAGGTGATTGCCGTATTCAATTTACTTTGCGCACGCTAGATTTACTTTGCGCACGCTAGAATTACTTTGCGCACTCCAGTGTTTAAACATTAGAACACAAAACAATTTGCATTAGCCAGCAAGGAAACGTTGATTAGTCAGGAATTAAGTTGGCAACACTGGATATAAACATCTGATCTATTGTTGTCCATGTGGTCGTTTTTATTGAACCAACATAAACATAACCTACAAACCAGCTGCGGGTGAGCTACCGGCACGTAAGTTAGATGCGCAATGATCAACTATGACAGTGACTTTAGTGATTTAAGCGACTTATTCCCTGACGATCTTGCTAAAACTGCTAAAACAGTGGCGTTAAATCTTCTGCATGGAAAATCCAATAAATTTTTAACTAAATGTAGGAAGTGCATAATACAGGATATCATTAATATCACTATCTTGAGACAGGGACCTCACATAGTGGGTATTTTAACGTGAATATTAAACGTTTATACTTATATAAGAAATATTTGGCAGTCGTAGGAAAAATTTAATATGCAACTCGTGCGAAAAGTGCTTTCACTGCACTCGAGAGAAATTATTCCGCACTCGCCTGCGGCTCGTGCATAAACATTTCTCTCGAGTGCAGCAAATCGGCACTTTCCGCACTTGTTGCATAAATAACTATTATTTCATATAAAACATTTACGTACTCTTATTATTTTTTTTATTTCTGAAAAAATACGATATAATTTAATATTCAAACTAACTGTTTAATATTCAGTTGTATATATGTTCTATTCCAACACATAAAAGCAACATTTACTCAAACATGTTCATATCATGTCTTTAAAATTAATATAGATAGTACAAAAATTAATATTAGAAATTCAGAAAAATACGACATGGAAATAAAAGGCATTTTCGTGATATGAAACAACAAGAAAACAATACAGAGTTCTCGCAAAGTGCGTTGGGCTGCAGCACATACGTCTGCAAAGCTAAGTTTGTAAGGGAGACGTCTGAACAGGTTATAATTTTTTAAAGTTCATTTTATTTTAATGTAAATACTAGGCTTAGAGAAAAATACTCAAAGACAAAAAGGCATTTGAATTACAGATAAAATAAAATACACAAAATTTAGGGTTACTATTAAAAAATATATCAACTTCCTCCTCCACTAAAAGCTACAAGATGTTTAAGATTATTGTTGCTCATTAGCGTTTGTTAGATGGCATTATTAATTAATAGCCAAAATGGAAACTGGGTTCGGGATCGAACCCTTAAAAAACTACTAAATTTTCTCAGGATCGAACCGGCAACCTTTGGATTCAAAGGTGAGCACTATAACCATTCAGCTACTTGGCCAGTAAAGCATGTGTAAACCATGATAATATTTATATTGTCGTGACAAAAAGGTTGATTTATATTCGTCATGGTTTAACTATAATTGATTGTCAGTTGATGCCTAGTCAACCCAACAACGTTGTGATTGTCAAACACATCAGGGCTGGGACAATCTGCACTCGGCTTCACTTATGCATAATAACACTCACGTCGTATTAGAACTGCGTACTCAGAAAATTTACATTTCTCATAGAATTTTTTAATATTTCAATTTCTCCATAAATAAGATGGTTGTGACTATGTAGGTTTGCGCCATATAGGTAAGGACCTGTAATTAAGCCCTACCTAGTGAATGTACATACCAAATTTTATCAAGTTCTGGTATTTTTAAACTTTCCCTACTGAAGACCATTTGGGTGAGACCCATCATAGCCATCCGCCAAATAAAAAAAAAAGAAATAAACACACACACATAACTGATACTCCGCCGTGCATATTACATGCAACAATACATTTAAAACTAAATCAACAATACTTTTATGATCTCTCTACATAAAATTAAATCCATGAAGCTAAGCCATTGCAGTCCAGCTTCACCTTCAAAATGATGACTCCTTCGGGAAAAGCACTCAATAGGCACCCACAAGCCTATTTCATGTGATGTTGCTCCTCGCCATATTCTTTAACTTTTCTACGTATGTTTCTTGTAGTGTGAGGACAACGATTTTATTTTCTAGCAGCTATTCGCTGAACTAATCACTTTTCGATTTGCTCAGACCCTCTACATTCAGATGGCATGTATTCAAAACGGATCCTAAATTTATAAAATGGCACTGAAATTCTGTTTGGAATTGGTCTGACAGCTTGCATGGCTGAGAGACCACTCGCGTTATAGTTCAGCTGCCAAAAAGTGTTGTTCGTTTAACACCACCCAGGAAGTACGTGCAGTTTTAATGGACTGCTTCGGACGTGAGAAAAATCGTCCCCTTTTGTATTTTGTGATAAAATATGAAGCAAAATCTGTAATTTTAGCAATGCTTGTGTTTCATAAACCAAAGCTCCTTCTAAAATATTTTACATAGATTACCTTTATCAATGTATAAGCTAAAACTACATCCGTGTTCATTATTCTGAATTGAACAAAATATTAAGTGTCAGTCAAAAAATTATTTTCCCCGTAGTCCATTGAGTAAGGTAAGAATCTAATTAAATATTTTATTTTTAAATTCATATAAAATTTCAAGGTAATAGTAGGTCATAAAATTGATTTCTAATCGTAATGTTTTGTAGGAATTTATAAATGTTCATGACTTGGTTTTACTTTCTGTCTAACATTTAAAAATGAACAATCAATTCCACCTACCACAATCACTATATTCAGATTTTTTTTGTAATAAGATACTTTTGTGACTTCATTCCCATTTTTAGTAAATAAAAACACATAAAGACTGTTACAGAATGATTTAAACAATATTTTTTAATAGAATTAAATTGAAAAAATTGACAGTAATTGGCTATTTAACAAACATCTAAAGATATTAATCATTGAATGAAAAATAATTATTCATAAAACGTCTACAGTTGTCAAAGGTGTTAAGTAAGTTAATTATGTAATAGTTCTGAGTTTTGGCTAATTGAACTTACTTAAATATATAATCCTAAAATGCTCACTAAAGCTCTTGACCGTCTACTTGTCGATTCAGCAGCTGTGAAATCGGGTTAATTAAACTTTATAACACTTAAACACATTTAACAGGATTACTTGTACTTCAATCTGTTCTCAGAGTACTCACTACTAACAATTTACACGCTGTGTTCATTTACATACATTGAATAATAACTTATATTTTACTTTTATAATATGTTTTTAATTAAAAAATTAATAATACCATTGACTATGTACACTAGTCAATGATAATACTAAATAAGCTGCTGCCTTTATAATTTTTTTTTTTTTAAGTAAAATATAATTAAAACACCCAAAAAGTCCTCTAAAATATAACATTTGGGTTTTTCCTAAACATGTTCAAAAAATATTTTCAACAAACACTATACTTAAGAAAATACAAAAGTAAATGTTATAAATTCAGACAAATACATGATGGAAAGAAAAGGCATTTTAGTGATATTGAAAAGGAAAAAAAAATTTTTTTTGCGTAATTCTCGCAGAGTGATTTTGGCTGCAGCACATCCATGGAAACTTGGTCTGTAAGGGGAACGTCCAGTTGTCTGAACAGGTTTTAAATAATGAAAAAAAAACATTACAAGCTAGTTATACCAAAGTAAATATTAGGTTTAGAGAAAACAGCCAAAATATAAAAATTTCTTTGATATTTATGTATAAAATCCAAAATTTACCTAAAAATTGGGGGTTAGTATTTGAAAATATTGACTTAACCCCCCCCCCCCTTCCACTCACAACCAAGATTTAAAATCTATCTATTCTATATATATAATACGTGATGCCCCTTTTTTGTTAACACTACTCCTCCCTTATTACTGGACCAATTTTAAAGTTTGAGGTGTCAAAAGAATGGTCTCAGTTCGTAGTTTTGCAATAAGGTTTTAGATTTTTGATATTTTAATTCTGAAGCTCACGGGAAGCCCTCAAAGTTCATTTTTTGTCCATATTGGGGAACAATTTATATTGAATTGCTAAATAAAACAGCTGTTGATAGTAAAACAAACAAACACATGTCAAAAGCTAGCTGAATCAGGGCTAAGGAAAACTTCTGTAATGTAATAGAGTTTGTTTATATTTTCTCCACAGCCCTGTAGCCGAATAGAAGCAATTGAACTAATGAATGGTACTGAAATATCAAAACAATTCCATACTTTAAGGAGTGTCTATGTGTGGAACAAATTGTAAGTTCTACTTTTTCCCCAAAATGTATAGTTTTTGCTAGAACTTTGTACTTATATTTCTTTGGGTACAAAAATAAATTTAGTAACTTAACCCCAGAAAAATTTATTTTTCCTCTACGAAACAAGATTGAAAATTGAAATGTTTGATGTTCTTCTTGTTGATTATCAGATTGGTATTGAAAAAACAACGAAAGTTAACAAAAATTAAAATAAAACGCCTAATGTCTGTGCATGGGTTTTCAAACTGATGTGAGCTAGGAAAAGGAGTGTAAATTGGTGTAAATTAACTAACCTGTTTACTGTGATACTATAACAAATCTAATGCAACAATAGTTGTTTTCTATATAGTGGTAGTGCAATATAGTGCTTTCTATAAAGAGAAATTAAACCAAAATATGAATGCCATATCAAGCCAAAATGGGCCACACCAAAAAGATGTAGCCTAGATTTTGTTAATTTTTATGATTTCTTTCTTTAAATTCTGTAGTGCCATGGGAAGTTAAATTAGAGAGGATTTAGTCCGTTATAATTAGTAATAGTGTTGGCTTATTCACTATGTCGACTACTAACTCAAACTACTAGAAAATCAGCCGCAGTGATTGCTGCATAGCTCATACAGGACCGTGGAGTTGACATTGATTGTTCTTCCGTTGTCATTTACGCTTTTTGTGTGATGAACTATCTAGATCCAACATCTGTGAATTTATTCTTTCTTTTGTTTTTAGGCATAGGCTCAAGACAAATCGGCATAAGAACCATTATTACATTAATCCTAGCTAATTTGGACCTAAAATAACAATACCCAAAACCCTCTCATTTTGAGAAGTATTGATGAGGATCGATTGATGAAATACCAATGTGGTGTAATCTGATTTTCACTACAATTTAATTTTCATATAAAGTAACTCGGTAAATTACTATGGAGCAAGGTTTGATCCACAGGTACCCTTAACGAATGCAGCGCATTGCGCTGCACGGGCTCCCTAGTAAATAATAAATAAATAAAAGCGGCTTTATTTATACAGCGATTTTCAGTAACAACTGTTTAGTCTTGTTACTATTTAACTTAAACTATTTGTTAATAGGATCATCAACTAATAGGTCAATGAAAAATGGCAACTAGGACCGGAATCAAATCTTTAAAAAGCAAGACATACTAACTTTTTCCAAGATCGAACCGGCAACATTTTAATTCAAAGGCGAACACTATAAACATTCAGCTACACAGCCAATAAAACCTGTATAAAACTTGTAACGATTTTTTCCTCGTGACAAAAAGTTTGATATATTATTCGTCTTGGTCAAACTATAATCGATTGTAAATTGATACATGGTCAACCCAACAACATTGTAATTGTTAAACACGATCATGACTGGGTTAATTTGCACTTGGCTTTACCTAATGCATAAAATTTATATAGATTCAAAATATTCACTTTTAAAATTATTAATGAAACAGTCCTTTATCTTTCAACTAAACATCCTTTCAATGATGTAGATTATTTTATGATATGAAACGGAATATTAAGCTTAGGGGTAGAGCTTTGGCAACTGTTCAATCTCTGTCGACGATATCACGCACAACAAACATGCGAGTGGTCACCTAAGGCTAGCCTGTGTGAGGCTAGCCTGTGTGACGTAATGCCAGGACAGTGCCTTGCTTTCCTTATATCACCGCACAGGCCTATTTGCCTAAAGTGATGGGCAGTGGAGATGTTTTGAACTATAAAAATATAAAAACGTAAAATAAATTTATAAACATAATTAGACAATATATAACATATAAATAAATGTTTAAGAGACTTTCTAAGCGCTAAAACTGCAAATTACAATATATTACAACATATCTAATACAAAATAAAGGTCAGAGCTTGGTTAAGATTTTTTTAAGTAGTGAAACAAATGTTTAATCACCGCTTGATGTGTACTGGAGTTTTTCATATTTATAAATAAATATACTTTGATAATGAAGCTCTAATTTGAGTAAAACTGAGGGTTTATCGAGTTAATCACACAAAGCGGTTCACTGGTTCAAACAATAATTGTAAATGAAACTTCTCTCTTAACTTTGTTAAGGATATTAAACATTTATTTAACTATACTCAATATCTCCAAAACCATTAAACAGTTTTTATAAATGGCTTTACAATAGTTGTGTTACCTGATAGTTGTGTGTTTTGTTGTTAGTTTAGTTGTGTTAGCTGAGTTACTAAAAAGTAAATAATGAATTAGATTACATTCGGGTTAGCAAAAGTCTGGACTCCTCCAGTTAACCTTTAGTTCATTGCAGTAGGATAACCTAAATCGGCGCATGTATACAACATAAAAAAATGGCACTTTTTCATCAACTACACAACTTTGCCCCTGCCCCCAAAATGGGGTATTTTGGGGGCAGCCCCAAATTTTCAAATTTAAACTCCTATTGAGTGATCCTTCATTTTAAACAGTTTATCAAGAGAAATTGAATGGCATAAACTTTAAAATGAAATGGCATAAATGGCAGGCACTTTAAAATTTATTTAATTTTATTGATTGACATTCAATAAAATTAAATCGGGAAATAGCTTTTTTAGAAGTACGAAATTTTAGAATTATTTAAAAAAATATCTAGCTCACAATTTATTTTTTTTAGCCAGGGAACATTATATAACGTTAGCACCAGAACTAGCTAACCTAATTTGTGAAACATCGTACCAGGGTCACTTATTTTATACTCTTATAAACCTTAGATTTTAAAACGAAATGTAAAGGAAGTTCTGATATCTCACAGTTTTAATTTTACTTTGTTTCATGCTGAATTTAATACTTTCTAAATATAATTTCCATGGAGAACAATTATATTATAAGTACTTTTAAATTAAAAAGAAATAAAATTAATTATTTGCAGAGCAAAAACTAGCTTAGGAGGTCATCATATTTATAACAAAAATACCCATTAAGTACGTACACAGTTCAGCATAATTACAACAAAACATTTAACAAACGGTTATTATCGAAAAAACAAAATTAAGTAATTAATTAAAAAAAAAAAATTACTGTAGTTGCAAGGAAACCTTTTGTGAAATAAAATATAACATTGCTAAATCTGTAATCACAAAGGCTCCATATCAGTGCTCACCAAGAAAGTAAATGTTAATACAAAAGTATTTCTCAACTCAGACGAACGAGCTCCAAAGCTGTTTTGCCTGCCTTCAGGAGATTTGAAAACTTGTCCAAACCACTGAGGAGTAAGTGACGTGGAAACCTCGGTGGAAACACAGAACTGTGGCGCTCGCTTCAACTTCATTTGAATCAGCTCCAAACAGAAAATACTCTGCTCAATACTCTTCACAACTACATTAGAGCTTCAGGTATTTGAATACATTTTATGTACAGTATTAAAAGTCCATATAAGGAGCAACAAATTGAAAACTGCATTGCCGTTACATCTGGCAATAACATGAAATATTGTTAAGACGCGCCTGTCTGTTTTGAAACTGCCATCGCAAAACGGGTTTTTCTATTAAATTTTTCTCAAATCATTCTTCGTAGTTCAATCTGAAATTAAAATAATGAATAAGACATTATTGCATGAAAAAATCACACGTTTAAGATAGGCACTTTCACTATTCATCATTGTGTTATTTTCAAATATAATATTTCACGAAAAAGTGAGTTTTAAATAAGAAATAAAACTAAATACTGTTTGTTTGTACTTGGTACACTTGTGTACACTTATAATAACTAGGAATCACCTGCTGGACGAAATTTGACTAAAACTCAATTGGTCTTAAACCAATTAGGTTCAAATGTTTTGTAGCTGAAACATGTTTTCCATGATATGCAAGCATTTGTATTACAATAGTTGTCTAATGAATTAATAAATTATCATTCTCCCATGAGATTAGCATTGAAACTTTGAAAGTCAGTAGGGTGGAGCGATGTTATTTTTAATGAGATTCTGCTCATATACAGGACACTGCCTTTCTAAGGAGGATTTCTCTTAACATGCTCACAAGCTAAGAAAAAATGAGGAAGTTTAACATTCTTCCTCATTAATAAATAAAGCAGCACAAAAGTATTTAATCATTAATAGTTAAATACATTCTTATTTGCTTGCATAGTTTAAAGATTTTTTATCACTCTTAATGTACAAATTTGTACAAATTTACAATGCTCTCAAGCTATTTGAAAATGACTGATCCCCCTTTAATTTTAAGCTCGTTTTAGTTCCTTTAAGAATCTCACTACGAATACGGCACTTAGTGAATTTCCCAGAACTCCAACATCTGTAAATATTCACTCCCGCTCTGCGCGATATGTTTGGAACGTTCAGCAAATATAATTCCTGCAAACATGGGGTAGTGCCTGATGTGAATATGAAATTGACTTGGTCAGTTTCATATATAGTAGGCTATCAAACTGTGAAGTACAAATACTGTAATGCTGTTTGTATAAGTATAAATAAAACTAAGTGGTCCTTTTAAAATTTGATTAGTTTTATTTGAATTACTTTTGCGAAAGAAATTACTTTGAAAGCATTATTTTTAGTCATTTAAAATATGATGAATTGGAAAAATGAATCCTGCATTTGAATCAGATTTTCGAATGTTTCGAATAAATATTTATCATCCTAATGTGATTTCATGAACCAATGACCAGAAAACTGGTCCCTTGTGGACAATAACTCGTTGGAAAAATTAACAAATGCGGATGTCTGTTGTTCGCAAAGTGCGTAATCTGTGATAAAAACAAATTCTGATGTGCCTTTTGAGAAAGCAAAACCATGCTCTTAAAAATGATTTATATATGTTCCTTTATTTTAAGGATTGCAAATGTAAAATATAAAAAAGTAATATTATTAATTGGAAATGCTACAGGTTTTTTTTGTAAATGAGAAAAATGCAATTTTTACAGACACATGTAGTGTGGTGCGCCTACAACAAAAACTGGTAGAATAACCACAAAACACTTCTCTTTTGTTATCTGACACTCGCCTGTTATCACGAATTTCATTACATCAGACTGGCTTACTTATTCTATCCAGGTTCGAATTAAAATAATAACTACCCGTCAAAAATTGAATCGGAAAGTAAGCTAGCTCACCATACCTACTTGGATCCGCTTGATGAGTCTCGCAATCTATTGCCCAGAATTATATGCAATGCCCACCCTTCTGCGAAGTCAGCCGGGTTTTCTGACGTCCCTGTGTTCCTTTCAGGTTCTATAATAATAGTACAATCAACTTTTCTATAATAGATTGAATATTTTTCCTAACCCAAGAGATGGCCATGGGCAACATCATCGTTTACTGATGGCGGAACGGTTACTAAGCGATATGAAAATGTGCAACAACACCTTTTCTGGTGTAACGAATGTTGTATTAATAACATTTTTCTCACTATTTTTTGAGGATTTTTGGGGAGGCCAATCCTGCTTGGGTACTTTCTATAGCCTGTTGTTGACCAAAAAGCATAGTAAGTATTTTGTAGTCCACACAAAACGTTCGTTATTGGTCCTTATATTTGACTTCTACTACGATGATGACAGTTTCATAATCAACTGTCTTCTAATAATGTACCGAATTTTAAATGAAAAAAATAACTTTGACTTTTGCTATTAAGTGTAAAAATAACTTGCCATCTCAAATTGTGGGTAAGTTATAAGTATTTATGTAAATCACATGTTTGATTACAAATTAACATTACTACTGTAACCAAAAGTAAAACCCTTCTTGCAAGAAGTTTTTAATATTTTCTCTATTTGTAGCAGGTAAAATCTATTGTAGATCCTATTAAGAGTCATCTTCACCCCTTGGCCAGTAGCCCATTGTTGCGCAATCGGCAATGTTAATCATAATGCTTTTATGCTAAAACATGGTTTTGCATTCCCCTGTTTCGGACGCCGTTTTTCAACCGATTTTCTTGAAAGTTGGTAAGTGTTTAGCTGAATACCTATATTAGGTTTCTCATACCTCGAAATTTTGAAAATTGTACTAAATTTTGAAATATCAACTAAGGAAAATCGAGTTACTTTGCGACGTCACAGAGAGTAATATTTGTTAAATTTTCTAAATTCCGAGGTATGAGAAACCTAATATAACTACTCAACTAAACACTTACCAAATTTCAAGAAAATTGGTTGAAAAACGGCGTCCGAAACAGGGGAATACAAGACCATGTTTTAGCATAAAAGCCGTATGATTAACATTGCCGACTGCGCAACAATGGGCTACTGGCCCAGGGGTGAAGATGACTCTTAAAGATTAATAATTCTGCTAAATTTAAGTATTGGTATGTTTCATTACTAATTTAATATATACTCAATTATTTAATTTTATTAAATTGCTTTAATAAATCTGGCTTAGTGTACACGGCATATTTGAAATAAATGAAAGATCGAATATGAAATGTATGAACTTCCGTGACGGAATTTTTCATAACACCAGGTATTGATGTTGGCCAGGTCATCGGTATGTGGCCCTCGTCCTAGGTTGTAATCCCTTCCTTCAGCTTTGATGGAACCAACAGAATGGACATTGAACTATGATAACAGTTCATTATACACGAATGGTCTCGTATGGTCGAAACATTAACAAAAGAGGCTGACCTCAACAATGCAGATTGCAATACCATTAATAAAACCTTTTCCTTAAATTAATTTTAAATTAACTTTCTTCAAAATATCCAATAAATTAAAATTTTATTTGGTTAATTAAAAATTTTAACCAAATAAAATTTTAATTTATTGGATATTTTGAAGAAAGTTAATTTAAAATTAATAACAGTTCCAATAAGAAGAGCTTCTTAAAATGACTTTTCCTTAAATGTTGGTTAGCAATAAAACCACGGTTAGCAATAAAATATCAAAACTTAATAATAAGTTTAATAATGTAAGTTTAAATATAAGTTTAAAATAGAGAATAAATGAAAAACCAAATTAAAAAAATACACTATCCCGAAATCTTTAGGATAATCTGTTTTAGGTTGATTGTTACTTTTTTCAATGTTTGCCTAAAGGCCAACTCGACAATATCCTTGATAGATAAATCATTCTTATAAAATTCTACAGCTATATAAGTCTTATTCTTTGAAAAATAAGATAACGTAACTATAAAAATTATGATTATTAAACGTATTATTAATTTGATGATTTTCACCTACTAAATTCGTTGCATAATAGCAGTTAAGGGAACAAGGCAATTAAAATCACAAGTTAACCAAGTTTTCAACCTTGCACACGGATTGCTTTAAGTGTTTAATAATTCTACCCTATACTACCCATATCTACGATCAGCATAAATTTGGCAAGTATTTAAAAAATGAAGTAAAAATGTTTCGTCCTTTTATAGAGTTGGTTGGTCACTCATCCAAATCGTGGCCACACTCAATAATGATTCAACTAATCGTCATTTTCGGTCACATCAACCCGTAATCCATTTTGAATCTAGACCCATTGCTAACTAGCAACTAAAACCAAAACATAATGGAACAATAGTAGTGTGTTTTGGTCACTTTTAAAACCGGCCACGTGCCCACCGGGCCACGTGCCGCGGCAGCTGGCGCCAGCTGCCATGTCACATAGCTTCCGGTGGGGGTTAGAGGGTATATATGAGATGCTGTAGTTATATTTTATGTTATATAGGTTGGGGTGGAGATGGCGATAGTGTTGGCGTTAGGGTGAAGTGAATTTGCGCATAAAATTAAAATTAAAAGTTAGTTCAAAATTGAAATTCGTCGGTGTTAACGAAACTCTAACAGTAGTTAGATTTGGTTACTTCTGGCACAGGTCAGCTGCCCCGGAAGCCACGTGCCGGGGCACATAGCTTCCGGTCGTATATTAAATGAGGGGTGAGGAGGTGGGGTGAGCGTTTGAAGTAGATTTGCGCATAAATTAAAAGTTAGTTCAAGACTGAAATTCAACAATTTGGGGTTGAACAAAATGTGCGCATAAAATAACCGGGTCCAACTAAAACTTCGCATAAATTAAAAGTTAGTTCAAAACTGAAATTCAACTTGATAATTGGGTTACGGAAAGTATGTCAAGGTCATCCCGAGTAAGTTTTAAAAAAGCCTATCCCGCTAGCACAGGAAATAGTTCTGAGAGTTGAACTATCCGGTGATAGCGGGATAGGTAGATTTAAGTTTTGAACTTTATTCGTAAAAACAAATACAATCAATGTGCAAAAACAAATACA